>JACGDI010005398.1:388044-430680 GCA_014898725.1 Jacaranda copaia | reverse complement strand
GATCACAAAATCCTCAAGTATCTACATTCGCAAAAGGATTTAAATATGAGACAACAAAGATAGATGGGATTTTTGGAAGATTACGACTTTTCCATCAATTATCATCCTGGAAAAGCAAATATAGTAGCTGATGCTCTAAATTAGAAAGCAGGAATGGCTCATTTGAAAGGTAGGAAAACCTCAGAAGAGTTGAAAGTAAGTACTATGATAAGACTAAAACAACAAGTTTGGATTATAAGAGTGAGAGTACAATTGGAACTGTATGTAGAAATTCAGCAAGCTCAAGCCAAGGAAAACTAGATGTTGAAATAGAAAGAGATGGTTAAAAACTCTGTAGAGTTTGAATTCAGCATGGATAGTCAAGGTATCCTACTTTATAGAAACAAAATCTGCATACCAAAAAAGATGAAGGAAAAGATATTGGAAAGGGCACATCGAACAAGATACACCGTGCATCATGGAGGAACGAAGATGTACCAAGACTTAAAAAAATAGTTTTGGTGGAGTGGTATGAAGAAAGATATAGCAAACTTTGTGCAAAAATGCCTAACCTACCAATTGGTGAAAGTAGAACACCAGCGACCATCAGGTTTATTGCAGCCACTTCCCACCCCAAATTGGAAATGGGAACAAGTGACTATGGACTTTGTGACTGCTTTATCAAAGTTCGGAGGAGGTTACGATAGTATTTAGGTAGTAGTAAATTGACTGACAAAGTCCTCACACTTTCTACCAGTCGAAACTAAATATAAGGTTGAGAAATTGACAGAATTATACATTAAAGAGATTGTCAGGTTGCACAGAATTCTAGTGAGTATTTTGTCTAATAGGGACCCAAAATTCACATCGAGACTTTGGAAGAGTTTATAAAGACATCTGGGAACAAGATTGCAATTTAGTTCAATAGCTCATCCTCAAACCGACGGACAATTAGAAAGAGTCATTCGAATTTTAGAGGTTATGTTGCGGGCATGTGTTCTGGACTTTAGTCGAAGTTGGACTCAACATCTGCCTCTAATTGAATTTACCTATAACAATAGCTATCAATCTATCATTCAAATGGTACCATATGAAGCACTGTACGATCGAAAGTGTCAGTTTCCACTATATTGGGATTTATCAGAGTATAAAGGTACCACTAAAGAGTCTCCAGAGTTTGTAAGGCCTGAACTAATCTAAGAGACTATAGATAAGGTGTATATTATAAAACAGTGAATGAAAGCTATCCAGGACCGACAGAAGAGTTATGTTGACAGGTGGAGAAAAGACCTAGAATTTGAGATTAGCTATCAAGGGTTTCTCAAAGTGTCTCCGCAGAAAAAGATCAGAAGAATAGGCAAAGGTGGAAAACTAAGTCCAAGATACGTGGGACCATATGAGATATGGGAAAGAATTGGACTAGCATCTTATCATCTATTGTTACACCAGAGTTTAGCCGGGATACATAACGTCTTTCATGTGCTGCAGCTATGAAAGTAATACACAGATCCATCACAAATCATATCTCATAAACACATAGAAGTAGAAGGAAACCTATCATATGAGGAACAACCAGTTTGTATCACTGATAAAAAGTTCCGAGAGCTTAGGAATCAAAAGATTCCTCAGGTGAAGGTGCTGTAGCACAATCACAATGTTGAGGAAGCAACTTGGGAACAAGAGGATCTCATGCGCCAACAATATCCTGAGCTGTTTCAATATTCTGGTGAGAATCTGGGGACCGGATTCTTTTAGGGGGGCTAGTCTATAACACCCTTAAAATTTTATTTATTTTATTTATAATATATGATTTCATCGTTATTTGAAAATTTTATGAATCTCACATTATTAATTATTTTAAAGTTTTAAGGATTAAATTATAATTTTTGTAGACTTAATTGTGCATACTTTTGATCAATTTGGGGTTAATCATAATTTTCTAACAATTTGCGAAAAAATTGTATAATTTAAAATTTTATAAAAAAAAAGATGAAAAATCAGATTTTAGAAAATCGGGCAGAACTTTTCTTTTCTTTCTTCTTCCCACTTTTCTTTCCTTTTTCTCCTTCTTTCCTTTTCTTCTTCCTTTTCCTCTCTTTTCTTCCTTCTTCACCGAAACTTAACCACCATCTTTGGCCAGTTTTTGGTAGCCTTTTCACCACTCCAAACCAACTAAATTCTTTCCCTCACCACAACTAACACCTTCCCCACCTCAAAACCACCAACTGGGCAGCGGAGCAATGGCGGACGGAGGAGAACCAAGGCATGCATGTCACGGTGGTTACTTGCACATATCCCTCACTAATTCTTTAGACTTATCTCCCCCCCCCCTGTATTTCATAATCTTTCAGACAAGGATGGGCTCTAGTGGACGTCAAGTTAGAATAACATATATATATAGTTGTTTTGTAGTAAAACTGGAGCGGATATTAAGTATGAAATTTGTAACTGTTTGGCTGATCTTATAAACCTTGTGATGTGTCTATTTTGTTTGAAGTTTGTAGTATAAGATGAAATAATGGTTTAATTTGTCAGAGACTGTAATATGACTTAGTTCCCTAAACTCTTCTGGTATTTTCGTTTTATGGATTATTAGGTATTGATTGAGATGTATTAGTATTCATTTTGAGATGTTTGGATTTTTGGGCCTACTATTGAATTGTACTCTTAGAAATAAGTTTGAATCAGAGTAGTGCCTCAACTTAGGTGTTATCCTTAGAAGGGGCACTACACTCTCCATATTTGTTGCCCATTTAATATAATTTTAATATAAAAAGATCAATTTACCATTAATCATTTCGCATATTTACAATTCAATTTAGATAACTTTTTATTATCATATTTTATTATTTTTTTCATTCTTTTCTTTTCTTTTTATTCTAAATTTTCTCTTTTTCCAGTATTTCATATATTCTCATTTTATACATATTTATATATATAAATTTATCTATAAAATTTTAAATAATTTTTATTTTTATTTTTATCTTTTTTCTTTCTAATTATTCGTACATGTATACTTATTTTTTCTATTTATATTTATTCACATATATATAATAAACATATATATAAATTTATCAATAAATTTTAAATTACTTTTATTTTATCTATTTGTTTTCTATTTATTCATTCCAAATTAAATAATATTTAATATTTATACAAATATATATAATATAATTTTTTATTCATACTTATATATAGTATATATATACATATATATAAATTTTAATAAAATTTAAAGAAAATTCATCATATATTTCTCATTTTATACATATATAAATTCATCATTATTTCTCATTTCACATTATTTCATGCATTCTTATTTTATACATATGTATAAATTTATTTAATAAATATGGATGGCAATGCAATTTCGTTTCTCTCCAACTTTGTATTCCCTCCAAAATTTGGTCCGTAAAAAATGTTATTAATTATATTTATTATTAGTTTGACATAATAATTTAGCTTGATTTCTTCCAAAAATTTGATTCCCTTGAATAATAATGAATTCTCTTCATTTTTTCAATTCCTCTAAATTATAGATCCACCATTTTTTTTATAAATAATTTATATCAGACTTAATTTATTTTATCTTAGATTATATGATGAATTGACATATAATTTTTTAAATTATTAAATGACTCTATATTATAGTTAAAATAGTTAAATAACATATAATTTGGACTTATAAATTTTGGTACTTAAGAATTTAATTTTTTATTATAATCTATTACAAAAAAATTTTAAAAAAATTCTAAAAACTCCTTAAAATAAATAGTTAAAGGTTGCATACCTAAATAGCAAAATAAATGAAATAAGTCTAGTTTACCATAATACTTAGTGAAAAGAAAACGGTCCATGAAGTTAGGCCAATTAATGTTATATTTTGTTTTTTAATCGTTGTATTAGTCAGTTAAAGATTTTTATAACCTATAGATATCTGTATATTAATTGTGTGTATATTTTACTATATAAATTGCTAAAATGAAGATAACTTTCGTGGTTTAATATAGTGTAAAAATAATATTAACTTAAAGTATATTATTAAATGTAACGATTATTAACTTTCATGGACCTATACAAGTTGTTCTTAAGAATTAGTTGGTCTACGTATTATATTTCCTTCAAAAAAGAAGTTTCCCTCCAAAAATGAATTCCCCTATTATTTTTTTTCCCTCCAAATTTTTGCTTCTCGCTCCATTTTGTGTATAAATAGTATATACAAAAATTATTTTTTTTATCTTATATTATAAGATGAATTAAGACGTATTATTATCGGGGTTATAATTTTAATTCTATTCTTTGTTACTATTTATTTGGACATTGTTTTTAAACAAAAAGATTTTAGAAAGGGGAAAATTAATTTTTTTTTCTCCTATAAGTTTACCTGATTTTCAATTTAGTACTATAATTTACACAATTAAAAAGTTAAGTATGAAAAAATTGACACATTTAGTCCAATTTTGCCAAAATTGCAAAAATTGGCCGAAAATTGCTGACGTTGCATGCCGGAAGGTTTTAAATTGGTGATTTTGCATATGTGGCAAATTTCTAATTGATGTGGCAATTTTTTATCATGTTGGAAGGAATTTTTGTTTGCATGGATAGATATACACACATATATTTATATAAATATGATATGTATATTATACATACAAGCATACATACACATTTATGCATATATACACATATATTATGCACACATATGTATACACATCTATACTATTATATATAGCACAATATTGTGGGACCCACAATTATGCAATCTTGGCCAAATGTCAAATTTTTAGAATTTTGAATTTTTTAATTCAATTGAAAATTTTTCATTAATTGTTTATTTATTTTTATATTTCATTTTAATACGTTCAACTTATCTATTATAACTAAAATATCATGTTGTGTTTATTTAAGTATAACTGATTTTCGAACATAATATTTTTAATTGAAATATCCATATTATTTTGTTTAAATGGTAATAGATTTTATCTCATGAAATGCTAAAAATAATTATATTTATGTTTTAACCACATGAAGTAAAATAGATATTATTATAAAATAAATTATTCAATCATATAATTATTTTTGGTATATCACACCAAGCACATGCTAGTATATTTATACAAATAAATATTTTTACAAATATGTAACATTTATTATGCAGACATATATACACATATTTATATAAATATTTATTATATACATATGTACATACATATACATACATTCCAATACCCCTCCTCCCACCCCACTGCCCCATGCCTTTATCGTCGCCAACCCCTAGCCCACTCTTTCCCCTAAGCACCTGGCCATCACGGGTATCTACTAGCCGCTTGGCAAGCTTCCAGGCGTCGCCTAGAAGCTTTGGCGGCCACTTGGAAGCTTGGCCGCCTAGCCAAATTTGGCTAGGCAGCTATGGCTACCATGGCCAAAGCTACCTAACCAGATCTGGCTAGGCGATTGTCATGGCCAATTGGCCATAGGTTGGGGCATGGGGGTGAAATTTTTTTCTTTTTTTTTCCACTTTTCTTCCCTTTTTTTAATATATTTTTAGTTTTTTTTATATTTTTTAATATATATATGTATATTTATTTATTTAAATTATTTTAACTCTTAATTAACTTTTTTTTTCAACGTGACAAAAACCCATTTAGTTCGCGCATAAGCAAAATCCCCATTTTTTAAACCTTCCAGCGTGCCACGTCAATAATTTTTGGCCAATTTTTGCAATTCCGACAAAATTGAACTAAATGTGTCAATTTTTTCATACTTATAGGACTAAATTTTTAATTATATAAATTATAGGATGAAGTTGAAATCAGGTAAAATTATAGGATGAAAATTTTAATTTTCCCTTTTAGAAAATTTGCTTATAAATTCTAAAAATTTTAGTCTTTATGTGTAATTAATTTCATCTTAAAAATTAAAATTTGAACATGCATTTATTGAAAATTTTCTATACTTAATTATTGCAAATTTTTTTAAACTTGATCAACTTGTATAACTTTAATATAGTTGGAAATGTTGACATTATAGCACCCCACCTTAAGATAACACCGAAGCTCAGGTGCCACACTAATTCAATCATAAATCTTAGAGTTACAATTCTGATAATAGGCTATAAAAAATTTTTCAAACTTCATGGAAGTAAAACCAAATCAACTTAAGCAAGACTAAATGAGAAATCACAAAATATGCATATATATACCATAAGAGTTCTAGGGGGATTCTAGCTTAAGGTTTACATCCCATGAGAGATCAAGATCATATAATTCATCATTTATACACCACAACCTTGGATGTATAGGTGTGAAATATCACAACTTCTCTAAGGTTAAACATCACATACACAAAATCCCATGTATAAATGCAATGCCTGCTCTATTACAAAACATTTAAGTTCTTTAGTCCAAGCCTAGGATTCATCAACACCCATCTTTATCTGAGAGATTATGAAATATAAGGGGATAAGTCCAATAACTTAGTGAGGGATAAGTAAGAGTAATAGTAGAGATCTATGCAGGACAAACTCAACTCAACAGATCATAATTAAACAGACATAATATAACATATTCAGAAAACAGGCAGTAACAAAAGCAAAATGGGAAACTCTCATGTCTTATTGCTCTAAAATCATATTACAGATAGACAAAATTCAGTTAGGCAAAACAAACCTAAAGTAAATGCATTCCAAGAAAAGGCTACAAGATATGTATTGTAGATTCACCTTATATCGAACAAACAAAAAGTTTACCTAAGCGTAACGGCTTAGTACATGGTAGATGCCCATACAAAACTGTATAGCGTACTGCAAATGCCTAAGGGGAAATCCCTAGTGCACCATTGATACCTAAGGGAAAAATCCCTAGTGTATCACTCATACCTAAGATGAAATCCCTAGCGTCCAGCTAGCACTCTGGGGGTAATCTCTAGTATGCCCCACATAACCAAACATATCACCCAAATTGGCCCTTGGCTCACATATTCACCATATAAATAACAGAATTAATCACTTGTGCAGATGCTTAAGGGGAAATCCCTAGCACACTGTCGATTCCAAAGCTAAACAGTACATAATGGAATAGAAATGTTGTCAAAGCAACATAAAAGCAGTAAACAAAATTCAGATAAGCCAGCATAGCCAATAAACACTGAACAGATAAACAAATATGCCAGCAAGGCAACCAATAATGAAACAGAACAATATCGATACGAGATAGTCAGATATTAAAGACACAAACATCAAAAAAGGTTTTGGGTGCGAAAATAGATAAAAATAAAATCGATATCAAAGATAACCATCACGGGGGTGTTCAAATCAAATAACAGATAACAAATCAGAATCAATATCAATGATAACTCTTATAGGGGTGTTCAATTTAGATAATAGATAACAAATCAAAATTCTACACACATTTTAGCTTTTAAACAAATAGAATACGGTACAGAAACAAAAAACTTACATAGGTGCTTATCACGAATAACAGATAGTTAGAAAAAGTGCTAGATTGGTAGACCCTCACAGTGCATGCATAAATACCCTTGAGGTTAAGATCCTCACAGGATTCAATAATCAACAAAGTGCTATAATCCAATCAAATATCAAAGTGGTAGATCCTCACAGAGATCAACAATCAACGAAAAGTTGTAATCGAAACAATAACCCAAAGCGAGAGACCCTCATAGGGTTCAATAATTAATGAATAAGCAGCAATCAAGTCAAATACCAGAGCAGTAGGTCCTCACCTCTTATAGTTTCAACCAAAACAATCAAAGCCAGCACTCTACTGATCGATAAGACCCACTTCTTTATCACCTAATCAAAAGAATATTCCCTAGTAAAAATTCTCATTCAACTTTCGTAATCTTCTAAAATTGCATCATAAGCATTCTAATGTCATTAACTTATCTACCAACATAATGATATGGGTTCAACAAGTATCTCCACAAATACCCCAGTAAACCAACTATTCTAGAATTAGCCATGATGGTCTATCTCAATTCCAAAATGGAATGATATTTCATTTTTATTTACCAAGTCATGATCATATCATAGCATCATCCTAATCCATGCAATATAGTCTAATTCCTTACATAATTAGTCCTAATCAAATACCACTTAATCTTGCATTACAAAATCCGTAGTTCAATTATAAATTTCAAATTTTGGGCATTTAGCATGACATGTCCAGGTCCAACTTTCAAAATTCCTTCTTGCATGGGGATCATACAAACACACACATACACACACCCACATATATATATGCCAATCACACTGAACATCTTTATTCTTGGTAGAAAATACAAGGCTTCCAAGTTAAAGTATAATATATATATATATATATATAAATATATCAAGGTACAACTCAAATTAAATTCTAAAGTTGGCCACTGGAGTTCCAAAACCACAAACCAATGACGTAAGTGTGTTCATTACGTCGAGGAGGTAAAACTGGCTCTCTGCTGCCACCTTGCCGCCACTGTCGAAGTAACCTGAAGTTACAACCAAAATGCTCTCAAGCTCGTGAGTCCAATACCATTATCAGTTTCAAGTTTTGCGACCAAAAACTCAGCCAATCAAGCTCAACAACTTCAAATGGGTTTTCTCACCATAACACTCCAATCACCATTTTTCATCGCTGCCACCACCGTGCCAATCACTCATGCCAAGATGTCTTCAACTTCCTCATGCTGAGAGCTTCTAATATCACCGCCCAAAAATAAGTTTCAGTTGTAGCTCCATTGTCACTCATCAAAACTGTTGCTACCCAGTTTTCAGCTCTGCATTTCTAGTGATGCACCACCCATTTAGTCATGCATGTGGTGTGCAAGTATAGCCAGAGGTGTGGGGAACATTTTAGTTGGAGTGGTTTGGGGAAAAACGGCCACTAGAGTGAGATCACCAATGGGTGGTGATAGGTGTTTGTGGTGAAGAAATGAATAAGGAAATGGGTTGATTTGCAAAATGACAAATTTTATAAAATCTGACTTTTTCAAATTTCATATTTGCCCTAAACGTTTCCAACTGACATCAATTGAGTTCTTGCAGTTTTTGAAAATTGAAGCCATGACCCCATTGACTAAAATTCTTACATGCAAACCTCAATGTTTTCAAAAGTGCACAATTAAGGTTTTTAAAATTAATCTAACCCCAAAACTTTCTAAAATAATTCAAATAAATCAAATTTCATAAATAAAATTAACTATCATGAAATTAACGTTAAAACATGAAATTTTTGAGGGTGTTACAGAAATTATTTTGAAATACTCATGAAATTGTAATATAAACTTAGTAATATAGTTATAGGTTTAAAAAAATTATTTTTTGCCGTCATATATTTAATTAAATATTTGAAGAATTGTTAGTATCCTTAACAAATTTTAGACATCAGTTGAAAATTTATATTAAAATTCAAAAATATCCTTCAAAAGCTGTTTTGATTATTTTTCAGACAAAAATACCCTTGGACTTATTTGTAACATTAACATGGGGATTTAACTTTAATATTATTTAAATTACTCAAAATAAATTTAAATAATTTTATTAACAAATTTTTTAAATATTAAATAATCTTTTAATTGAAGTTGGATTAAAAAATAAAAATTTAAAATCATCAACATATCTAAAGTAATTTAAAGAAATTTAATTAAACATATTTATAATTATAAAATAAAAATAAAAATCAAATCCATCTCTTAATTAAATATGCTTTTATTTTTACGTTACATCTCAATAATATTAAAAAATAATAATATCTAAAATAATTTAATTAGATTAAGTTGAATATATTTATTAAATATAAAAAAATATTTATTAATTAAAATAAATTATTTAAAAATAAGATATAAAAATATCATACTAACAATAGTTATTTTAAAATATCAATTTCACCATACCAACCCAATAAAAAATTTATTGATATGATATCTTATTCTCTCCTAAAACACAAATAGATAAATAATTTTTGCTCAACTTTTTCCTTGTTTTTTCATTTTTTCCCTTTTTTAATTTTCATTTTTAATTTATTTTTAATTTAAATTTAATTAAATTTTTAATTTATTTATTATTTTTGGGGGAGACATTTTTTATTGAAGTAGTCAAATCAATATTTTTTTAATGGGTTTTGGGATAAAAATGGAATTGAGTGATTTTTTTTATTGTTAGAATAATAATAAATATGTATGCTGCTTTGTATAATATATGTATGTATATTTCGAAAAATAGAAGTTTTGGAGGGAAAATTAGGATATGTTTGGTTATATTTCTCCAAAATAATTTTAGGGTATAGGTTTTTTAATTTGTAATTTATTTTTAATTTTAAAAAATTAATTAAATTATTTTGGATATGTTTGTTATTTTAATACTATTGAGTATATAATTTGATAGAAAATTTTAAGGAGTTTCCATGGCACTTTTTTTTCCCCTCAAAAGGACAATTCTGTTTCTTCATATTTTTCTCACAAAATAGTATTACTAGGGCGAGTGAACCAATTTTTCAGAAACATGAGGTAATAAACAGACTCCTTTTTTAATACAGGAGGTTTTGTGGCAATTTTGAATATTTGGGTGGGGGAGGGGGGGATAATGTGCATTTAGCCCTATTTTATATATATTTATATTGACATTATATATATATGATATTTATATTGATATATAAATTTTTTTATTTTTTATGAGGATTTTGTTATATATTTTTAAAAAATTATTATTTTTTCAAAAAAAATTAATGAAGGCTCATTGGGCATTTCAAATTTTGTGGAATTTTTGTAAATAAATTAAATTTTTGGGGCTGTTGGGTAATTAATTTTTTTTAATTTAACTATTTTGCCCGAACACTAACAAAAGTTGAGGTATTGTCTCAAATGTGTTAAAAATTTGGAGTTTTGGTCATATAATTGTCAACCTAAATACCAAAAGTGCATGCCCTCGTATGCAATGGGACTAAAAATGTAATTTTTCCAATATAACCAAACACTACATCAAGAAAAATGAAAAAGAAAAGTAAGGGCTCCATTGAAATTATAAGAATTTTATTGGGCTAGTTGCAATTAGCCCCCTTGTGATTTGTGAAATAAATACCAAACCCTCATGTGAAAAAAAAAATAGAAAATAACTTCTTTATGTTTTAAAAAACCACACAAATCGCCTCCCCATCCACATTTGTTGCTCATTTAATATAATTTGAATATAAAAAGACCAATTTACCCTTACTCACTTCACATATATGCAATTCAATTTAAATAATTTTTTTATTATCATATTTTATTTTTTTTCCTTTTTTTTTCTTTCTTTTCTTTTCTTTTTATTCTCATTTCTCTCTTCTTCCATTATTTCATACATTTCTCATTTTATACATATATATAAATTTATCATTGTTTCTCATTTCTAATTGGCTAATATATTCTCATTTTATACACACACAAATATATATACAAATTTATCTATAAAGTTTTAAATAATCTTTATTTTTATCTTTTTTCCATCTAATTATTCATACATGTATACTTATTTTTTCCTATTTATACTTATTCACATATATATAATATACATATATAAATTTATCAATAAAATTTAAATTAATTTTATTTTTATTTGTTTTTTCTATCTATTCATTCCGAATTAAATAATATTTAATATTTATAAAAATATATATAATATAATTTTTTATTCATACTTCTATACATATATAGTGTGTATATATACACACTACAAGAAAATAAATTAATCGCGGCATATATTTTGCGACTGTTTGTTTCAACTACCACAAAATATCCAAGCCGCCACGGAATTCATAATAAATGGCAGCGGTTAGTGGAACCATTACTATATGAATAACTTTATACTGGTTTTTCTAAACCACCGCAATTAATAATATTGTTTCTTTCGTTTATTAGATTGCCCTTTATTTTTTACTTTAAAAGGTTTTGTCCATAATTTTTTAATATATATATATATGTAATGCCAATTATTTTTGATAAATATTTTTCATAAATTTCTAAAATAAAGTGTTTTATATTATAAGCTCTTCTACAAAATGTAAAGAGATATTCACTTATTTTTAAAATTGGAATATACTCTTGCAATTATTTACACCATATGAATTTTAAGTTTTTATTTTATTCGTATATTGCAAGGCTTATTTTAAAAGATAAAATCTGATATTTTTATAAGCTTAAAAAATTCTTGTAATATCACTTCAATAAGAACTTAGCCAAACACCCACTTAGTCTATATTTCTATTTGTCTGTTAATATTATATATTTTGATTAATGAAATGAAGTATTGTAGTATTTTTTTTATGCAAAACTCACAATGCAAAAATACTAATCCTTTGTCTAACAATTTATATATACATATATGTAATAAAATTTCTTTGCTTCATGCAGTTATGTTATATAATTATCCTACACTTTCTATTTATTTCTTTTAGTTCACTATTTGATACTCTTATTTTATTTATTCAAATGATAATTACTATTTTATGTTTAAAAATAATATTATTATTCTAAAATATTCTAATAAACTAATTATGTCATATCATTAATTTCCAATACTTATTTTTAATAGGGTAAAAAAATTCACACCTTTCACTCTTCTGACTAATAAATTTTTTATAATTTTATTTTATTTACATTAAGAACTAGGGGTATAAATGAGATAAGACAATTCACGAACAATTTGAACTCGTCAGTTAAATAAGCCAAGCTTAATAAGTGTAAGTATGATGCACATATCTAATATTAACAAATATAAGTTGTAGCCAATTTGGTAAGCTCCTTTTTCTAGGCCCAAGCAGGCGAGGGTTCGAGTCCTTGCTATAGTAAATTTTGACTTTCCATTTTTAGTAGGGGGTGGGGTGAGCAAGCCGGGCGAGGTAGTGCTAAAAATTGTTGGGCCTATTTAATGTTGGGCCCACCGACTAGGTGGGTCAAATGCAGGCGTGCAAGCGAAGCGGGACAAGTCAGAGCATGTTGGGTGCATGCGACCGGGTAAGTTAATGTTGGGCCTTCTAGCCTAAAAATTGTTGGGCCTAGTTGAAGGGTAGGTCGGGTGCATATGAGCGAATGGGGCAGACCATGTGCTAAATGTAACAAAACGTTTAAATTATTTCTTAACGAAACTCCTAGATATTTATTTCATTAATAACGAAATGCTTATTTTTGAATTAAAATATTATTTAACTATTTATAACCTGACACGAAACTGACAAATTTCAAAGTAACAGACAAAAGACAGAAGTTCTGAGTGCTAAAACAGACAGAAAATAGAATCGACATCAAAGATAACCCTCATAGGGGTATTCAAATCAGATAACATATAATAGATAGCAAACAATTTCAAACATAGTTCAGAGTATGGTTTAAAAATAGTAAAACCCACACAGGGGTTTATTACAATTACAAATAAGAAAAGAAATGCCACATTGGCCAACCCTCATAGGGGTTTCCAACATCTCAGAGCAAGTTAAACAAAGCAATAACCCATAGTAGGAGACCCTCACCTCTTGCAGTCCCAATCAACGACAGTCAAAATCGAATCTACTGCTCATTGGTGCCTAGCTCGTTGTCAACTAATCAAGAAAATAGTCCAAGAATCAAAATTCTTATTCAATCCTAATAACCTTATAGAAATGTATCAAACATTCTAATACCTTATCTATCACCAGGATAATACAGATTAAGATCCTTTTATACAAAATTCTCCAAAATCAATATTTACGCTTAAATTGTAGTCAAATTCCCATTTCAACACTATTTAACTTATAATAGTTTTCGATATCAAAATTTATATTCAACTTATTATTAACTAACATTCGAGTCCAAAATTCATATCTCCCATCTTTATATTCCTCACATAGGTAAACAATCATAGAAATACATATATCGATTCAAAGGCTCATCCCAAACAAAAAACTAGCAATTACAGGCATGCATGCACATATATATATATATATAAATAACATGTAATTAACTAATAAAAAATTCAATTTCACTATCAAGGGCTCAAAATCACAAATCGATAGCACAAGAACGATCACCACATTGAGACGAGGAGACTGCCTTTACGCCACCGTCAGAAAACTCAACTCCACCACAAAATTATTCCTCTCAACATGAGGATTTCAATGCTACCTTCCGTTTCCAATTCCAAGCAACGTAGACATCAAAACAGGCTAAAAATAGCAAAATTCTTCCTTTCTCCACCGTGCTCCAATTACCGTCCTGTGGTTGTCAAAGTTGCTATGCAATGGTTCCACTAAGCTCTTCACATCGAATGCTTCCCAACCAAACCCTCAAAATCGATGATGACTACTAGAAAACATAAAACCCAACTACTACTGTGGCTTGTCTTCCTCAGTCTGCCTTTTACCGCTGATGCTCCACCATTTGAGTGTAGTGTTCGAGTGGCTGAGAGTGTAGATGGTGATGAAGGGAAAAGATTGATGAGTTTAAGAGGTTGAAAAAATCGTCGGAGAAGTTGGTTTGTGGTGGTGGAATAGCTTCGATGAAGAAAAGAAAAAAAAGAGGAAAAATGGAGAAGGAAAAAAAAAGAAGGAAAAATGAAGGAAAAAATGGAGAAGAAATGGCCCCTGCCTATTCCTTTAATCTCATTTTCATTTTTTTAATTTTTTATTTAATCCTTTAATATTTTAAATTATGCTACTTTACCCTAAGTTTTTAGAAAATTGTGATTAGCCCCAAATTATTCAAAAGTCAACACAATTAAGTCTACAAAAATTATAATTTAGCCTAAAAAAACTTTTAAAATAAATAATAATGTGAAATTCATAAAATTTTCTAATATTGATAAAATCATATATTATAAATAAAATAAATAAAATTTTAGGAGTGTTACAAACCTCCCCCTTTAAAAGAATCTATCCCCAGATTCTTACTTGAATATTGAAACAGCTCGAGATATTGTTGGCGCATGAGATCCTCCGGCTCCCAAGTTGCTTCTTCAACATTATGATTGCGCCACAGCACCTTTACCTATGGAATCTTTCAATTCCTAAGTTCTCAAAACTTTTTATCTATGATGTGAATTGGTTGTTCTTCGCATGTTAGATCGCCTTTTAGTTCCATGAGTTCATGAGATGTGATATGAGATGGATCTGGGTAATACTTCCACAGCTACGACATATGAAAGATGTCATGCATTCCAGCTAGACTCTGGGGTAACACTAGATAATAAGCCGCTGGTCTAATTCTTTCGCATATCTCATATGGCCCCACATATCTTGGACTTAGTTTTCCATCTTTGCCTATTCTTCTGATCCTTTTTTACAGCAATACTTTGAGACACACTCAGTTACCAACCTCAAATTCTAGGTCCTTTCTCCATCTATCAACAAAACATTTCTATCGGTCTTGAGCATCGTTCATCCGTTATTTCATAATATGTACCTTTTCTATAGTCTCTTGGATTAATTCAAACCTTATAATCCCTAGATATTCTCCAGTGGTACCTTTACATTCCACTAAATCCTTATATAGCAGAGACTAACACTTTCGGCTGTACAATACTTCATATGGTGCCATTTGAATAATATACTGACAGCTATTGTTATAGATAAATTCAATTAGAGGCAAATGTCGAGTCCAAATTCCACCAAAGTCAAGAATATATGCCCGCAACATATCTTCCAAAATTTGAATGACTCTTTTTGATTGTCCATCGATCTGAGGATGAGCTATCGAACTAAATTGCAATCTTGTTCCCAAATATCTCTGCAAACCCTTCCAAAGTCTCGATGTAAATTTAGGGTCTCTATTAGACACAATACTCACTGGGATTCCATGCAACCTGATAATCTCCTTAATGTATAATTCTGCCAATTTCTCAACCTTATAATCAATTCTGACTAGTAGAAAATGTGAGGACTTTGTCAATCGATCTAGTACTACTCAAATATTGTCATAACCTCCTCTAGCCTTTGGCAAACCAGTCACAAAGTCCATAGTTACTTGTTCCAATTTTTAGTTTGGGATAGGGAGTAGTTGCAACAAACCTGATAGTCGTTGATGTTTCGCCTTCAACAACTGGCAGGTCAAGCATTTCTGCACAACATCTACTACATCTTCATTCCTCCAAGATGTACGGTGTACCTTGCTCAATGTGCTTCTTCGAATATCCTTTCTTTCATCTTTCTTGGTACGCAGATTCTGTTTCAATAGAGTAGGATACCTTGGCTATCCATGCTGAACTTAGAATCTACAGAGCTTTTAATCATTTCTTTCTGTTTCAACATCTAGTTCTCTCTAGCTTGAGCTTGCTGGATTTCTTCATACAATTCAGGTTGTACTCTCACTCCTGCAATCTAGACTTATTGTTTTAGTCTTATCATAGCACTTGCTTTCAACTTTTTGAATGTCTTTGCGCTCTGCAAATGATCCATTCCTGCCTTCTGACTCTGAGTATCGACTACTACATTTACTTTTCCAGGATGATAATTGATGGAAAAGTCATAATCCTATAAACATTTTATCCATCTTCCATGTCTCATATTCAAATCCTTTTGCGAATGTAGATACTTAAGGATTTTGTGATCTAAATGTAGCCCCATAAAGATAGTGCCTCCATTTCGATAGTGCAAAGATAACCGCTGCCAATTTCAGATCATATGTGGGGTAGTTTTCCTCATAAGGTTTTAACTTCCTAGATGCATAGGCAATAACACGCCCTTCTACATCAACACACATCCTAACCCCTTATATGAGGCGTCTGTATACACCATAAAATTTTTCAACCTATCTAGAAGGGTTAATACTGGTGCCGTAGTCAAATGGTTCTTCAATTCTTGGAAGCTCTTCTTACACTCTTCATTCCAAACAAATGGCTCATCTTTCTCAGTTAACTTGGTTAGTAGGCTGACTATCTTGTAGAAATCTTGAACAAATTTTTGATAGTAACCGGCTAATCCCAGAAAGCTTCGAATTTTCGTAACACTCTCAGGCCTTTTCCAATTGACAATCACCTCTATCATGGAAGGTCAACTTCTATCCCATTTTAAGTGATTACATAACCCAGAAAGGCTACTTTCTCTATCCAAAGCTTGCACTTACTAAACTTGGCATACATTTAATGTTCTCTTAGAGTCTTCAAAACGATTGTGTAAGTGCTTTCTATGCTCCTCTCTGGACTTAGAGAAAATCAAGATATTGTCAATAAAGATGACCACAAATTGATCAAAATAGGGTCTGAATATCTGGTGCATCAAATCTATGAATGTTGCCAGGGTGTTAGTTAGGCCGAATGGCATTACCATAAATTCTTAGTAGCCATATCAAGAATTAAAAGTGGTCTTTGGAATATCCTCTTCTCTAATCTTCAACTAATAATACCCTTGCCTCAAATCTAGCTTCGAGAAAATTCTTGATCCCTGCAGGAGGTCAAATAACTCTTCTACATGGGGTAGTGGATACTTTTTCTTGATGATAACCTTGTTCAATTGTCAATAATTAATGCACATTCTCAAAGAACTATCATTTTTCTTGACAAATAGTACTGGAGCTCCCCAAGGCGACATGTTGGGTCTGATAAACTTCTTCTCTTATAACTCCTATAGTTGACTCTTCAATTTCCTAAGCTCGATAGGCGCCATTCGATATAGAGTTTTAGAAAATAGGACAGCCCTTGGGAGAGTATGAATAACAAACTCTATTTTCCTATCAGGGGATTGCAAATTTAACTCTTCAAGAAATACCTCAGGGTATTCCGCTACCCCTTTTACTTCTTCAATCCTGACCATGTCCCAAGATTTGTTGATGAGGTATGCCAAGAATCCTTGCCCACCCTCATATAGAATCTACCTAGCTTCTATAGCTGATATGATCGATATCAAAGGAGTTTTGTCTATGGAAGGATATGAACATATCAACGTCCTTACCCCGAGTGTTATGAACTTAATGAAAAAACTCCCTTGTGCTTGGTGGTTGTACAGCCAATCCATTCTAAGGATCACATTATATCCTTAAATGGGCATCTATATTAAATTGCCTAGATACACTTGGCCTTCAATCATAATCGGGCAATTCTGATACATGACATCAATGACTAGCCCTGCTCCCAAAGGTGTTCTCACTTATACTTGATATGCCATAGTTTCAGGTTTCATATTCAGTTTTGCAGAGAATTCAATAGATATAAAAAAAATGGGAAGCACCAGGATCATATAACACTTTACCAAGAGTTTTGGAGATAGTAATCATACCTTCTACTGCCTCATTACGGTTCAACATGTCTTCTCCGATGAGGGCATAGATTTTCTGCTTTTCTTTTCCTATTAAAACTAGGCCTTTCTTCCCTCCGCAATCTTTCAGAAGATGCTGGCTACTACCACACTGTAAGCATTTACCCTATTTCTACCAATAGTTCACTTCCTCATGCCCTACTAACCCACAGAATCCATATAGTGCCGGTGCCTTTTCTTGAGCCCAATTCACCATCCCACCTGCCCCAGTAGTCCTCTATGCTGCACCCTTAGCTTGTGGCCTCCACTATTTCTTGTTGGTGCCACTTAGTCCACCAATACATGGTCTTCCTTTTTTACCTTTTTCTTCAATTTTCTTAATTTTCTATAATGTCAATTCTAGTTGCAGTGCTTTGCTAACTGCTATGTTGAAACTTGGTAAATCGAAGATAGCTAGACCCCGTCTCAACTCTGGTTGTAGTCCTTGAGTAAACTATTGAATTTTTTGACTTTCATCATTCTAAACATAGGGCGCATATTAGATAAGCTGGCTAAAGGTTATCTCATACTGACTAACAGTTTGATTTCCTTAGATCAAATTTAAGAACTCACATTCCTTAGACTGCTTGACCACCAGGGGTATATATTTATCCATGAATTCTTTAGTGAAATTATCCCGTGTCCTCTGGGTTTTTGAGGTTGCCCAATGATGATCTGTCATTTTCCACCAACTTCTAGCAGATCTCGTCGGGAGGAATGTGGTGAATCATACCTTTTCTTCATCGGGGTAGTGCAAAGTATCAAATATGATCTCAAGATCTTCAACCTATTCTTCAGCCTTTCGGTCATCTGGTTCTCCATAGAACTCAGGAGGCTGAAAATGAAGGAATCTTTCTAAAGCTTGATCTTCAGCCATGGGTTGATCTGGTGGCTTAACGTCTAGCTCTCTCTAATATACAGGTCTCATTAGCTACCCAACTAAAGGAGTTTATGATACCTTCTCTCTCTGCTCAGTCCAAGAATAAGTCAGAACTTCTTGTCAAGGAGCACAATGGTCTTGAAATTGCTGTCTAGGAGGTCTTTCTCTTCGACCAAATTGGGGTGGTGCAGATCTAGAGACACTGCCATGGATTGCCATCACAGTCTCAAGATTTCAGTAATATCTCAACTTGTAATTGAAAGTTGAAGTCAACATCTCAATTCTCAATATCCCTTCAATAATTCAGGTTTTAATAAAGAAAATAATATAAGTTAAGTAAACTTTCAAAACTCATAACAGGAAAGAAAGATTAAAAATAATTTTCTCAAAAGTCATACATTATCATAACATAAGTTAGCAATAGCAGATTACAAAAGCGTATATAAAAATCAAAGGTAACAAAATTGGTTATGCTAATGAAATGCCTAGTCCTAGATAAAATGATAGGGCATCCAAAGAAGAAGGGGAAAAAATGATATCAGTCATAGCCACAAAGTTATCTGCTGTGGTTACAAGTTTTGATAATTAGAAGCCATCAAATATTGTCCTGCCAACATACTATAATACTACAATGCCAAAACTCGCATCTAATCTTTCTCATCAATGATGTCAGAAAACTTGCTTGCCTCATCTATCATCCACTAATCTTTTTCATCATCTATCTCAAGTGGTGCCACGACTGGAGGTTTTGGGATGACATCTACATTGGGTGCTTCTTCGGGTTTTTCCTCAGACTCCTCATCTGATTCTTCCTCTAGTTCAGCCTCTTATTCTACCTCAGGTTCTAATGCTTACTCCTACTGTTGCCGACCTTATCTTTGATCAAGAGCAGGAATTCAATAAATACCTAATAGACTGACCTCTACATCTATCTCGGGATCAACTCCAATGGCCTGATCAATAGCCTTACAATAATAGTTCATCACTTGACCCATTTTATCTACCACTAGGTAAGGAACCTATACTGAACTCCAATAATCAGATTGCGCAGCTCGAAATGTTACCTCCACATTAGCCAGCAAGGATCGAAATGCTTGAATTTGTGCTTCAACGATATTAACTTAAAGACACTCCCATTCGAGGTCACCCATGACTCAATCATGCAGATAGTCCTAAGCACCCAACATTCCTTTCAAAGTACACACCTCTTCCCGAACCTGATGAAGATGTTTATTTTACCCATAACATTTTTTTTCCAAAGTTCTACAAATCTTTCTAAGATTCTTCCTTTCTTCTTTCAACTCCTTGATCTTATCCTTTAGAGTCTCATTATTTTGGTCATTTGCAGGTTCCTTTCCTTTATCAGATTCGCTGGCCATCTTGCAATAATTCAAGAATTTTGTCGCAATAAAATCAAGTAATATAATTCTAAATCCAAGCCTTAGGACCTTACTATACTTTATGGGTCCTGTTATAACTTAACAATCCTATTAATGCCTTAAGTGAACATTCCAAATAACCCAAATAGAGGTCACTAATAGTTCTATCACATGTTCACACCTAGGTTATCTAAACCTAAGCTCTGATACCACCTCTATAGCACCCTACCTTAGGACAGCACATAAGCTAAGGCACTACTTTGATTCAAACTTAATTCTCAAAGTTACAATTCAACAATAGGCCTATAAATTCAAACATCTCAAAATTTAAACACTGATTCAACTCCAACAAGACTAAATAAAACCACAAAATAGATATATCATAAGAGTTCAAGTTAAATTATAGTCTTTGACAGATCACGCCATCATTTTCATCTTACACTACAATCTTCAAATAAAATATATACATCACAACATCTCTAAGGTCAACCAAGCAGTCACAAGTTCCATATTTAATTTTAGCATCAGTTTTATTACAAAATAACCATGTACTTCATTCTAAACTTGGCACCCATCAGAGCTCATCCATGTCTGAAAGATTATGAAACACTTGAGGGGTAAGCCTAAAAACTTAGTGAGGGATATGTAAAAGTAACAATAGTGTTTACTGAGGAGAAACTAAACTTAAAAAAGCATAATTTTTATCAAACTGAATATAACAGAATCAAGAAAAATAGACAGTACAGAAAAGCAAATAGGAAAATCTCCTACCTTATTGCTCTAAAATTAGATTACAAGCAGACAAAAATTATTTAGGCAAATCAAACCTAAAGCATATGCATTCCAAGAAAAGGCTATAAGATATGCATTACAGATTCACCTTATACTGGACAGACAAATGATTTACGTAAGCATAACAGCTTGGTATATGGCAAATGCCTATACAGAGTATATAGCACACTGCTGATACCTAAGGAGAAATCCCTAGTGTATCGCTCGTACCTAGGAAATAATCCCTGGCATGCCCCTGCATAACCAAACAGATCACCTAGTATGGTCGTTAGCCCACATAATCACGATACAAAAAATAGAATAATTGTTTATAAAGATGCCCAGGGGAAATCCTTAGGACACTGTCAGTTTTAGATCAACAGATTAGAACAGAACATAACAGAATGCCACTAAGGCAATAGAAAATAGTAAATGGAAAATAGATAAGGTAGCATGGCCAATAAATATAGAACTAATAACAGATATATCGATAAGGCAACAGTTACAGTACAAATAGTACATATATGAAACTAATAAATTTCAGAGTGACAGACGATAGACAAAAGTTCTGGGTGTCAAAATGGACAGAAAATAGAATCAATATCAGAGATAACCCTCATAGGGGTATTCAAATCAAATAACATATAATAGATAGCAGATAGATTTCAAACATAATTTAGAGTATGGTTTAGAAATAGTAAAACCTACACAGGGGCTTATTACAATCACAGATAAGAAAGAAAACACCAGATTGACCAACCCTCATAGGGGTTTCCAATAATCTCAGAGAAAGTTAAACAAAGCAATAACCCAGAGTGGGAGACCCTCACCTCTTACAATCTCAATCAGCAACAATCAAAATCGAATCTACTGCTCATCGGTGCCCAGCTCATCATCACCTAATCAAAAAAATATTCCAAGAATCAAAATTCTTGTTCAATCCCAATAACTTTATAGAAATACATCAAGCATTCTAATGCCTTATATATCACCAGGATAATACAAATTAAGATCTTTCTATACAAAATTCTCTAGAATCAATATTTACAAATAAATCTCTAGTCAAATTCTCATTTCAACACTATTTAACTTATAATAGTTCCTAATATCAAAATTTATATTCAACTTATTATTAACCAACATTCGAGTCCAAAATTAGTATCTCTCATCTCCCTATTCCTTGCATAAGTAAACAATCATAGAAATACATATATCAATTCAAAAGCTCATCCCAAACAAAAACTAGTAATTGCAAGCATGCATGCACATATATATATATATAACATGCAATTAATCAATAAAAAATATAATTTCACTATCAAGGGCTTAGAATCAAAAATCGATAGCACCGGGACAATCACCACATCAAGACAAGGAGACTACCTCTCCACCATTGTTGAGAAACTCAACTCCACCACAGAATTATTCCTCTCGATATGAAGATTCCAATACTACCTTTCAATTCTAATTCCGAGGGCCAAAAATAGCCAAATTCTTCATTCCTTCACTGTACTCTAATCACTATCCCGCCATCATCGGAGTTGCCATGAAATGGTTCCACTGAGCTCCTCATGTCGAATGCTCCCCAACCTAACCCTCAGAATTGACAATAGCCACTGAAAAATATGAAACCCAGCTACCATCGTAGCTTATCTTCCTTGGTCCGTCTTTTGCCGCCGTTGCTCCACCATTCGGGTATAGTGTTTGAGTGGCTGAGAGTGTAGGTGGTGGTGAGGGTAAAATATTGATGGGTTTAGGAGGTTGAAAAGACGCCGGAGAAGTTGGTTGGTGGTGGTAGTGGTATAGCTTCAGCAAAGGAAAGAAAAAAAAAGAAGAAAAATGGAGAAGGAAAAGAAAGATGGAAGAATGAAGGAAAAGGTGGAGAAGAAAGGGCCCCTACCCATTTCTTTAATCTCATTTTTATTTTTTGTAATTTCCAATTTAGTCCTTTAATATTTTAAATTATGCAATTTTACCCCAAGTTTTTAGAAAATTGTGATTAGCCCCAAATTATTCAAAATTCAACATAATTAAGTCTACAAAAATTATAATTTAGCCTACAAGACTTTTAAAATAGTTAATAATGTGAGATTCATAAAATTTTCTAATAATGATAAAATCATATATTATAAATAAAATTTTAGGGGTGTTACATGGGTAATGAAATTAATTGTTACTAAAAGTGTAATTTGTTGTAGTGCCTACATATGTTTAGAATGATTCAATCATAAATTTTCTGAATGTTTCAAGTATGCAAACAAATGCATATAATAATACATGCGCAAGTTGTTTGAACTTTGCTAAAATACCTACTCGATTCTTATGTTTACATACAATTCATACATCTCTTTAGGTTTTAGCTCCTGTATTTGACTGCCCACATTGCAATGCAAAAAAAATTCCTACATGAACCTCCTTTTTTTGTTGTGGAAACGGTGAGGCTTCATTGGCACCAATTAGTACACATCTAATATTACAACATCTTTTTGCTATTGATACATCTAATGTCGGGCAATATTTTAGGAGGAGAGTTCGTACCTACAATAATAACTTTGCTTTAACATCTATTGGTTTGAAAACTGATCCTCATTTTTGTTGGAATAATCATGATATATATACTTTGAAAGTTAATGGGCAGGTTTCTCATAAGTTGGAAGCTTTTAATAATCCTATTGAACTTCCAATGCGGCTTCAACTATTTTTCTTAGATATAGGTAAATGATGCACTCAACAAATATGATCTTGATTTTGATATTCTTAGCTTACTCATAAAAGCTTTAATTAACAATCCTTATTTCAAAATATTCAAGCAAATCTGATCATGGCAATATTTACAAAATCATAAAATTGTTTTGTGTACTCATCTTGAATTGAATTAAAAAAACATAATATTCCAACAATACAACAAATTGTTGGAATTTGGGATGAAACAAGTGATGAGCCTAAAGATATGAGTTTTGATCTTAGAGTTTATGGATCTTATTCTAATAGCTATATGATTCT
The DNA here is from genome assembly GCA_014898725.1 of Jacaranda copaia. Classification (NCBI taxonomy): domain Eukaryota; kingdom Viridiplantae; phylum Streptophyta; class Magnoliopsida; order Lamiales; family Bignoniaceae; genus Jacaranda; species Jacaranda copaia. Next base: position 406,441 of record JACGDI010005398.1, on the reverse strand, counting down.
CTATCATTATAGTTGTTACAATCCATTTTAGTGTCCTTTATTATTCCCATTTGGCCAACCTGGTTGGCATGCTAGAATAGAGTATTGCAATTCGTCTAGCAATGTTAGACATCAATGTAGAGGACAAAATCTTGTAGCTCTAGCAATTGGTCAAACAACTAACAATATGATCAATATGGAAAATGAAGGTAATTTTTTAATAAGATAAAGAACTGTTTATTCCTTGGGTATGGATGGGATGGATAATCCAACAAAAATAAGTCAGTGAATCTTATTACCCTCATCTTTTATTAGAGGTCCACGTGATATGATGAAAAAGTATGTTAATGCAATGGCTTTATTCAAAAATATGGCAATCTAGATCTATTTATTTCTTTGACTAGTAATCCTAATTGGAATGAAATCAAAGAGAATTTTTTGCTAATAGAATAAGCACAAGATTAGCTAAACTCGAAAGCACGTATTTTCCAAGCTAAACTTGAAGAATTTAAAAATGAAGTAATCAAAAAGAAGCATTTTGGAGAAACAGCTACATATGTATTTGTTATTGAGTATCAAAAACGTGGCTTACCTCATTCTCATTGGCTCATCATTTTGAAACAAGAACATAAATTGGTTTCTTTAGAATTATATGATAACATTATAAGTGATGGAATTTGTAACACTTCTAACCCATTACCTAGATCTTATGTTGTCTCTCATATGATGCATAGTCCTTGTGGTGCATCTAATCCTAAAAATGTTCGCATGAAAGATGGGAAATGTAAAAAAAAAAAATTGTCCTAAAGATTTTTGTGATGTTACCACACATGGAAAATATACATATCCTAATTATAGAAGATGAAATAATGGTCAAAAATACTTGTTCAAAATGTATATTTAGATAATAGATATGTTATACCATATATTCCATACTTATTAGCACAATTCAATTGTCATATTAATGTTGAAGCATTTTTTGATTTCAAGCTTATTAAGTATCTCTATAAATATATATGTATAAGGGTCCTAATAGGATATGTTATAATATAGTGGAAGATTCTTTTGCTAACAATATTGATGAAATAAAAGAGTTTCAGAAAGGACGTTGTATTTCAATAATTGAAGCATTTTGGTGTGCATATAGTTTCAATATAACTCAAATGTATCTGCTAGTTATAATTTTGTTAGTACATTAACCTAATGGTTAGTATGTTTGTTTTGCAAGAAATAAATCTTTAAATGAAGTATTAGCAAATCCTTTTCTTGGAAAAATAATATTAACTAAATTTTTTTGGATGAATGCTAATGATCCAATTGCTAAAAAACTTAACCTTTTGTACAAAAATTGTCCTCAATATTTTGTTTGGGAACAAAAATATAAAAAGTTGAAGTTACGAAAAAGACAAATTGCCATTGGAAGAGTCGTCGTTGTTGATCCTTCAGAAGGACAATGTTACTTTATAAAATTGCTCTTATCAAATATAAATGCACCAAATTCATATGAATATCTTCTTACAGTTGGAAATGTTCAATACACTAATTTTTGATCTGTTGCATTGCTTCGAGGATTACTTGAGTCTAATGTATATGCAAAACAATGTTTAGAAGAAGCAAGTTGATTTCAAATGCCATATACTTTGCATAAACTTTTTGCTATTTTGCTTATTCATTTTTCACCTCTTGATCTGAAATAATTATTTCAAAAATTCCTTTTTGTCCTTTCAAATGATTTTAGAAGAAATTTTTAACTTTATAGAATTAGAAATTGAAAAGAAAACATTAAATAGTGTAGATGATTTTTCAATGTCTATGAATATATCAATACATGATTATTCTTTGGCTCCTAATTTTCAAAGATTAACATAAGAAGATAGATTTACAAAAGAATTAGCTTATGAGAAAGTATTCCTTTTTCTAGTGAAGATTTATTAAGCATAAGTAAACTAAATAATAAGTAAAAAAAGCAGTTACTTGTATAATTAACAAAATAAATAATAATGAATTAGTGTCTTTTTTTATTGATGGCCTAAGAGGAACAGGAAAAACGTTCTTGTATAGAGAATTACTTACTTGTGTGAGATCAAAAGGGTTTATTGAACTGCTAGTTGGTACTTCTAGAGTAGCAACTTCTCTTTTACCAGGAAGCAGAACTACTCACTCCAGATTTAAATTACCAATTGACACAAATGAGAAAAATGATTCCAAAATTAGCAAACAATCAAGTCTTGCAAAAATGATACTCATTGCAAAACTAATTACTTGGGATGAAGCATCAATGGCTGATTGAAAGATTATAGAAGCATTTGATAGACTTTTGCAAGATATTACTAATGAAAAAGGCATCCTTTTTGGTGGTAAAGTTGTAGTATTTGGAGGAGAATTTAGACAAACATTATCTATAGTGCTTCATGGAACTAAATATCAAATGATAAACACAAGTTTTGTTGTATCAAAGATTTGGCCTCAACTAACAAAATTAAAATTAGAAGAAAATATTAGAGCAAGAGATGATCCATCATTTACCTCATTTTTACTAAAAATTGGTGATGGTAGTGAACCATATATTTTTGAAGATAATATTTTTATTTCAAATGATATATTTTTACCATTTATTGATCACCATTCTTCTTTACAAAGTTTAATTCATTATGTTTTTCCATCCATAGATTCTTTTTCACATGAACCATGATTTAGTTAGTAGAGCTATTCAGCCTATTCTTACTCCAAAAAATGATTGTGCAGTTGAAATCAATAATATTTTGATTTACAAACTTCTAGGTCAATTGACAGAATATAGAAGCTACCATAAAGCTTCTAATGCTAATGATCAAGGCTAGTATAAAGATTTTTTGAGTTTTGTTACTTCAAGTAACTTGCCACCACATAAATTACTACTAAAAAAATTGTCAAACAATGCTTTTACAAAAGTTAAATCATATTGAAGGACTATGGATAGAACAAGATTAATTTGTTTCAGATTTGGTGACAATTTTATTGAAGCAACAATAGCAACAGGTGATCATAAAGGCAAATTAGTTTTTATACCTTGAATTCTTTTAGAATGTATAGACAAAGAAAAATGTCCAATGCCATTTAAAAGATTTCAGTTTCCAGTCAAACCATGTTTTGCTATGACTATCAATAAAGCTCAAGAACAAACCTTAAACTATGTTAGAGTTTATTTGCCACAATCAGTTTTCTCTCATGGATAGTTATATGTAGATATTTCTCATGCAAAGAAAGCTACTTCTATATACGTTCTCATTGAACCATTGTTAATACAAGAAGGTGTCCAGCAATATACAAAGAACATTGTCTATCAAGAAATCTTTGCACTTATAAATAGAGGTGTTTGTGTTATTTATATTTACATTGTATGCTTTTTAACTTTTAATTTTTTTGATGTTTAGTTTTAACATTTATTTTAGAGTAAATAATTTGATTATATATGTTTTCTTGTATTATACAATATACTATGTGTTTTGTATAATAAAACCATTTTCCACTAAATTGTTTGGTGTGAAACTACAGTGCTATTGATCAAGATGAATAGTCTGCCACACATCAATGATATAACACCTGAATTACATAGTTGGAGTGTCAAACTGTTGGTAGTGTCAAAGTATTGGTAGAATCTAAGAGCTCTAAGCGCCAATCAACTTGTAACCCAAAAAGATACCAACATGTTACTTTAGTTGATGAAAAGGTATTTCAATTAACCTTATATATCCTTTTTCAATCTTTGAATAATTTATTTATTTTGCAATAAATAGAATGAAACACATTTACATAAATAAAATTTGTAGTATATATTTGTTTATGAATCTCGATTATCAAAGAAAAACTAAGTAACCATATTAATTTGTTGTGTTTTAGAATTAATTGTTCGTTTCTTTTTTCTTTCTTTCTTTTTTTTTCCATTTTTTGATAACATAGATAATATAAAAAAATTAAATTATTAGATTTGCATTTTCATTCAAAGTTTTCTATTTATATACAAATATGAACAATGCTTCGCTATTTATTGAAAAATGATATGTAAATAGAGTAATTTTGTAATATTTATACATTTTAATGTGCTTCTAAAAACTTTATTTTTTGGCTACATTCATAAGTTTAGTCTTTATCTTTGATTCTTTTTTTAAGGTATTCTTTATTGAATTCTTCAATGTTTAGATAATATAAAGTTATAAAACCTTGTGACATTTGTTGAAACTTCATTTGTATTTGAAGTTTGATATTTGTATAAAAAAAATTGTAACTATTGATTTACTTTAGAGTTATTTAATACTTTTATACAAATAAAGTAAAATTGCAAGATATGTAAAATAAACTTTTGCATTATCTATATTTAGCTATATATAATGTCCTTAAATGATTTTCTAATGAAATATTTTTGTTGAGTGTGATTTATAGGGCACCACAATTCTGGCTACCATCTTTGATGTGGCAATAAAACAGTTTCAAAGAACTCTCACAATATATGATACATACATTATTTCAAATGCACGTGTTGTTGTTGCAAATCCGCTTTATGAAAGTTATTACCTGGACCATCACTCAAAGAACATTTATCAAAAATGAATTGGTGAATGTGATTCCCTTGTCTATTGCAATACCCAAGTTTCAATCTTTCAGCACTTTAATGCCTTCTGATAAGAGAAATACAGTTGGTGAGACTTTAAAATAGATATATCATGAGTATTATTTAATAAATCTATTAGAATATAAATTTAAGTTTTTAATTGTTAAATTTTTTGATATTCTTGCTATTGTTATCAAAAAATTTGAACAACGAAAATTGGGAGTTCACCAAAAAGCTTTGTGATTCATGAATTTGCATTAGTAAGCCATGAGTATAATTCTTACCTATATGTTTCAATTATAATACATTTCTACTTTTATTTTATCATAAATTCAAATTTATTGAAAAAATTTATAGTTGACTTTTATATTTTTATAATTTATTTTGTTAGGGAAAAGCCTTTGATACTCTCTTTGTGAAACAACATAGCAGTCTCCAAAGGCAAAGTTATAATGTCTACACCTGAACAGATACTGTAATAAGTGCTACTAAATTGAAAGTGTCAACTCATTATGGTATAATTTCTAAATTTTCTTTGCTTTTTAATAATTATTGCTTGTAATAATATGTTTTTAATATTATGTTTAGGCATTTCCCTTGAATTTACACCTTTGACTACAATTACAGTTGATCTATTCATACCTTACACTCAAATATTTATATATATATTTTATATCATATTTATATTTTTTTTCACCTAGAAGTATAAGATCAAATGCTTACTATGTCAACATTACATCCTATAATTGTGGTTATTGCAGTTTTGAAAAGCTATTCATCACTTTGAGAAAAAAAATTCCTGCATATTTTGATAGAAGTGGCTTTTAGTATAACTAGATTTTCTCATGTAGAGAATTGATCATTGCAAATATTGTTGAAGAGACTGGCTCTTCGGAGGCAACAATGTTTGGAGAAGATGCAGTCAAGATCATAAATATAAACGTATTCATGGCTATGGAGATGTATAATGCTGTAAGTTTGTAAATAATTTTTTGAATTAATACATATATGAATGAGATAATTAATAATATTGAACATTAAAATCTTTTAGGGACATCTGTCTTCCCTTGTTGAGATGAATGGAGGTTTAGAAAACAAGTTGAAGAGGTATTGCAAAACAAGACATGATGGAGTACACACACAACATACAATTGTAAACTTGTCTGAAAATATTGAGAAGGAAGATAGCAACATCGTTACTCCTCTTACTGGTTCTGTTGAAAGTTTGAACATGTCTTCACAAGTTCAAAGGCCTCAGATATAGAAGCAACTGTTTTCTAGAGGTTTGAACAACAAATCATATATTATATTTTAATAAACATAGATTCTTATATAGATTAGCAACACAATTATTAGCATATATAAAATAAATTTAATTAGTTCTTATTGTTTTTGATGTTTGTACTAACAGAAGAAGAAAATGTCTATGCTTCTGTATCAAATAAGAAACGGAATCAAATAATAACAGGTTGATTTTCTGCTTAAATTAAATACATTTTGTTACTTATGTAATTAATTTTTTCAATATTATTAATTGCAAAAAAAATACTTACTAATTGCAAAGGAATTAGGTGATGAAAGTGAGGAAAATGAGACTTCAAGCAATCATGGGACGAAGGATTGATGTGCTGCAGCAATTTAATACAACTTTTGATCAAAGAGGACAAGAAACATACTTGAAAATATGGTTTTTGAAAATATTTAGGTTTAATGGATAATTCTGCTGAACCAGTGACATGGTATTTAGAGTATAATGCCCCCTTCAAGTGCGTATATGACAATGATTGTATATATTATAATGGCTTGAAACTATGATGGGAAATGAAATCTTTACTTCTAATTTTAGCCAGGATTTGTTGTGATTTAGTAGTGGATGTTTCTAGATTTATAATTTTTTACATATGGCACGTAAATGTAATATTTAATGTTTATTTTCATGAAGAATGTGCAGGTGCTATTTATTTCTGTTATATTATAATGGCTTGAATATAAACTCTCCTTTTAATTGTGATTATAGTTTGTTGTGTTTAAACAGGATATTTGTATATTTATAATTTTTTTATATGTCGCAAATAAGTCTAATATTTAATGTTCGTTTGCATGAAAAAAAATATGTTAAAATATAGGCGCTATTTGTTTTTGTCTATTGCAAATAGAGGAACAAATTGAGTTCTGCTTATAGAATTTTTTTTTTTTTCGTTTTTCTTGTTTCAGAGATTGTATTTAAAGTATTAAATTGAAAAGACAAATTCTTATGAAAAAATTATTGCCAAAACAAATAAAATATTTAAAATTAATTAATATCGTACTTATATTGTTCAATAACCATTTGGTGGATTTACTTTATTTCAATAAATAATCTAACCAGCTAATTTTACCATATAAATTAATTAATTATCAAATGAATATATACATATATATATATATATGCTTCTCTTAATTCATGTATGAGATCACATAAATTTTTTGGTGTCATAATTAAAAAAAAAATCATAATCCTATATCATATAATTGATAAAATATGCAAAAGAAAACATAAACAGCAAGTGGAAATTTATGCAAAAAAATTGTGTCAAATTAGAGACGGAGTTTATCATTTTTCATCATCACACAATCGAATCATTTTCCAATGAAAATTCTGTTGAACAACTTTTCTTGATCTAGAGTCGTTGTTTGTCTTGATAAACTCCAGCCAAATCTGAGGGACATCCCGTCAAATATTTTTTCCAAAGGGAATTCCAGAATTCACTTGATTTTTATTTTATTATTTAATATTATTTTCAATGGACATCTTCTTGAAAATTCGGCAATTTTTTTACTTTAAATTTATTAAACCTAGAATCTGTTCATCACAATATTATATCCAAAATACACAAAATATATACAATAATAAATTTACAATTATATCAAAAATTATAAAATTAAATAATATAATTTTATAAGTATGTAAAGTAAAAAATATTCAAAATATAAACAAACTATAAAATAGGCGCCCTAACTATTGGTCCTCATCGATTTCAGCATCTATGAAGTAGTCGTCAGTATCATCATTGCCTTGAGGCTGCTGATTGGCGCCACACGAATATAGAGACCCGAAGGATGAATAACCCTAAGCATGGATGAAGTGCCCCAAAATTAAATTATTGATGCTAGATCTGTGTCATAACTCATCCCACTGGAGTAACAAATTTAATTATTTTTTTTTTCAATCAATAGATGCAATAATTGGTCGTATGGCTTCAATATATTTCATAGAATAAAATTTATGTGTTAAAAATTTTAGATAACTAAATCATTAATGTGTTCAAAGCCTAAGACGCACATTTCAATTTTAAAATTATTAATAACTCAAAAGTATGAAACTTTAATAGAAAAATGAAACACCGAAAATGATATAGATTTTTTATTATTAATTTAAAATTATCTTTAAATTTATTAAATTTAATTAAATTTTTTAAGTGGATCCATTTTGAACTCACTTAAGCCCATTTCAAACTCACTCATTTTGAATTCAAAATTAATAAAATCCAATTAAACTCGTCACACTTTAATTCACTTTTAAACTGTAATACTCATTCCAACTGATATGGGTAAGACATGGCCCCAATAAGAGTACAGACCCAATATCTGAGTGCAAACAAGATAACCTCTATGCCTAAACAGATCGGCTTACGTCATTGCTTCTTAATTGTTTTTGATATTTAAAATCAACCTCTACAGTCAAGTAGGTCAAGTCGCCCCCAACCCCAATAGGTTGAAAACTTGCAGCAGTTAGGGTGACTGCTTGGCCACAGATGCATTAATGGCAGCTTGCCACCTATCGCATTCACATTGAATATGCCTAAACCACCCTCTTGTTAGTATTAAATGGCTTTAACAGTACGTCACCTCCTTATTAATGATGATAAGGGCTCCCTCTCTAGCCAACCGATCATTAGTAAAGCTCTAGACTAGGTTGAAAACACCTAAGTTATTCTTACTCAAGGAAGAGAGGGATTAGTTTGTATCAGGGAAAAACTCATCTTTCAATTCCCCACCAAACACTATAAATATCCCTTCTTTCATAGACAAAGGTATGCTTTTAAACACTTCCTTAGCCGTTACTCTACCAAATTGTCTCCAGATCAAAATTTGACTTAAGCATCGAAAGGTTTTAGCCAAAGACCCTCTTGGCTAGTCTAACATTTGTTCAATGGTTGTAAGATTCTACCTGCATTCCCTAATTTTCTATCTTTCTGATCGACTTAGAACTTCTGGTCGAGACCAAGAAGCCCACTTCACCAAAATTAACATCATCATTTTGGCGTTGTCTATGTGACATGGAATCTACAACTAAAAAAGCATTAACACTAGGCAAACCACTTTCAAAAGGCAAAGTGAGCACAAATCACCACCACCTCTCCCACTGCCACCACAATATCAACTAGACCAACAAGCTAAGGGCCCAAGCTTTTAACCAAAACAAATGGTCACTTTAATCATCCCTCAGCTCATGCAAATGATTAGTGATCAAATATTCACCTAACTCTCTACACAATTATTAGTCGCCTTACAAAGGTACAACAACCAATCAATGGCTGCAGCTAGTGCCACACCACACCTCTCCCATCAAGAAAAGACCACCATGTGAGGACAAAGTAAAGAGTGAAACTTGTCACAACCCTAGCATATGAGATTTAAGCCCAAGTCATTTTCAACATGATGAAACCAATCATCAACCTTGAGAAGAGATAGCAAATTCAGTTAAGCACTTTGCTCAACCTAATCAAGCCCAACAGTGTAAGAGGGTCAAGCACCAAAGACCTCAACCTAGTAAGGACTTATCTAGAGTTAACCTAGATGAATGGGAGAAAGTGCTACACCAAGTCCAATAGTTGAACAGAAGATTGGAAGAGAACATAAAAAGAAATGTTGAAAGAATTTAGCTCAACAATGCCCCCAAACTTTAACTAGAAAAGGAATCCCCATATATCCAAAAAAATAACTAAGGAGTGCATTGCAATCAATGCAAAAATTCTAACCAGATTGCCCAAATATGATGGGTCAACTGACCCCAATGAGCACTTGCTTTAGTTTGAGCATATGATGCAGCTACATGGCCACATGACCATATCCATGCCAAAATGCTCGTCACCACTTTCCAAGGAGTGGTACTTTAATAGTTTGTCAAGTTGGAACCTATATCCATTTTTTCTTATGACTAGCTCTAAAAGAAACTCCTCCACTAATTGCCATTAGAAGTAAAGCAAAGCAACCTTATACTCACCTCCACACAGTTGAGTAGAATGAAGGTTAATCTCTTTAGGATTTCTTTTCGAGGTTCAACATTGAGGTGTTGAAGATTAACAACCCCAAGATTGAATTTTTAATTAACATCTTATTCCTTAGGTTGAGATATAAAGAATGTGCTAATGCTTTGGTCAGAGAGAGGCCCTGCACGATGGAAAAGCTTTTTGAGAGTGATAAAAAGAAAGGCAAGGAGAAAAATGACAAGCACCAATCTCTAATCAAGTGGTTACACAATTATACGTCAATCAACACTCCCAGAAAAGAGGTCTTATTTGCAATTCAAAATGGAAATTTTCTCAAAAGACCAAGGAAATTGAATAAGACTAAAGCTATGAAAAACTCCAAGAAATATTACTATTTTCACAGGCAGAAAGGCTATAACACAAATGAATGTTTTAACGTTCATGAGAGATTGAACAACTCTTCACTGAGGTCATTTAAAGAAAAACATCAATGAGAAAGCCCGAAAAGCAATAGCTTTGCTTGACTAGACTCCCTATTGAGAATGGTCAGTCAACTCGAGAAAGGAGGATAAAGGAAAGACGAAAGTCAAATAAGAATGCCTTCCCTTGAGAGGCATCTTTGACACCATTGTAGGAAGACCAACCAAGGGAACTCTAAATCAGGAAAAAGGCAAGCACAGAGATAACTCGAATTAGCTAAGTAGATGCCAGCTAAGACAGCCTACCAACTTTCTACCATCACAGACCCTATCTATTGTTTTGACTCTGACCTTTCTTAGTTAGGAAGTCAAGGAACGGAGAGCATACTGGATTGCCCATTGATAGTTACCATGGAAATAGCAAACTTTGAAGTGAGATAGATCCTAGTCAATAATGGCAGTTCTGCAAATATAATTTTCTTGTCGACATTGGAAAGAAAGAAGTTAGGAAAGTTGAAGCTTGAGCTAGTTTGTACCCCACTAGTCAATTTTGGTCGGTTAGAAATTATACCAGTTGAATCCATTGACTTATCTATATCTTTTGTGGAAGCACCAAACGGCATACACTTATGGTCAATTACTTGGTCGTTGACGCACCCTTTGCTTATAATGCTAGAATCAAGAGAGCAACACTTAATGATTTCATATCAATAACTTGGATCTATCACATGAATGGGCGAGTTACTTTGCAATATAAACAAAGCATTTTGTTGTTACACCATCTCTATTGAATCATATGAACCAAAACTGAGAGCCTCAAGGGACATCCCAATAATAGAACTCGAGGAAGAATGGGTAAGTAAAAGGAGAAAGTGGGAAGATACCAAAGTCGAGTTAGTTGAAGAATTTAAAATAATAGAGCTCGAGCCTAGAAATCCCAATAAAATCATAAGGATAAGAACTAGCTTGGGACGGAACATGGAATACATGTTAGTTGATTTTCTTAGAAGGAACATTGATGTTTTTGCATGGAACGCAATAGACATCCAAGAAATCGACCCTCAGGTCATAGTCCACCACCTCAATGTGGACCCATCTTTTAAGCCAGCTAGATAGAAAACTAGGACGTTCGGTGCCAAGAGATACTAAATTATTGAATAAGAGGTCAACAAGCTTTCAGAGGTAGGCTACATAGTAGAGATACAATATCCTAGTTGGCTTTATAATGTATTCCTTGTCCCTAAAAATGAGGGCAAATAGATGCAATAATTTCACTAACCTTAATAAAGCATACCCTAAGGACCCTTGCCCACTACCTTGAATAGATCTACTAGTTGACTCAACAGTAGGTTGCAACCTCTTATGTATAATAGATACTTTTTAGAGATACTACCAAAATTTTATGGCTCCCAAAGATATGGACAAAATCACTTTTATGGTTCCAAAAGGAATATATTATTTTCTAGTCATACCATTTAAGTTGAAAAATGCCGGAGCAATATACCAAAAATTGGTTAACTTCATGTCCTAGAATGAGATTAGTCGATCCATGAAGGTCTATGTGGATAACATGATTGTTAAAAAAGAAAATGAATCAAACTATTTATCTAATCTCGACCACATATTTTCAATCCTAAGGGCGTTTAGCATGAAGCTTAATCTTAACAAATGCACATTTAGAGTAAAAGATGGAAAGTTCTTAGGCTATATGGTCAGCCAAAGAGGCATCAAAGCTATTCCATAAAAGATACATGCAATTTAAGATACCCACCACCAAAGACAATAAGAGGCATTCAAAGATTGGTCAAAAGATTCATTGCTTTAGGCCGATTCATCGCTCGGTTAGTTGATGAAAGTCTACCATTCTTTAAGGTTCTCAAGAATGCAAGAAAATTTTAGTGGATAGAAAAATATGACCAGTCTCTAGTTGAGCTCAAATAGTATCTGACCATACTGTCGTTGCTCGAAAAACTTGTGATCGAAGAAGTATCAAACCTATACTTAGTGGTATCTACCGCAGCTGTCCATTCAATGTTGGTATCCACTCAGTAGGGTTTGCACATACCAATATACTATGTCAGCAAAGTCCTACAAGGTCCAAAGTACAACTATTTGAAGATTGAAAAATTTGCTCTCGTTTGATCATAACAACGCGAAAGTTAAGACCTTATTTATCATATGTTATCATTATTCTGACTAACAAAACATTGAAACAAGTGCTTTCTAAGCTTGACATGTCAGGAAGATTAACCAAATGAGCTATCGAGTTTGGAGAATTTGATATCAAATTTCAACCTCGTACAATCATAAAAGCTCAGGTATTGTCTAATTTTGTAGCAGAACATATCAACCTCCCTACAATAGTTGAGCAAGAATAACATGTTTGGTCCTTACATGTTAATGGTCAGCTACAAGCACGGGATGGAGCTAGAATTTCTTTGCATTTTTCTCAAATTAAGGAATATGATTTCACAATCAAGCTCAACTATCCAGTCATAAATAATGAACCCAAATACGAAGATCTCCTCGCAGGAATGAGGATAGCAGGGGTCGAGTGTTTAGCAACTATTACAGATTCACAGCTAATTAAAGAGAAATTTGGAGAAAATTCTGAAGCGAGAGAAACTACCATGAACACATACTTGGGAGAGATCAAAACAATTGAACAACAACTAAAGAAATTTACACTAACTAGGTACCTAGGTCAGAAAATAAAAGAGCAGATGCACTTTCCAAATTGCCAGCTCAACAAAAAGCACAAAGGAAAGAGCAATAACATTTTTGGTCTCGAACAAGCCCACCATAGGTGACTTCCACCAAATCTTGATTGTCATAGAGACAAGCCAAAGTTAGATCGACGAGATAAAATCCTACCTCTGAGAAGAAAAATCACCACAAGACAAAGCAAAGGCCTAAAAGTTAAGGGGAGAAATAGAAAAATTTTCTCTAGACGAGTTTGATCAGTTGCATAAAAAGTTTATCTCTAGCCCTCCATTTCATCAGGCATGGCTATTTTTAGCCAATTATGCTTAAGGACACGGTCGACATTGTATACAAATGTCCATCTTGCCATGTACATACCAATATCTCCCATCAACCAATTGCAACCCTCGTCTTGGTATAGATTACTTGTCCTTTCAATTAGTGGGGTGGCATCTTTCCCAAAAGCTACAACACAAAAAATATTCATGCTAGTAATAGTGGAATATTTCACTAAATAAGTCGAGGCAGGAGCAACACCTAAGATACCAAATGCCGTAATGAGGAGTTTCATATGGAAAACATCATTAGTTGTTTTGGTTTGCCTAAAGTACTCATATCTAACTGTGGCATCCAATTCTAAAACAATAGGATGACAAATTAGTGTGAAAGCCTCATAATCAGACAACACTTCTCTTTGATGGAAAATCCTCAAGCAAATAGTCAAATAGAAGTCACCAACTGAACCATCTTAGATCATATCAAAACTTGATGGGAAGTTTCTATAGATGATTGGGCAAATAACCTCCTAAGTGTCCTTTGGGCCTATCAAATCACCCCAAGAATAGACACGGGGCAAAGTCCATACAGTCTAGTATATAATTCTGAAGTAGTTGCCCCATCTACATTAATCTAACATACAGCTCGAGTTATACATTATAACCTGATCAGAAATGAAGCATAAAGAGAATTCGACCTTATGACAATTGATGAGCTCCACCAACAAGCCTTCACAAAAATACAAAGATACAAGTTAATCATGGACAAACATTATGACAAAGGTGTCAGACCAAGATGTTTCAATGTTAATGATCCGGTCCTCAAGAAGGTTGAAGTCTCAAAGAACATCAGGAAGCTGGACCTAAAATGGAAAAGTCCCTACTTGGTCATGAAAGTAGCAAAACACAATTCTTATAGAGTAGCAGCATGAGTGGAAATGAGCTCTATAGACCATGGAATATGACCAACTTGAAGAAGTTTATGTGTAAATTGAGATCTGATTGAATGAAAGGCACAGATCTTCTTAATGAAATATTAAGTCAACCTTGTATTTGTATGATCAAATTTGTTTATGAATCAATTATTAATGGAAGATCAAGTCAACCCCATTATCCCATGATCAATTTAACTTATGAATCAATTATTACTAGAAAATCTAGTCAACCCCGCAGCTGCATGATCAAATTTGTAAATGAATTAATTATTAATGAAAAATCAAGTTAACCACATAGTCGTATGATCAAATTTGCATATGAATAAAAATTGATTCAACCCTATATCTCACAATCAAACTCCATGATTAAGTTGAACTATCAAGTTATTATTACTAATAAAACTCAACTTCAATCTTCAAATTATCTTTGCACATCTAAGTAAACCTCCTATTTGAAGCTAATTAACATAATGCACATAAAATAAATTGCCAAAAATAAAGTAAATTCGACCAAAAACATCAACTTTAACATTAACATCCCATAAAAGACAAATCGTTCAAATGCTCATTAAGGCCTTATAACATTCAAAAGCAAGAGAGTTGCAAGACAAATCCTCCCTAGAAGCCAACACCCTCCTCTCAGCTCCCCCAAGCAATAACCTCTGCAACAACCTCACCAATAGCTTTGTTGAGCTCGTCAGTTGTATCAAGGTCAACATCTAATAGTAGCCCCTCGACATCTTATTCTAGCCCTCTAGGAGCTACCTCTGCGGGTAGAGAGGACCCAGCTTAATCTTCAAGAAAGAGATACACGACATTAGGAAAATACTACACTGCGTTGACCTTATTATTTTTAATATCAAATATGAAGTTGCTAACAAACAAAAACTCCTTACCAACCTTGACCCCTTTATGGCACACTTCAGCTTTAACCTCTACTACTGAGGTATTCTCATCAAATGCCTAAAGGAGCTCATTGTTTAGGACATCGAGTCGAGCCTTATCTTGCATTCAAATTTTGTAACCCAAAAACTTGACCTATTTTAAGGCTCTCTTGAATGCTTCTTTTGCATCGTCCATGTTGAATGTTATGCTAGCATCTATGAATGCTGGGCTCAGCATGAACTGTTGCACTAACTCGCTTCAAATCTCAGGCAGCATCTTGAAGAACTCACCTTGGGCATAGTGTAGGCAACTTTGTACCCCTGGGCTCAACCTAACAAAGAAGCCTCTTGGATCCAGTTCATGGATTTCTTCAGCTACTCGTCTACCTGACTACTACCTTAGACAACAGCCAAAAGTTTAACATCTTTTTCTTCAAATTGTTTGGTCAGCTCTACCACTCCAACTCAAGCGATTCAACATAAATATTGCTGTAGCCAATCAACCTTATGACTCCCACCACAATAATCCCTTCTCACTCCGGGCAAGGTATGACCTTACCAAAATATTGCTTGAGTGTCCCCAAAAATTCCAACAATCTACCTCAGCAACAAATGACTTCTATTGTACGCTAGGGGAATAGGCTATGGGGACTTGGGGTTCAACCGGCTAGCCCGCTACTGTCCAATGAAGTCTCTTGCACACCCAAGACAAGTTGAATCCAACAAACAGTAACAGTAGCAGTAACAATAATCAGTTGATTATCGAGTTTAATTTACTAGTCTAGAAGTATTAAAAAAAATCACAAAAGAATAGGTTTTCTTTTATCTAGAAATAAAACAAGAAAAATATTTCTTTTCATGTGCGGTGGAATATAGTTATAGTGTAGCGTATATTCAAAAGAAGTTTCATAGTATGCATTACTATGCATATATCCTTTTAGGTTTTGAAAAGTAACCTTATATAATAGTTATAAGTTTAGGCACTCACTTTTAGGATCAATCTTAGAAGTCAATCACCTATGTCATAATCAATTGAATCAAATGTTGAATCACCTAAATTCATTTAATAAGCACATCAATCACCAATTTTACAAACTCACTAGACAGGATTTACTTAATACTAGCCTTATGGGTACCATAAACCTGTAGTATCTTAAAACCCAACAATCTAATTTTATGCTAAATAACTTTACTACACTTTTTTTTCTTCTCTTTTTTCATTAAAGTTCATTCAAAATCCTAAAATAAAAGAAAATTTATCCCAATATTTCCTAGAATCTCAACCCAATACAATCAAGCGAACATATCCAAAATCCAACAATCGGTTCAAAGCTCATCATCAAGAACTCAAAATCCAAATTTATAAAGTCATCAACTAAGGTCCTTAGCCTTTACTCAGAAAACAACAGTGCAAAAGGATATATTGCCAAAAACAGACTCAACATAATGACATACCTTCAATCAACTTATCAAAAATCAATTTACTAATCTATCATATCCCACACATATATATACATGTATATATAAAATTACACATGCATAGAATTAACCTATCAAAAAAAACAAAAACCCACATGCCTAAAAGTTGCTCCCCCTCTTGATTTTCTACTTATTTTCCCTTCTTTTATCCTCATGTTTTTTTTAAGTACAAGTCAACAATTGTGACTTTTGCAACTTAAATATCAACAATTGTGGCCGAAATATAGTGATTGTAAATTCAAAATTAACGGCTATTTGATAAGTAAATTTTCATTCAAAATTGTGCAAAACTAAGATGACTAGTTGTGGCAAAATTGAACCACATTCATAAGGTTTCCTTCAAGTAACAGAGACCAACAAACTTATGCTTCATTTGTTAGGTTTTGCGGTGGATTGGAGGTAGTCTTTTCTTTCCTTAGTGATGCACACGATGGCAGATAGGGCTTGAGAGGACAAAACTACTCATCTTTTCTTTTCTCTCCTTTTAATCTTTTTTTTTTTTTGTTTTTGGAAATATAAATGTGTGGCTAGGGTTTTAGATTATGGGGACTATATGTATGGGATATGTGGCTTATTTCAACTAGAACTCTAATTGTTAATCTCCTAGGAATAAAATAACTCTATAATTAATCTGACCACTTTATTTTAATTTCTAATGTCTCAATTACTAATTTCTAGTAACAATATAATTTTATAATAAGAAAATTATAATATTATTTTTATTTTATTTTTTTATCAAATATATATCGTCTTCTAACTGATATAATAATAAATAAAATTAATGAATTTATGGGTAAATATAGGATAAAGTAATTAAGATATTCTAAGGCACTACCTCACTCCCCCCTTAAAGGAATTTAGCCCCCAAATTCTAACCTGGGTTAACGAAAAGTTTCAAATGATATTTTCACATTTTCTCTTTTCTTTCCCATGTTCTTTTCTCCACGTTATGCTTTCTTTAGAGAATCTTTACTAGTAGGATTTCTCTAGTGCGTATCTTTTGAATTGTTTGATCTAAAATTTGAATTGGTTTCTCTTCGTATATCAAATCCTTCTGAACGAAGGTCAAGGTGATATTTCTTTGGTTGTGAAATGTGGAAGACATTATATATCCTCGTAAGGTTAGGCAGTAGAAGAATTCAAGTCAACTACTGCACTAACACTCTCCATTACCTCAAAAGGCCCAACATACCGAGGGCTCGACTTTTCTCCTTTGCCAATTTGTGCAAACTCCTTTCTTGGTAACACCTTTAAAAATCTCTTCTCCTATTATCAACGTAGCTCTTCTATTGACTTTGTGCAGTCTTAGTCTCTGCTTAATTAAGTGAACCTTATCAGTACCTTCTTGTATTATCTCTAGCCTAATTACTCTTCGATGCCCAAGTGTTGTTGGCGTGTGACACTTATCCATATCCCAATGTAATGGCAGTCAACATTTTCTTCCATGTAATGCCTCATAGGTTGCCATTTGGATACTTGGTTGGTATCTATTATTGTAGACAAACTCAATTAGTGGCAAATGTTTAATCTATCCTTCCCCAAAACCTAATATGCTAGCTCAAAGCATATCTTCTAAAAGTTGAATAGTTCGCTCTGATTGACCATTTATCTATGGATGTGCAATTGTGCTACATTTTAATTTTATTCCTAAACTCTCCTGTACTTGCTTCCAAAGTCTAGAGACAAACTTAGCATCTAGATCAAATACTATACTGATAGGTAGCCCATGTAGCCTAATGGTTTGACAAGTATAAATTTACACTAGTGTCTTTACTGCCTAAGTAACCTTAATAAGTAGGAAATGAGCTTATTTCATTAGTCTATTGACTATTACCTAAATACTATTGTAGCCTCCTCTTGCTATAGGTAACCCCATGATAAAA
>JACGDI010005398.1:339233-387877 GCA_014898725.1 Jacaranda copaia | reverse complement strand
TCATCTCCTACTTCCACATGGGCACTTCTAGGGGTTGTAATAGCCCAGCTGGTCTTTAGTGCTCTACTTTGACTTGTTGGCAAGTAAGGCACTTTCGTACATAGTCAACAACCTTTATTTTCTTATTGATCCACCAATAGTATTTCTTTAGATCTTAATACATCTTATTACCTCTAAGATATATCGTATACTTCAACTTGTGAGCTTCATCTAAGATTTCCCCCTTCAATTCCTTGTTCGTAAGTACACAGATCCATTTTCCATATAATAAAGTCCCTTCTTGATCTACCTCAAACTTGATGTTAAGGGTGTCCATTACATTTATCTTAAACCTTTGTAAATTTTTGTCCCCTTCTTGTGACTCCTTAATCTTTTGATAAATGTTTGGCCTCAAGGTGACATTAGCGTACAGTACCATAGGCTTTAGTCCTTGACCTAGAATCGCAAGATTAGCTATTTGTGTCTTACAACTGAGTGCATCAACTACTACATTCACTTTCCCTGGGTGATACTGAATTGAGTAGTCATAATCCTCTAAGAAATCCATCTAACAACGTTGCCTCATGTTTAAGCCCTTTTGCATGAAAAGATATTTCATGCTCTTATGGTCAGTGTACACTTTAAAATTTGTCACATGCAAGTAATGTCTCCACTTCCCTAAGGTAAACACAATTACCACTAACTTTAGGTCATGAGTAAGATAGTTCTACTCATAGGTTTTCAACGTTCTTGAGGTATACGCTATTACTTTTCCATTTTGCATCAAAACACATCCCAAGCCTTCTTTCAAAGCATCTATGTACACTATGAAATCCTCAGTACCCTTGGGTAGAGCTAATACTGGTGCCAAGGTTAACATTTTCTTAAGCTCTTGAAAACTAAGCTTGCATTTGTTAGTCTACTTAAATGGAGTCTTTGTTTTAGTTAGGCCCAACAATAGGGCAATTATTTTTGAAAAATACTAAACAAACCTCCTATAATTGCCCACCAAACCCAAGAAACTTCTTACCTTGGTCACTATCTCTTATCTTTTCCATTCTAACACCGCTTCAATCTTAGATGGGTCAATCATAATTCCATCTCCAAAAATGACATGTCCTAAAAAGGCTACTTGGTTGAGCCAAAACAAACATTTACTAAACTTAGCATGAAGTTTATGTTCCTAAATTTTTTGCAATACCATCCTCAAGTGTTCTTCATGTTCCTTCTCACTTTTTGAATAGACCAAGATATTATCAATAAAGACAACCACAAAATAGTTTAAATATGGTCTAAACACTTAGTGAATCAAATCTATAAATGCTATAAGGACATTAATCAAGCCAAACAACTTCACCACAAACTCAAAATGGCCATATCGAGTGTTTAATGTTGTCTTAGGTATATCCTTCTCTCTAATTTTTAACTGATAGTATCCTTATCAAAGACCTATTTTAGAATAAACTCGAGATTCTTGTAATTGGTCAAAGAGCTTCTCAATTCTAGGCGTGGGATACTTATTCTTTATTGTGACATTGTTCAAGCCTTAATAATTTATGCACATCCTCAAAGTCCCATCCTTTTTCTTCACAAAAAATACTGGCACTCCCTAAGAAAATGAACTTCACCAAATGAACCTATTTTCTAGCAATTGTAACTACACTTTAAGTTCCTTAAGCTTTATTGGTGCTTTAGATATTAGATTTGTCCCTAGAAGAACCTTAATGAAAAATTCAACTTTGCGATCAGGGGGCAGTGATGTTAACTCTTCAGGGAACACATAAAGAAAATTTGCAACTATTAGGACCTCATTGATCTTCACGTTGTCCTTTGGTCTATTAATCAAGTAAGCTAAGTATCCTATCTCACCCCTTTTTAGTGCTTTTTCAGCTTGAGTTGCCAAAATCAATGTCATCTTGGTTGACTTTTGATCCCCAATCAACTCTATTACTAATTTTTTAGGCTCGCAAAAACTAACCACCTTAAAATGACAATCAAGACAGACATGGTATTTAGATAACCAACATATCCCAAAAATAACGCCATAACCTTCTATAGATAGTAAGACTAAGTTTGCAAAGAAATCTCTACCACTTATGTGTATATCACAAGCCTTACAAAATCTATTCATCAACATAATAGAACCCATAAGAGCATTCACTTCTAAGTCATATGATAAATCCTCCACTGCAAGTTTGTGGAATTCACAAAAGTATAGAAATACATGAGTGAGTTGCACCAAGGTTAAATAGAGCTTTTCCAAAATGTTAGGATATGAGAACAATACCTTTAACCCCAGCAGTTGGATCTAGGACTCCTTCACCCTCGAGTGCAATTACTCTAGCTGAAACCTTTAGCTTGGCATTATTTAAGGTTCTTAGATCACATTCATTTCCCTTAGCCACACTCTAATTCACTGGTTGTTACCTCTTCCTTAGACAGTCACGGAGATAGTGTTGATCACTACCACATGCTAAATAACAACTTGCCTTCCTCCAACACTAAGATTTATCATGTCCTCAGTATCCACAATAGATGTACCCATTGCATCCCTTTTTCGAGCATTAACTGATCCAGAGGTTCTAATTGGTTTGCAAATTGGGTGTTGAACTGTTACGGTGGTTATTTCACTCCTTGCCAGTTGGTTTCAACTAAACAAGAGTTCTTTTCAAATTCATTCAAGGCTTCCAACTTAGTTATTCCCGCTTCTATCGTCAAAGCTATCTCCACAACAATCGTGTAGTTGGGTATATCCATGGGAAAGAGTGCTCTTTGTATGTTATGGCCTCTTCAAAAACTTCCTAACTTCTCTTGATTCATCATCTAGCATGAACGACACAAACTTGATTAGTTGTGTATGCTAAACCTTATACTGGGCAACCATGAGGTTTTCTTGCTGTAGTTGATTGAACTCATCTTTCTTTTGTTCGTGAACCAACTTTGAGATGTACTTATTGTCAAAATCCTTAAGGAAATTTTCCCAAGTTCTAGTAGTTTGTTGTTATCTCCATCTTGCCTTCACTGAGTTCCACTAATGGCGTGCCGAGCCCTCAAAAAGGAATACAACTAGATTGACTTTCTGCTCATCATTATAATTCAGCACGCTATAGATGTTTCCAATACTCTCAATCCAAAGTTTAGCTTTTCAATCATTGGCTCCTTGCTGAAACATTAAAGTCTAAAATATAGGAATTGATTAAGTGTCATATCAAGAGATTAGGGTCCTTCTGGTTGTTGATGGTTCTAAAGAGCTTGTGTGAATTATTGCATTGCACTATCATTTAACTTAAGGGATCATCACATGTCAGTAGTGGTTAAGGCAGAGCTTATCTGCGTTCTACCTCTAGAGGGTTGGTAGGAACATGTCTCAAGGTTTTAGGTTCCTCCCTTGATCGACTTAGTGAAGCATTCACCAGGCATCTTCCTCGATGAACTCCACAGTTAAGATCCATTCTATAGTAAAGTGATTGCTATTAGTAGTCCATACATAGTTGAAATATAAAATGAAGTGTGAAATAAGGTAAAGTGAAAATATTTGTCATAAATTATGAATTCTTAACATGAACAATATATGTATCTTTTATTTATCAATTACTAAATGGATTTGATTAACTTTCAATTTAGTTATTACTATTATTATTCTTCTCTAATAGTAGCTTGCATATTATTCTTCAAATAACTCAAAAACTTGAGGTTGATGTAATGAAGGAGGAAATAAAAGTAAATTTTAATAACTCTACTAAAGTTTCTCACGCAATCATCCTTCATATAAACCAAATATTCAATAACAACTAAAGTTTGTTTTATTCATAACAACTACTAAATAGGCAACTAATATGCTAAAATAGTGTAAATGGAAATCTAAACTAGAGGCTCCATGAAACTCAAAATAATAATACTCCTGTTCTAATCTTCATCATTTCTTTCACTTGTATCTATCTCTTTAGTATCTTTATTCGAGCCTACTTCTTCTAATTCTTTCTTAAGGTTTTCTCAATTTTCCTCACTATGCTCTTCCTCAATTAGTTCTTCTTCTTCTAATTCATTGATAAAACAAGCTAACAAATGTTGGTTTTTCCCAAGGACTCTCATAGCTATCCTAAACACATCCAGATCTCGACAATGTTGCTCCTATAACTTATTATTTTGGTGACCCAACTCCTATTGGCAAACTTCTAATTATTATTTTAACGCTTCATATCTATCCTTACAGCGAAGGTGTAGTCTTTTTTTGTAGTCCCTATCATCCTCAAGTTGATGCACAATTAAATTTGGGTAGTCCTTTTGAGGTGCATTAAATTTCTTTAAAGTGGATTGCCTATATCTAGAGTTGTACCGCTCACTTCCTTTAACCTTAATTACACAAGGTGAAGTATCTAAATGATGAATTGACTTACATGGGCTTTGACTTACCATCTTATCTTTCAAAGTCAAAAAACCTAATCAATAAAGAAATAAAAAGAACATAAGAAGAGAAAAACATCAACTCTTAAGAGTTCTAAGCCCAAACTCCATAGTCAGAGGATCCTATCCCGACATAGCTTAAGTTCAAAACCTAGGCTCTGATACCACTCTGTCACGCCCCAAAAAAAGTGTCAAACCATGTACACTAGAAGTGTGAAACTAATCCTAAATAAATGACACTAAAAATCCAAAATCATAAGGTTAAACCAGAACTCAATCAATCCAAGCTAGACTCATAACACAAAATTCAAAGTATCAAAACCTTTTTGGAACTAAAACATAATCAAATCCATAATAAACAAAACAAAACTAACAAACTTAAGAGAAATATAGTAGCCTACTGTAAAATCCAAAACTACGTCTTTATTATTGATTCTCAACATATGCAAGATTCTCCTCCTCAATAGGACTAGGATTTATGTCTGCTAGAGAGAAGTTAAAAATGAAAACAAGTGTGAGTAAAAGACTTAATGAGTGCCAAGTGTGTGCAAAGTGAAATCTTAAATTAAAAATCATTTGTACATTGTAAACTATTCGAGAAAAGATAGGTGAAACTCATAAAATAGTCTAGCAGTAACAGTCAAGAAGTTAAAAACCAGTTCCCTAGACTAACAACTTAAATATGATGATCAGACAATACTTGTTGTAGCCAATCAACCTTATGAATCACATCGTAACAGTATCTTATCAGTCCAACCAAGGTACAATCTTACCAAAATAGTGCTAGAGTGTCCCTAAAAATTCCTTTGATCCACCTCAACCATAAACGGCTTCTATTGTGCATTAGGGGGATTAGGCCATAGGGGCTTGAGGTTCAATCGGTAAGCCCGCTGCTACCCAGTGTAGTCCTTCACACATCTAGACCAAGTTGGATACAACTAACAATAAAAGTAGCAGTAATTGTAAGAATAATTAGTTGATCGTCAAGTTTAATTTGCTAGTCTCGAAGCATAAAAAAAGTCATAAAAGCATAAGTTTTCTTTTATTCAAAAGAAGTTTCATAGCATGCATCACTATACATATATTTTTTGGGTTTTGAAAAGTAACATTATATAATAGTTATAGGTTTAGGCACTCACTTTCAAGATTATTCCTAAAAGCCAATCATCTATCTCGTAATCAATCAAATCAAATGTTGAGTCACTTGAATTCATTCAATAAACACATCAATCACCAATTCAACTGACTAAATAAACATGATTTACTTAAGACTAGCCTTATGGGTATCATAAGTCTGTAGTATCTTAAAACCCAACAATCCTATTTGATACTAAATAATTTTACTACATAAATTTTTTTCTTTTTTTTCATTAAAGTCCATTCAAAATCCTAAAATATAAGTAAGAAAATTTATCTCAGTATTTCTAGAATCTCAACCTAATACAATCAAGCAGAAATATCTAAAATCCAACAATCAGGTTAAGTTTTGTTATCAGGAACTCAAAATTCAAATTTATAAAGTCATCAACCGAAGTTCCTAGCCTCTAATCAGAAAAAAAACAATGCAAAAGAATATATATTGCCAAAATTTGATTCAACATATTGTCATACCTTCAATCAACTTATCAAAATCAATTTATTAATCTATCATATCCCACACATATATATAAAATTACACACCCACTGTATTAACCCATCAAAAAAATGAAAATCCACATGCCTAAAAGTTGCTCACCCTCTTGGTTTTCTCCCTATTTTCCCTTCTTTTATCATTATATTTTTTAATTACAAGTGAACAATTACAGCTTTTGCAACTTAACTATCAACAATTGTTACTAAAATGCAGTCATCGTAAATTCAAAATTTTCCTATTATAGTCAAATTGATAGCTATTTGGTAAATAAACTTCCACTCAAAATTGTGCAAATCTGAGACGATGAGTTGCAACAAAATCGAATCTCATTCATAAGATTTCCTTAACGTAACAAAGACCAACAAACTTATGCTTCAATTGTTAGGTTTTGCGGTGGATTGGTGGCAGTCTCTTCTTTCCTTGGTGATGCACCCGGGTAGATAAGGCTTGGATAGGTAGAACTACTCTTGTTTTCTTTTCTCTCCTTTTACTCTATTTTTTTTTTTTGGAAATATGAATGTGTGGCTCAGGTTTTAGATTGTGGGGACTATAAGTATGGGATGCACGATTTATTTCAGCTAGAACTCTAATTATTAATCTCTTAGGAATAGAATAACCCTATAATTAATTTGGCCACTTTATTTTAATTCCTAAGGTTTCAATTGCTAATTCCTAGTAACAATATAATTTTAGTATAAGAAAATTATAATATTATTTTTATTTTTATTTTTTTATCAAATATATATCATCTTCTAACTGAAATAACAATAATAAATAAAATTAACGAAATTACATGTAAACATAGGATAAAGTAATTACAAAATTCTAAGGCATTACAAACACTTTCAGAGCATCTAGCAGCTCATGATTGAACATCTCAGCTTGGTCCATTTAAAACAAACCAGCTGTAAGAACAGCTAGAGGATTTACTACCACCAAACCTACACCCATCATGGTTGTGGAATTTGTCACCCCAATCTTTGTGCCAAAGGGTGGCTTAGGGAAGGTGGGTAAGTTGCACTAATGCTCAGGAAAAAGCATCTCATAAATAGCAGTGTTGGGATCAATAGCTTTCTTTTTCTCCTTATTGGAAGCACTTTTCTTCGAAGCACCATGAGCTTCGACCTTTGTCGTCTTTCTTTTTTGTTGAGAAACCAGGTTGCTAGGCACTAACTACTCCTATGCTCTAAGCGACCGGCGATGGACTTCCTTGGGGTACTTACTCAACCCTAGCAGCTTGAGGTACAACCTTTTGATGAGCCATCTCGACCTCGCGCCACTTCTGTGCTTTTTCCTACTTTTGCATCGCAATCTACCTAGCGCAATTTATGATTGGTTGACCTGCAAGTACCTACATCATTTTGATCAAAAACACTAACACATAAAGATAACAAGTCAAATAAGTTAGGTTAGTTAGTTCTACCTAAGCACACAACCTCAATGGGGCAGTCGACAATCCCACCAGGACCAAGTTCCTCTCTCTTATAAACCTAGAGGCATCTATCTCACCAAACTCAAGGAGATCTTGAATGAAAATATTGTTCCATGATAGATTCTCATAAGTGTTCATCTCAACCCTACCTATCATTCACCCTTGAGGAATATTTAAAATCGATCCCACCATGAGATTAGACATAGAAATATCTTTCTTTCCACTTTTCACCATAAGAGAAAGATGGGGTCCAAAAATTTTGCTACGAGGTCGAGCCGTCAAATAAAAAAATCCTGACTCCCCCATAAGACCTAGCCTTTGAGACATCAAGAGATAAAGCAAGTTACTAAAATTAGCCTAGGAAAAAGGCTTGTCATGAATTATCATTCAAATAATAAAACTACATAGAAGGGAAAAATAATTAGGCAAAAGTTGTGTTATGCAAGCCTAGAAACCTCTTAGCAAATCGACTATAAGCTCAGCGAAGAGAAACCTAAGCTCACATTTCAAAGCATCCTCAAAAAAACTTATGCATCCTTCAGGAGATGTATGTATTCTACCCCCTACCTTGGGTTTAATCAATCTAAACTTATTTGGAATATAATATTTCGCCCAAATTGTAACACCTCTTAAATTCAATATTTTTGAAAAATTAAGATTTAGAAATTAAGAAATTGGTTGGTCGGATTTTAGGGCTCAAAAAATAAACAAGAAGGATTTAATTACTTGGAAATTGAAAGTTTGGGGTTGAATTACAATTTGAGAAAACTTGATTGACCAACATTTAGAAAGTTTTGGGGGTCAAAATGAGAATATTTTATGTTAAATAGGTGAATGTTATGCACTAAAGAGATCGGGAACTGAAATTGAAAGGTGGAAATACTTCCTCTCAACAATGAAACCCAATATATTACCTACCATTTTGTTCCTCTCAACATAAAGAACACGTTGGTGCCATTTTAATCCAAGGCGTACTTGCAAAGTGATTGGAAATTAAAGCTGAAGGTGAGAACGTGGTGGAGGTGGTGGTCATGAGGTTACTGATGATTGAAGCTTGGATTGGAATACTCGATTTTGTTAGGCTTAACTCAAGAATCACAAGTGGGCAAAATTGAAGAAAAATTAATGTAACGGCACTATGGCATTTCCTGGCCAATTGAAGGCCTTCCCAATAGTGGATGCAGAAATTATTTGAGGCATTGGATTGCTCTCATTGATACATTTCAAACAATAGTAGAGCTAGCCAATTTTAACGACCGTAGTCGGCGACAGCAGCGCGATGGCGGCACGATGATAGTTCTCCTCAACTTATCATAATGATCGTGTGCATGGCATTGGTTTGTGGTTTTAGGGCTCCATTAATCATACCTTGGGTAATGACCAAATTTATATTAAGGCCTTGTACCATTTAATTTTGTCTGAATCTTGCATTATTGGAAAAAAAATTATTAAGAAATTTGTATAGAATGGTGGAAATAGACATTCATGGATTATTATATAATTTAGTGGACCTGAATATGTCATATGATAAGCTAACTTAGATTAATTAATTTAATTAAAGAATTTAAACTGTGACATCCCACTCAAGATAACCCTAAACTAAGATATAAAAATAATTCAATCCTAAATTGGGACCTGAAATACTCAAAATAGCCCCAAGAAAATTATTTTAAACACCATTATACCATAAGCGGCGGAAATAATCATCTCAATATATTCTTATAAAATGATAGTGATCAAGTCAAAGTTCATTCTTAAAGATCAGCAAAGCATATATGTACAATCCCAAAGTTCTCATAGTAACTCTGATATATAACAACATCTCTAAGTCCATATGTAATCATTTTTAAGGCCTATAAATACAGCAGCACATCTACTTTTACAAAAGACAGCTTCTCTTTCTGTCAAGTCAGAACTTTCAAGCCTATTCAGTCCTATCTGTAAAATTTACAGGAAATGGGGGTAAGTCCAATAAACTCAGTAAGGGATATACAGTTAAGCAATAATTGAAATCTATCAAGGAAAGAGAATATCTTAACAGATTTAAAATCACAAGCAGTACAAGTGCAATTATGAATCAAGCAAGAATGATAATAACAAGAGGAAATTATCCTGCCTTATTGCTCTAAGAGAAGTTACAAACAAGCAAGAATGAGTACAACAAGTAATCCCGTACAGTATATGCATTCCAATAGAACAAGTAAGACATGCATATCAATTCACCTTATACCATTCAAACAAGTACTTCCAAGCGTGATAGCTCAACGTACAATTAGTGTGCCCATATGGATTGTATGGTGCACTACGATGCCAGGGGAAAATTCCTAATGCACTACGATGCCCAAGGGAAAATCCCTAGTGTATCATAAACATCCAAGTGAACTACAACGCGTGTTCCATGTATCCCAGCATTCTACATAGGATTAACACTCGGCCCAAGTACTATCTCTACGCAAGTAAGATAAGTACAGCAAGTATGACAAGTAGAATCAAGCAATTGAACATGCTGACAAGGCATCTAATAATAAAACAACACCAAAAACTGAACATAACAAGTACCAATCAAGAAAAATAGGAGTTTTAGGTGCCAGAACAATCAAGAATGATTCAACATAGCAATATAAATACTAACCCACATGTGGGGTATACAATCAAATAAATCAAGTAAGATTAAGTGCACAATCAAGTATGCATCTCAAGTAAACAAGCAAAAATAATCAACCAAGTTACGAGCAAGTATAGTCAAGCACAATAACCCTCATAGGGGTTATACCACAAGAACAATAGAGGTAACAAGGCCCAATGGCAGACCTTTACCTTAGTTATCCCAGAAATGCAGTTAAACATTGATAGTTAACAAATTCTTGATTCCCAACTCCTCATCACCTAACCAAGAGAGCATATTATAGCCAAAATCCATGTTCAACTCTTTAGTACATCATCATCATTCTTATTACTAATCTAAATTACTAACTGTCCCTTTAAAACTTAAACAGTACTTCCGTCTCACAAATAACTAACAACATCAATATTACCCAAGTATGCATCGATTTTCACATCTATTTCACTTATCCAGATATACTAATTCTTCTTTATATAATTTTTCATCAATTTAACCAAATATCTCAAAATTGTGTAATTCCATAATTAATCTCATTCTTATATACAAGATCATGGTTATAGCATATTCCTAACTACGCACATGGTTAATTCCTTATCAATTTCCAATAAAATACCATTTCAACTTATTCTATAATCCTTAATATCATAATCAAGTCCAATCTTGGCATCATGCATAAATTCGAGTCCATAATTCACATTTCTAAATTCCTTATTCCCTACATGGAGCTCAATCAACACATGCATATATAAATACATCTCTTCTCATCTCATCTCCAAAATCTAATTCTAGGCAAGGTACAAAGATGAATAATGGAAGGTACAACATGCATAACACATAAAAATAACAAGGTATAACTAAGCTAAAATCCAAATTTCGCCACCAAAATTCCAAAACCACAAACTAATAACATAGATGCAATCATTGTGTCGAGGAGAGAAAACTCTCTCTGTCACAATTGAAAAGCTCAACGACATGACCCAGAGATTTCTATCATCGAGAGCTTTCCAATGGTACCCTTAGTTCCAACAATGGCCACCTAAAAACCCTTCAAAAACTACCCCAAAGCTACCAAGGCTTAAAAGCTCCACCACCAATTTTTACCTCCGCCACCTCTTTTCACCACCATGCAATGCTTCCACTATGTTCCTCTCATCAAGTACTCACTAGACCACCCTTTAGAACTTCCGTTAGATGCCAAAAAACTCAAGACCCAGCTGCTCTACTGTGAAAGTTATTTTTTTGATCTCCTCTACCGTGCCTCTCTAGTGATCGTCAGCCGTGCATGTTGGCATTATTGAAGAGCTGAAGATGAGTGGAGCTCAAATATAATGTTGGTTCAAAAAAAATGGCTGTCGTCAGTGGTTGCTAGGGTGGCCAGTCGCAGTGAAGAGAAGGAAGAATGGAGAAGAAAAAGAAAGAAAAAGGAGAATAATGGAGAAAAAAGAAAATGAAAGCTAGCTACCCATTTTTGAAATCCAAACTTTATTTTTTGCAATTTAGTCCTCAAGAAATTTAAGTCATGAAATTAAGTGCAAAAACTTTGAAAAAATTATGGCTGAACCCTAGTTGACTTAAGGTCTTCCATGCAAGCTCTAAAACTTTTCAAAATTATAGAATCAAGTCCTTAAAAAATTATAATTTGGCCCCAAAAGTTTCAAATAAATGAAATCAAGTATATTAAAATTTTAATTTTGACCATAAAACTTTTAAAATAATTAGTAAATAAAATTCATAAAAATTCAAAGAATGGCAATATATATAAATACATTCAAGCAAATTTTTAGGGGTACTACAGATTACCCTCCCTTCAAAGAATCTAGTCTTCAAATTCTCACCTGAAACTTGGAAGAGTTCAGGATATTGTTCACGCTTGAGATCTTCTCTTTTCCATATGGCTTCCTCAACGTTATGGCTGCACCACAACACCTTCACTTGTGGGATCTTCCAATTTTTGAGTTCTCGGGCCTGCCAATCTAAGACACATATAACTACTCTTCGTATGTTAAATTACTTTTCAATTGCATGTAGTTAGGTGATATAATGTGAGAAAGGTCAAGATAGTACTTTCGAAGCTACAACATATAGAAGACGTCATGTATTCCACTTAAATCTTAGGGTAACCAAAGATGATACACAACTGGTCTAATCCTTTCATAGATCTCGTAGGGCCCAATGTACCTTAGATTAAGTTTTCCACCCTTACTAATTCTTTTGACTCATTTTCTTGGAAAACTTTGAGAAATACTTGATCTCCGTTGTCAAATTCCAGATCTTTCCTTTGAGTGTCTGCATAACTATTCTATCGATCCTAAGCCTCAATCCTGGGCCGCTCTCATTTTCTATTTGATCACTTACACCTTCTCAATTATCTCTTATATCAGCTTACGTCTTATGCTATTCAAAGACTGATTAATACCACCCCCAAAGTTCCTCCAGATCCCAGTGTATTGGGGATTAACATTTTCAACCATATAGAGCTTCATACAATGCCATCTGAATTGTTAATTGATAGATGTATAGGCAAATTCAATCAACATAAGGTGCTACATCCAATTTCCTCCAAAGTCTAGTACACAAGCTCTTAGCATGTCCTTTAGAATTCATACAACCTATTTCAACGGCCCATCTATTTGAGGATGGGCAATACAGCTGAACTTTAGTTTTGTTCCTAAATGCTCCTGTAGACTCTTCCAGATCCCCAACATAAATTTTAATTCTCAATCTGATACAATATTGGTCGGGACTCCATGTAGTCAAAAAATTTCCTTAATATATAGTTCTGCTAGTTTTTCAACCTGGTAGTGTGTTCCTACTAGCAAGAAGTGTGTTGACTAGGTCAAGCGATCCACTATGATCTAGACACTGTTGTATCCTCTTCAGGCTGTTGGCAATCCAGTCACAAAGTCCATAATGACTTGTTCCCATTTTTAGTCAGGAATTAGAAGTGGTTGTAGCAACCTTGAAGCTCATTGGTGCTCTGCCTTCACTAGTTGACAAGTTGACACTTTTGTAAATAATCTGCTATATCTCTTTTCATCCCTTTCCACTAGAATTGTTTCTTTAAATCTCAATACATTTTGGCTCCTCCAAGATGTACTGTATACCTCATTTTATATGCCTCCTTCAATAGTTTTTCTTTGATTTCTTTCGGCTCACACATCTTTTTCAAGAATAAGAAGGTGTCTTGATCATCAACATTAAACTTGGATCCTTCGACACTCTTAACATTTTTTTCCATTTCAGTATCCATTCACCTCCAGCATGAGCTCCTCAAATTTCATCATACAGTTCTAGTTTTACTTTTATCCCAACAACCCAAGCATGCTACTTAAATTTTAGTACAGAACCCGCCTTTCTACCTCCAAATGTTTCTGTTACTTGTAAATAAGTCAACCCAAATTTTTAGCTTAATTTATTGGCTACCACATTAGCTTTTCCAGGGTGGTAGGTGATGGAAAAATTGTAGTCTCCTACGAACTCCATCCATTGACATTGCCTCATGTTTAAATCCTTCTATAACTGCAAGTACTTAAAGCTCTTATGGTCAGTATACACCTCAAAGGTAGCACCATAGAGGTAATACCTCTATTTTGATAATATAAATATGACCGCAGCTAGCTTAAGGTCATGTGTTGGGTAATTTTCTTCATGGGTTTTTAATTTCCTAGAGGCATAGACGATAACACGCCCCTTTTGCATTAACACACATCTCAACCCTTTACTAGAAGCATCTGTGTATACCACAAAGCCTTCTATATCATCTTAAATAGCTAGGATCAAAGCTGTAGTTAACTATTATTTTAACTCCTAAAAGCTCCTTTTGCAATCATCATTCCATTCAAAAGGCTTATTCTTTTGCATCAACTTGGTCAACAGGCCAGCTATGTTAGAGAAATCCTAAATAAATCTTCGATAATAACCAACTAACCCTAAGAAACTTCTAACTTCTATAACATTCCCAAGGTGTTTCCAATTGGCTATTACTTTCACCATAGAGGGGTCAACTTCAATCCTATTCTGGGTGATGACATACCCTAAAAAGCTTTTTTTTCTCCATCCTAAATTCGCACTAGCTAAATTTAACATATAGCTGATGTTCTTTCAAAGTCCTGAGGACAATGTACAAGTACTTTGCATGTTTCTGGAAAATACTAGAATGTCGTTGATGAAGATGACTACAAATTGATCCAAATAAACCCCATGCATTAAGTCCATGAAAGTTGCCAGTGCATTGGTCAACCCAAAAGGCATCACCATGAATTCAAAATGACTGTATCGAGAATTGAAAGCGGTCTTAGGAATATCTTCCTCCTCATTCTTCAATTAATAGTATCCTTGTCTTATATCTAATTTCAAAAAAATCCTCAACCCGTGCAGTAGATTAAATAATTCTTCTACATGAGATAAAGGGTACTTATTCCTAATAGTAACCCTATTCAATTATCGATGATTGATGCATATCCTTATGGTCCCATCTCTTTTTTTTTTTGACAAATTGTATTAGGGCTCCTCACAAAGATGTGCTAGGTTTAATGAATCTCTTTGCCAACAGTTCTTGAAGCTAGCTATTCAATTCTTTAAACTCAACTGGGGCCATTCAATAAAAGGTCTTTGAAAATAGTGTAGCTTCCAGTAGAGTGTGAATGACAAATTCAATTTCTCTATTTAGGGGTAATAAATTTAATTCTTTAGTGAATACTTTCGGATACTCGACTACCAATTCCACATTCTCCATCTTCATAGTGTCCCGCAACCTATTAATGAGGTATGCCAAAAATTCTTACCCACCTTCTCTTAGAATTTGTCTAGTCTCCATCACCGAGATGATCGGTATTAGGGATGCATTATCAGATGTGTTGTGTGTTGATATTAATGTCTCACCACCAAGGCTGATGCACTTGGTGAAACAATTCACCTATGCTTGGTGATGATATAGCCAATCTATTCCAAGTATCATATCATAACCTTGTATTGGCATCTGTATGAGATTGGCGGAATACACTTAATTTCTAATCATAATCGAGCAATCTCGATACATAATATCTGTCACTAACCTTTTACCCAAAGATATTCTAACCTCTATTTGATATGTCATAGTCTCAGGTGACATATTCAATTTATGAGATAATGTAACATATATAAAGGAATGTGAAGCACCAAGGTCATACAACACTTTACCAGGAATATTAGAGATAGAAATTATACCTTTCACCACATCATTAGGATCATGGGCATCTTTGCCTTTAAAAGCGTAAGCATGAGCCCAAATTTTTTGTTTCTTGCCAGTTTCTATTTCTTGTTTCCCTTTCCCCACAAGTGATGGAACTCTCATTTTAGGGCAATTTTTCATGAAATGAAGATCACTTCCACATCACAATCATTTACCCTGTTTCTTCCAACATTCCATCTTGTTGTGGCCCAATGCTCTACAGTACCCACATTTTTTTGGTACCTCACCCTAATCCAACTCTATCATCTTATCAGTTTGAGGATTTTGTTGGAAGACACCTCTAATTTGAAGTTTGGGTTGTTTCATGCTTATTCCACTATGACCTCTTGGGTGCGGTCTCCCTTTTCAATTTTGATCCTTAATCTTATGGATTTCTTATAGTTTCACCTCCAATTGTAAAGCCTTACTCACAGTTAAATTAAAATTCTGTATTTCCCAAGTAACCAAACCTCTTCTTAATTCCAATCATAGGCCTTGAATAAATTGTCTAGTTTGTAGACTTTCATCTCCTTGGACATATGGGGTGTGTTGCACTAACCAACTAAATGTGGCCTTGTAAATGGCTAACAGATTGATTCCCTTGAATTAAGTCCATAAATTCTCTCTCTCTTACTTACTTAGTCACAAAGGCATATACTTGTCTTTGAATTCTTAAGCAAAATTCTCCCAAATCAGAGGAGTTCCTGCCTCTATCCATCTTTGTTCAACCATTCTCCACCAACATCTTGCAAGCCTCGTCAAAAGAAACATGGCAAATTATACCCTCTGCTCTCCCAGATATCTCAAAATTCTAAATAGATTGTTTAAATCTTTCAGCATTCTTCTACTTTATGGTCATCTGGCTCTCTATAGAATTTTGAGGGCTAAAATTGCAAAAATCATTCTAAAGCTTATTCATCTAGAACTGCTTCTACTACTCCAGCTCTACCAACTAATAAATGAGCCAATTGCCCATGTCTTTATCTCTTATGATATACTAGCTCTATTGAAGGATTCTCATCTGCCTGGTTTATCACTAGAGTTTGAGATTCTTTTTCATTGGGTAGGTAATGTGGATAAGCGGGTGCTCCCCGACCAGAAGCATAAGGTGCATAAGCTTATCGGCCTAGGGGTCTCTCTCTCATACCTATCCTTGCAAGTGCAGGAGCATCACCACTACCCTTGGATGCCAGTATTTACTCAATATTTCAACTCTGCGAACATAAGCCGCAAACCAAGCTTTAGCCAACTCGACCCAATCATTATTCGAGAAAGAAAAATATGAACAGGATAAATCAAACACCAAAACTTAAACAACTTAAGACCAACAAGAAAATTAATATATAGTCATCATAAAGAGAAATCATTAACATTAAATTAATACCAACATAGTTAAAAGTCACATTCAAATACAAAAAACTAACCTAACTGACCACCCAGTCGGAATAAAATTGACAAGGTAGTGAAAATATAAATATATATATATATATATGAAACAAGAAAAACAAAGATAGTCATGCCAAAAGCTACAACCCCACTAATACACAACATACCTATGATACTGAAACCTAGATCTAATCTTCATCAGTGACGTCAGATACTGTGTCTAGCTCATTATCCCTCCACTGATCGAAGTTTTCCCACTCAAAGTTTGGGTCCCATATGGTGCTCAGGTCCACTCCATCTTCTTCATTGTTGATCTCAAGTGGTGCCACAATCAAGGGTTCTAGAATGGGATTCACATCAGGGGCTTCTTCAGGTTTCTCCCCTGATTCTTCCTTAGATTTCTCTTCTAGCTCTACTTTAGGTTCCTCTTTGGGTATAGGTGCCTATTTCCTGACAGTTTGCTTTTTCTGTTGTAGCCCTTATCTGTGATTGGGCACTGAGGCCAAATGGATGCTTTAAGGTCTAGTTGTAACATTAATTCCCGTGCCATCACTGATGACCTAGTCAATGGCCCTGCCATAATACTCCATCATATAGCCTATCTCATCCACAGTCGAATGGGGGACATCAACTAACTTTCTACAATCGAACTACAACGCTCAGAGTGTAGCTTCCATATTAACCTACAGCTTGCGAAGCTCTTGAATTTGTGTCTTCACTATACAGATCCAAAGGTGCTCTCATTCAAGGTCACTTATGATGCAGTCATTGAGGTAGTCTCAGGGGCCCAATATTTCCCCCAATGTGAGTGCTTCTTCCCGGCCCGTCTGAGGTGTTCATGCTGCCCAGAGCACTTTTTCTCCAATATTCTGCAAATCTTTCTGAGGTTTTTCTTTTCTTCCTCTAGTATCTTGACTCTATCTTCAAGGGTTTCTTTGTCCTAATCATCAGCATGTGCCTTTCCTTTGCCGAAGCTACCAGCCATCCTACAACAAATCAAAAAGATCTATTTCAACAATATCGAGCTAAATAATCCAAAATCAAGCCTTAGGGTCTACTATTTTCTAGCAATCCTGCTATATCCTAACAGTCCTATCATACCCATAAGTGCACATTTGAGCTAACCCAAATAGAAGTTACTATAGGTTCTATTGTATGTTCAATGCTTAGGTCATCGAAATATAAGCTTTGATAATACTTGTGACACCCTACTCAATGTAACCCCAAGTTGAGATATAAAAACAATTCAATCCTAAATTAGGACCTGAAATACTCACAATAGGCCCAAGAAAATTCCTTTAAACACCATCATACCATAAACAACAAAAATAATCATCTCAATCATTACTTATAAAATGATAGTAATCAAGTCAAAGTTCATTCTTAAAGGTCAGCAAAGCATATATGTACAATTCCAAAGTTCTCATAGTAACACTAACATATAACAACATCTCTAAGTCCATATATAATCATTCTTAAGGCCCATAAATACACTAGCACAACTACTATTACAAAAGAGAGCTTATCTTCTTATCAAGTCAGAACTTTCATGCCTATTCAATCATGTCTGCAAAATTTAAGGAAAATGGGGATAAGTTCAATGGACTTAGTGAGGAATATACATTAAGCAGTAATAGGAATTTGTCAAGGAAAGATCTTAATAGATTTAAAATCACAAGTAGTACAAGTGTAGTTATGAATCAAGCAAGAATGATAATAACAACAAAAAACTCTCCTGCCTTAATAAACTAAGAGCAATTACAAACAAGCAAAAACGAGTACAATGAGCAATTCTTTACAGTATATGCATTCCAATAGAACAAGTAAGATATGCATATCAATTCACCTTATACCATTCAATGAGTACTTCCAAGTGCAGCTCGGCATACAATTGGTGTACCCATCAGACCATATAGCGCACTATGATGCCTAGGGAGAAATTCTTAGCGTACTGCTAATACCTAGGGAGAAATCCCTAATGTATCATGGACACCTAGGTGGATTGCAAGGCATGTCCCATGTATCCCAGCATTCCACATAAGATTGACACTCAACCCTAGTACTATCTCCAAGCAAGTACGACAAGTACAAATCAAGTAATTGAACATGTAGGCAAGGCATCTAATAACAGAATAATACCAAGAACCAAACATAACAAGTACCAATCAAGATAGATACGAGTTCTTGGTGCCAGAACAATCAAGAATGATTCAACATAGTGATACAAGTACTAACCCACACATGGGGTATACAATCAAATAAATCGAGTGTGATCAAGTGCACAATCAAGTACGAATCTCAAGTAAATGAGCAAGAATAATCAATCAAGTTACGAGCAGGTAAAGTCAAGCACATTAAGACTCACAAGGGTTATACCATAAGAACAATAGAGGTAACAAGGCCAAATGGTAGACCCTCAACTTAGTTATCTCAGAAATGCAATCAAAAGTTGACAATTCATTGATTCTCAATTCCCAACTGCTCATCACCTAACCAAGAGAGCACATTACAATCAAAATCCATGTTCGACTTTTTATTACATCATCATTATTCTTAATATTAATCTAAATTACTAACTATCCCATTAACACGATAATTTAAAACTTAAACAGTGTTATTATCTCGCAAATGACTAACAACATCAATATTACCCCAGTATGTCTTGATTTTCACATCTATTTTACTTATCCTGATATTATAATCCTCATTTATATAATTTTTCATCAATTTAACCAAATATCTCAAAATTGCATAATTCCATAATTAATCTCATTTATATATACAAGATCATGGTCATCACATATTCCTAACCACACACATGGTTAATTCCTAATCAATTTCCAATAAAATACTATTAAAACTTATAATATAATCCTTAGTATTATAATCAAGTCCAATCTTGTCATCATACATAAATTTGGGTCCATAATTCACATTTCTAAATTCATTATTCCTTGCATGGGGCTCATTCAACACATGCATATATATATGAACATCTCATCTCATCTCCAAATTTTGATTCTAGGCAAGATACAAAGATGAATAATGGAAGGTACAACATGAATAGCATATATAGATAACAAGGTATAACTAAGCTAAAATTCAAATTTTTCCACCAAAATTCCAAAACCACAAACTAATGGCATAGGTGCGATCGTCGCGTCAAGGAGAGAAAACTGTCTCTCCATTGCCACCACCTAAAGATTCCTCTCACCAAGAGCTTTCCAATGGTACCCTTGGTTGCAACAGTGGCCGCCTAAAACCCTTCAAAAACCACCCCAAAGCCACTACAATTTAAAAGCTCCACCGCTAGTTTTCATCTCCGTCACCGCATTTCACCACCATGCAATGCTTCCACAGTGTTCCCCTTATCAAGTACTCCTTAGACCACCCTTTAGAACTATTGTTAGATGCCAGAAAACTCAAGACCCTACTGCTCTACCATGAAAGTTATTTTTTTGATCTCCTTCACCGCGCCTCTTTAGTGATCGTCAGCTATGCATGTTGGCATCGCTAGAGAGCTTAAGGTAAATAGAGCTCAAATATGGTGTTGGTTTGACAAAAAAAGGTCATCATCAGTAGTTGTTAGGGTAGTTGGCCGTAGTGAAGAGAAGGAAAAAGGGAGAAGAATGGAGAAGAAAAAAAATGAAAGCCAGCTGCCCATTTCTAAAATCCAAACTTCATTTTTTGCAATTTAGTCCTCAAGAAATTAAGTCATGCAATTGAGTTCAAAAACTTAGGAAAAATTACAAATGAACCTTAGTTGACTTAGGGTTTTCCATGCAAGCCCTAAACCTTTTCAAAATTGTGCAATCAAGTCCTCAAAAAATTGCAATTCAACCCCAACATTTTCAAATAAATGAAATCAAGTACATAAAAGTTATAATTTTAACCACAAAACTTTTAAAATAATTAATAAATAAAATTCATAAAAATTCAAACAATGGAAATATATATAAATGCAACCATGCAAATTTTTTGGGGTGCTACATAAACCCTAATTTGAGGATTTCATGAATTTGAGACCTAAGTAGCGATAATTGAGTTAATTATAATGATTGGATTATTTTATTGATTTGGTGTAATAATTTGAGGTTAATTATGTAATTAAAGACTTGACATTTTCTCGTTCTTGAGATCGACGTGATTAGCAAAATTTCATAATATGCCAAATGAACCCTAAACCTATCATATTAGCTAAACAAATAGTAATTTTAGACTACTAATGGTGTAATTGTAAAGGATTATTAGAGTTGAATGGGGGTTTTAATTGTCAACCTATTCCTTTAGATTAGGTGATGTGGAATTGGGACCTGCAAACTAATAGATTGTTGATTGTGGTTGCATTTTCTTAGGCTACAGAGGTGAGGATCTGCTAATCTGGCACTTTCTTGTATCTATCTATTATTGTGATAAACCCCTATGAGGGTTTCTATTTTTGGACTGATTATAACGTGTTTATTGAAATCTGTATATTACTTGAAATCTTGATTGTTATCTATTATCCGATGTGTACACCCCTATGAAGGTTATCACATGTTATTGATTCTAAATCTAGTCTATTCTGGTACCCAAAACTCTTGCCTATTATCTATATCGCTTTGTTACCTGACTGTATTATCATCTATACTGTCCTATATCGTTATCTGTTGCTTTATCGGCACACTTATTATCCGTAACAGCTTTAATTGGCCATGTTAGCTTATCTGAATTATTTATTGATATCATATCGCCTTGTTGACATTTTTATACTATTTTATACTATTTTGTCCTGTTATCATTTACCTCACTGGCATATTTGTTTACCTGGTATCCATGATACGCTAAGGATTTCCCTTAGGTATCAGCAATGTACTGTAGATTTGCCCCTAAGCATCTACATAGATGGTTATTGATTCTATTATATATACGGAGAATTATTAGGCCAAGGGCCGATCTGATCCTAGCAAGATGTTTGGTGAAGTGGGGCATGCTATACAATTTCACATAGGTGTCAGCAACAAGCTAAAGAATTCTCCTTAGGCATTTATGGTATGCCATATAGCTTCGTATGGGCATCTGTTATGTACTAAGCTATCACATTTTGGTAAAACTAACTGACTAATTGAGATAAGTTATTCCCAGTTATTATGCTTACGGCATGCTGATAAGATATTCCTAATTATTATACTCAAGACGTGCTGATAAGTTGTTCCCAATTGTTATGCTCGGGATATGCTGATAAGTTGCTCCTAATTGTTATGCTCGGGACGTGCTGATAAGTTGTTCCCAGTTGTTAAGCTCAGGAAATGTGGATAAGTTGTTCCCAATTGTTATGCTAGGAACGTGCTGACATGTCTAACCAACTAATTAATCGATTAACTAATTGACCAACTGACTAATAGATTGATTAACTAATTGACTAAATGATTGACTAATTTACTAACTATCTAACTGACTAACTACCTGACAAACTAACTAATTACTTGACTAACTGAATACTTGCCTAACTGTCTGACTAACTGATTGATAGACCAACCGACTAATTGGAATAAGGAAAATCAGATATGCATGTCAGGTTATGATATGTTAGACTGCATATGCTACTTAGGTTTGCTTGATTTCGATCATATTCTGATTGTTCACATTTTGCCCATGAAGCAACAAGAATGGTGTAGTTTCTTGGTCTAGATTAGGATGTTATCCAGGACAAACAAGCCATCTACATTTCCTCCTGAATTGATTTGATTAAGATAGACCACCATTCCTCCCAAACTAATCCAGTTGAGATGATCTCAGGCCAAGCGAGCAGATAGTCACAACTCCCGAGCTAATACCTACTAATAACCTTGAATCATTAATGCCTATTTTTTATTATGCTTATGTTCTGATGGCATTGTCTATTAATTTATGATCTATTGAAATGTTTTCTCTTCAGCAGATCCCTTATGAGCTATTACTGATTGTTATCCCCCACTAAGTCCTTTAGACTTACCTTCCCATATTTTCGTTGATTTTCTCACACAAGAATAGGTGATGAAGACAAACTTCAAGCTTAGATTGGAGTATATATGTTTTGTAATAAAATAGGTGTTTATATATGTTTATGGGAACACTCATATGCTAAGTTTTAAACTTAGAGATATTGTGATATGTTAGATTTGAACTTAAGGTTCATAGTATGCATGAAATAATGAATGATGGGATCTGTTATATATGTAAATTATACTTTTTTTAAGGTTTGTTCAGGATTGAAACTCATTGCTATCTATGATAAGTTTTGAAAAAAATAATCTAATGGGCCTAACAACTATATTATTTGTTTACATGTTTAGAATTAAGACTGAATCAGAGTGGTGCCTCAATTTAGGGGCCATCTCAAGAGATGTGCTATACTAATCAACCTCAGGTCATTCGAGGATATCTTAGACACAATTTCACTATAGTAGGCAGTAGTAAAATGCTTACCCCTCAACCTAGGAGGCTAGTTGACCTTTGTTGACGGCCTTATCTCCTCGACCATGGGCTAAAAAGGTCCAGCCTCATCAGCAATAGGACTAGAGGGGCCCACCCCCTCATCAACCTCTAACATTCCCTCAACCATACCCTATTTCGATCGATTGCTAAAAAAACCTAACCCGCCACTTAATATCTCACTTGAACTTGTCTTACTATTCGAGATATCTAATAACCATGTAACCTCATAATTAGAACTTGAAGACATGCTATAAAGATAAACTAATAGGAAAACTAAAACAAGAGAGGAAGAAGACTTACAAAGTATATATGTAGAAAAGTAAGAATCATAGATTGCTCAAACTCGACCACAAATGCCTACAAGCCGACCTCTGTTCGATGCAGTAAAGGTAAAAAATAGGCAGTGAAAATAACTATTTATAAGCAAGCCTAGAATGTCAATAGGTTAATTTGACCCACAACCGGCTAATTAATGTGTAAGTACCGACCATCGAGGAACAAGCACCAATATAACCATCGAAAATGGTTCCTGACTTCAAAGCGCTGGTCGAGATTCAAAAAGCATTGCCCTACCTCCATAATCCTGATTAAACTACCTTAATATAAATACAAAAACAAATATTTTGATTGATATTGAAGTAGCACAGCACGCTACTCCTTACTCCGACCTCTACATAGTCGACATATGAAGTTAGGGGAACTCATGATATGGGTAATACATAAGCCCAAAAAGGTATAGGCCCAATATTGAGCCCAAATGAGATAACCTCTGTGCCCAAATAGATCAGGCTATGTCATTGCTTCTGAACTTTTCCTAATATTTAAAATCAACCTCTGCAATCAAAGAGGTTAAGTTAACCTTAACCTCTATAAGTCGAAAACTTGTTGTAGTTAAGGTGACCGCTTGGCCACAGACATATTAATGGCAGCCTGCCACCTATCACATCCGCATTAAATATGCCCAACCCACCTTTTTGTTTGCATTAAAGGGCTTTGACGACGCATCACCTCTACATTAATGACAATAAGGGCTCCCTCTCAAGCCAACCATTCATTAGCAAAGCTCTAGACTAGGCTGAAAAGACCTAAGTTAGCCCTACTCAAGGAAGAAAAGGCCTTGTTTATATCAGGGAGAAACTTACCTTTTCACCCCACACCAAACACTATAAATATCCACACTTTCATAGGCAAAGGTACACTTTTAAACATTTCCATAGCTATTACTTTGCCAAATTATCTCCAGGTCAAAATTTGACTTAAGCATCAAAGGGTCTTAAGCGAGGACCCTTTTGGCTAGCCTAACATATGTTCATTGGCTACAAGATTTGACCATCATTCCCTAATTTCCTATCTTTCTTGTTGACTTAGAACTTTTGATCAAAACTAAGAAGCCCACTTTACCAAAATTGACATTATCACCAATCTAAGCCAAAACCATATGGGTTGGATTAAGTCCATGAACTTAACCTACATTGTCACCTCTACGCCTAACCAATTAAGCCTACACCCAAAAACAAGGCTCTCTTGCTCAAACATACTTTGATTCAAAACAAGTCCAATCTTGTTTATTTCAAACATTTTGGATCAACTCACATCAAATTACATTTTGATCCAACTTAAAAATCCGAGATCAAATCGATTTTGTAAAGGACTAACCTTATTAAGAATTACTTAGAATTGATTTCAAACTTATTTCTAAGAACACGCCTATTTAGATCATGTAATTCATTGAAAAAGCAATATTGTGTCAAATTTTTGTTCATTTGAAAATTTTTAATGACCAAACAATATAAGAAATAGAATGCCTGGTAATACTAAAATAGATTGATATTCAATACAAATTAACATTAATTAAATAATTTTTAGATAAACAAGTAAGTTAGTAATGTTAAAGAATAAATCATCAATCACTATCACAATCAACAAGTAATAGAACACTATTGTAAAAGTAGCTACATACTTTTTGCTTTTGTAGGATTCAAATTCAAAATTTTATAACTTTAGAATTAGTCACGCAACTTAAATTAGCTCCCATTATTAAAACTATTTTGAACAAACATTTATATATTTTTAGTTTGTATGAGATTTAAATTCAAAACTTGATAAATTTGATATCTCAACTTCACAACTTAAAGTTGGCATTAGTAGCAAATTATTGAATTCATTCTAAGTGATCCATCCATATAATGATTTTGATCAGTAAAATCTACTTTTCAAAAGAAAGCAAAAAAAAAAAAAGAGAGAGAAAAGAAACATTAAATTTTATTTTCAAAATAATTTTAGGAAAACACAATTAAACATAACCTGACCATTCACTATAACAACGGCCAAAAGCCTCGATGGCCATCCGCCGACAATTCATTTGAAGCAAAACTGAAAATATAGTGGCGAAAGATGTATAGTTTGACTTCATAACGAAAAAGGGACAGAGAGGGGAACAGGGAGCATACAGATGCACAAGGCATCTCCCAGACTAGAACCGAAGACTTTCCGTGTGTTACACTAACGTGATAACCAACTACACCATAACACCATTCGTTGAGGATGAACTGTTGGATTTTGGACCTTAGGATATATATATATTAATAATTGTGTAAAATTTATTATTGTAAAAAAGGTTTGGCCCAAATTAAAGTGATCTGATTGTTATCTTACAAAGTATAGGCTTATATGTGTAAATACTCTAAATTATAATTTCTAACTTTATGATGAGTCAAATTAGAAATAAAGAAAAAATACACAGTTATATTAGGGTTATGATGCTCGAATTATGCATATGATTCTTTTCTGATATCCTATCATTAGAAAAGAAAGAATAACTTCTTCCAAATTTCACACGCACTAATTTGGAATATCAATAACTGCAAAACTCAAAAGGATTTCATCGGTATTCATGATCTAGGTACACTTCCACATATAAATTAATTTTTTAATGATTTAACATGATGGTCTGGGGTTTTATGGGTTTC
The DNA here is from genome assembly GCA_014898725.1 of Jacaranda copaia. Classification (NCBI taxonomy): domain Eukaryota; kingdom Viridiplantae; phylum Streptophyta; class Magnoliopsida; order Lamiales; family Bignoniaceae; genus Jacaranda; species Jacaranda copaia. The sequence continues at coordinate 361,786 of JACGDI010005398.1, read as the reverse complement.
ACAAATCCGATTTAATTTTAACAATTGGTATCGAAGCCACTCATATTGAATCATTGAGAAATCTATTATTTTATGATAGATTTATTTGAATTTAAGGTTTCATAGGTTCAATAAGGTTTTATTGAAGATTTTTTTATTTATGGATTTAATTTTTGGGATTCTCAATAAGTTTGATTATTGTCAAAATCAGTGTCCAAAATTTTATTATTGGAATCAAAAGAGTAGATTAATTTTTGCCGCACTGAATCGGGATTTTGAATTGAAAGCAGCAGGTTGAACTATTGATTTTAATTGTAGTAGAAAGCTTTACAATTGGTGGTTAGCAGCGGTAATCTGTTTATATTTGTTTCCCCATTGAATCGTGAATGTTGGTGTGCCGCAGCACTGTACAGTAATGCTTTTACCATGTTTTCGCCATGTTTGGATACAATTATATATATAATTGCTTTCTCTCCAATTTCATTATATATATATATATATATATATATATATTAATGATGTATTCATATGCAAGTATTATTTTTTTTATTGTACTCATTCCTTGCGTGAATGAATATTGCCCTTATAATTCTCTTAATTTGCATATAGTTGATTTAGATGAGGTTAATTATTCTTATAAATAATATCATTGACTTTAACCAAATTTCTTTTGGGGGCAGGAATTCAAATATTGGTATGTTTATATATATATATATATATATATATATATATTGATATAAATTAATTGAAGCAATATCTCACCAAAGTGACCTCTCTTGTGGAAATTCATTAATTTTGAAATATAAACAGTTATGTATATGTAACTTATGTAAATATTGATCGACCCAAAGGAAGGTCTATATTTAGCATAATTGCATGTACACGTGTGGCAATAACACGTGATAATTATTTGATTTTACATGTGAGCAATAAATCAGCCTAGAGGAAGATTTATTGTTTGACATATTAATTTATTATTAGTGTTTGATTACTGCACCAAGATATCACTTATAAGTTAATATTTTATCCACAGATGAAATATTAATGGAGTGTCCGATATCTTGAGATAGGGTTTACCTTTATTTTAATTTATTATTCTATTTTGGTTTTCTACTTTGGTACTTATGTAAGTTTGTTTGCTTGGTTTGTTTTGTTCACTATTCAGTTTCTGCTTCTGCTGCTAATATAACTGCTAGCATCAATTTTATTCTTATACTAAATGGCACAAATTTTAAGGCATGGTAAGAAAGTATCTTAATTACTCTCGGAGTCATGGACCTAGACATGGCATTAAAGGTTGCTAAACCTACTGATCTCACTAATATGAGTACCTCAAATGAAAAGAGAGAGATGGAAAAGAGGACAAAGTCTAATCACATAAGTCTCATGGTCATCAAGCGTGCCATTCTAGAAGCTTTTAAGGGCACTATATCTGATAAAGTGGATACTGCTAAGACTTTTCTTGAGGACCTTGAGAAGAAATTTGCTAAAAATGAAAAAGCTAAAACTAGTACAACCTTAGCAAAGCTCATCTCAATGAGGTACACAGATAAAGGAAACATAAGGGAATACATTATGGAAATGTCTTATCTTGCTTCAAAATTAAAGGCACTCAAGTTGGATTTGTCTAAAAACTTATTAGTGCATCTGATTTTGATATCCCTTCCAGCACAGTTTAACCAGTTCAAGGTGAGCTATAACTACCAAAAGGACTCATGATACCTTAATGAGCTCATCTCACACTGTGTTTAAGAAGAGGAAAGATTGAAGCAAGAGAAAACAGAAAGTGCTCACTTGGCTTCCACCTCAAAGAAGAAGAAGAAAGATAATAAGAGAAAGAAAAATAAGGAAGCTGCGGATATGGAACCATAGAAGAGATAACATAAAGAACCAACTCAAAATGCTTGTTACTTTTGTGGAGCTATAGGTCATAAGAAGAAGTAATGTTCTAAGTATCATGCGTGGCATGCTAAGAAAGGTCTGCTTCTTAACTTTGTTTGCTCTGAGGTTAACTTAACTTCAGTACCTAGACACACGTGGTGGATAGATTCTGGTGCAACAACTCACATCAATGTATCTATACAGGGTTGCCAACATTACCGACAGCCTAATGATGGTGAAAGATACATCCATGTTGGCAACTGCAAGATAGTAGAGGTTAAAGCAATTTGAACATTTAGATTATTGTTAAGAACTGGTTTTTATTTGGATTTGATTGATACTTTTGTTGTACCATCTTTTAGATGGAACTCGATTTCTATTTCAGCATTAGACAAGTTTGGTTATAGTTGTTCATTTGGAAATGGAAAATTTAGTCTTTTTCAAAATTCAAATTTAGTTGGTTCTAGTTCTTTATCAAGTTACGATAATCTATTTTTGCTTATCTCTAAAAAGAGGATTGAAATACTTGTGTTAGACGGTATTCTTGATCCCTTTGATTTTTTAGATTTTGAAATGTGTGTGAATTGCATTAAGGGGAAACAAACAAATGTTAGGAGATTTGGTGCCAATAGAAAATTAGAAGTCTTAGAACTAATACACGCATATATTTGTGGACCATTCTCTACAACCTCTTGAAACTGTTAATAATATTTTATAACGTTCATAGACAATTTTTCACGATATGGCTATCTTTATCTCATTCACGAGAATCACAATCACTGGATGTGTTCAAAAACTATAAAGTTGAAGCTGAGAATCAACTCAACAAAAGAATCAAAAGTGTTGGAGCACAACAAAGTCAAAGCATACAGACATTAAGTTCCTAGTTGTTAAAGAAAAAGTTCAGAGTGATGAATTGTCTATAGAGCATATTGGCACAAACTCCATGATTGCGGATTCACTTACTAAAGGACTACCACCCAAGGTCTTTCATGAGCACATTGCTCATATGGGTCTCATGTCATTTGAGGACATTCAATTTTAGTAGGAATTCATAATTCTAAATGCTTTTTTGTATAGACACTTTTTCAGTTATTTCAGTTTGTGATATTTTGAGGTTATTTTCTGCAAAAATAAAGTTTGTTTCAATTTATCCACATTCAAATTTAGGTATGGTTTGATCTCACTAAATTTTAAAGTGAACCAGTTGGAAAGAGGCATGTTTAGATCACATTACATGTAATTTCCATGCTACACATCCATACTAGATCTATGTCATTTGGTTATGTTTATGTACGTGATCAAGGATGGATTTAGTTATGATATATGTAGTAAAAATCACCTTGGTTCTATGTTGACATAATTGATGGACGAGATTGTTTAAAGGTAATTTTGTTTACGGTAGCAAAATTTTTGAGCTCATAAAGTTATATTATGGCATACAATTATAAGGTGATGTGTATATATATATGTAGTCCGAGTGGAAGATTGTTTGATTTTGGACTTTAATATATATTAATAATAACTATTTGCAGTTTGCTATCGTAAAAAAGGCTTGGCCCAAATTAAAATGATCTGATTATTAGATGGGCCTAAGTTGTCTTACAATGTATGAGCTTATATGTGTAGATACTTTAAATTATAATTTCTAATTTTATGATAGGTCAAATTAAAAATAAAGAAAGATATACAGTTATATTAAGGTTATGGTCCCCAAATTATGCATATAATTCTTTTCTGATATCCTATCATTAGAAAAGAGAGAATAACTTCTCCCAAATTTCATATGCATTAATTTGGAAGATCAATAACTACAAGTCTCAAAAGGATTTTATCAATATTCATAGATCTAGATACGTTTTCACATATAAATTGATTTTTTAATGATTTAACATGACAATCTATGATTTTATGTGATGGGTTTCACAAATGTGATTTAGTTCTAACATGAACCTCTCTTAAATCATGTGAACCCTTAAAAACTGCCTTTTAAAGCCCCTTCGTATGTACTCATCCACGGGAACCACAAGCCATTCCGTCAAGAAAAATGAAACACGGAAAAATTTATAAAATCTTTTTCAATAGTTAAGATAAATTTATTATATCTTCTTTAATTTACTTTTCTCAATCAAATTTAATTTTATGACCAACTGCAAGCGATTGTGTGTAAAATAATATATTGATAGTATTTTTTTTAATTTTGGAATATAAAATTTAATTTTAAACATAAATGATTAATTTAATTGATATTATAATATTTATTTTGTCAATAAGTTAAATATAGCCAAATATAAAGTTCAAAATCCCAACCCACAAAATACCATCTTACAGTCTAATAAGGCAAACAACCAATCAGGTTATGCCATGTGACATGAAGCTTATCTAACAAAAAATTTGATATTTTCTGTTTAATATTATATACATTATTGAAATAATGTCAGAGATTTTCAGGAAGTTAAAAATTCTTCTACTTTATACACTTATATAAATGGGTCATTAAATTTCATACAAACACAAATATTAGAAGAGCGAAAAAACTTCCAAGTTTCAAAAAATTCTCATCAAGTTTTCAAGTTCTATAACTAGAAGATGGAGAAATTACTAAGGCAGGACTTGCTTATGGAATAGAGTTGCAAAGCACATTTCTCAACTTTTTTATCCACGCACACACGTTGGATGGTGAATTATCCATATCATGTCAGTTCTTCATATTACATAATCATGTCTAATATTGTGCATTTATTCTGCTTCTTCAAGTACACAACATGCACGCAACAAGTACATCATCATATGCACAATAAAAATATTAACATGAAACTCCATGTACTATAATGCAATTACTAATTGAATGGGCAACTGAGCTAGTGACATTATTCTCATATTTATATACATGAAATTCTAGATTCAACCTCTAACAAATCCTTAGTGTACATGCATATATAAATATTAAATAATAAAATATAAATGTGAAGTGTAATACTAAGACATTACGAAATACACAAGTCAAATCCTTGAAGTGAAAAGGGCTTCAACATGAAAGTCTACAATTGTTGAAAGCCTACAAGGCTCGAGGGTTGATGACATGTAGTTGATTTTCTAGCTCATGAGGGACATAATAACTAAGGTAGTTAGGAAATGCAAAAAGAGAATACCTTGTAGTAGAGGCGGGAAATTGAGTTGCACACCGTGGCTCCAACCCAAAGCCACTTGGTTTTAGATTGGATTGAGTTTAAAATATTTTAAGTGGATTAAACCTAGGTTTAATTGAGCTATATCTAATATACATATAATTGGATGCTGAACTTTGGGTTGTAAATGAGTACAAAATGAATTTTAAATAGTTTTAAAATGAATTGTAAACAGGTCCAACCCCAAGAATAAATAAATAAATCTTTAATTTATCTAATTATTGCTAATTAAAAAAATTTACATTTATATCCATTAAATAACTTTTAAAAGTGATTATACCCAACTCATTCCGAACTAGCTTGTATTGAACTTTTACACTCCTCACATACAAGTTACAACAAGCATTAAATGTCCTCATAGTTGTGTTTACGTATTATTCCATTACAATATCTCTAGTTGCATTATTTACTGACAAAAGCTATCTTGGTAACATAACTGATTGAACTAATGAGATTTAGAAAAGGAAGTAATTCCGTGAAAGCGGAACTGTGGTAGCGGCCGTGCACTCAAGAACCTCCCCATCTGCAGTCACCATGTATGTCTCTGGATCAACCATAATGTGTGGGAGGGCGTCATTCAGCTTCATGTCAAGCTTTGTCAGTTTCCTCACGTTGCTTACGGCTTCTACCCTCTTGTTCAGTCCATACTCTTCTTTTACCCCAACATTCAAAGCCACCTTTAAAATGAAAAGGACAACGTAAAAATAGAGGAATGGGATACTTCAGAGAGTAATGCTATGTTTTCTTTTTCCCTTTTTTATACTTATACACGCGCATATTAGGTTTTCATTAGATTTGAACCTGTGATATCAAACTTTACGTGTGAGACTGATGCCATTGGACCAACAATCACTTGGTAGGTAATAATGCTATGTTTGGATCAATGAAATTACTAAGGAAAAAGAAATGGAAAATGCAAGGCTGCAAGCATTAAAGTAAAAAATTACATCATTTGAAGTGTGAAAAAAAAATTCCTTAGCATTTTCCTTATTAAAATCTAAGGTCCAAACATCAATAAGTGTGTGTTTGAAAACAGAGAGAAGATGAAGAGAGGAACAGATGCCGATACCTGGCTAACAAAAGCAATTGAATTGGTACTCCCAGCTTTGCCTAATGCTCCAAACATGGGCCTCATCATCACCTGGAACAACTCGTAATCTTTAGACACGAAGGACTAATCATTTTTGGATCTAACTCAATTCAACGAATTCCATGTTTCTGAATTCTCGAGCACATAAAAGTCAACTCTTCACAAAGTATGCAAGAGATATAAAACGCAAGAGACATAAGCACCAATTGTTCAACTAAAAACACTTACTAAAAGCAATTCAAGTTGAAAGTTAAATTTGGGTGGTAGTATTTTAAGCACTCTAGAAGTCAAAGGGCTAAGGTATTGCTAATAGAATAGCTGGGACCTAAATAGTTATTTATCAGAGTTACCGGTTCAGGAGTTGGGATGCTTGCATTCGGATCTCCCATATTTGACCATGCTATTGTTCCTCCTTTTAGCACCATTTCTGGTTTGACTCCAAAAAATGATGGCTTCCATAAAACAAGATCAGCCAGCTTGCCCACCTGCACGGTCATACCTTCACTTTTCAGTTTAGTTAATTGCATATTTACCATTCCAAGTCCATTAGAAATTATTGCCACACATCATGTGCTCCATAAGAATATAATGTCTTCAAGAAAATTAAAAATATTATGACAATTAGTGATCATAAAAGTTAATGTTATTTACCTCAACTGATCCAACATACTTTGAAAAACCACAAGCTATAGCAGGATTGATTGTGTACTTAGCAATGTATCTCTTGATACGTAAATTATCATTTTCTGGTGCACTGCTATCAAGCGATCCTCTCACTAACTTCATCTTGTGAGCAGTTTGCCAAGTTCTGCAAATTACCTATCAAGAGCATATACATAATGTCAGTGATCTTGTCAAATATGAAATGTTTTATCCTACGAATTAAAATAAAGATTGCTTATTTGGAAAAGCAATTCTTATGTGCTTATTTATTAATCACATAACAGATTTCTAAAGGGAGATCATTTTGAGAGATTCCTAAAAAAGAGCAGTTAAACTTGGATGGAGACAGTACAGGATTGGCCCCAACAAATGCCAGCTATGAGATGGAAACTTCAGAATGCAAACACATAACTTCTAATACAAAAATATTATTTCCAGAGTAACAATAAAAAGGTTATATCAACATGTTAAAAAGAAACCATGTGAAATAGTCTACCCTTAATTTTCTCGCTTGTGATACTTGGTTCACCAGAGAATGTCACGATTTATGGAAGAGTTGGGCTAGGGCCTCAAAAAGGACCAAAACTGTAAATATTACTCAACCCATTAAACTTTTCACAAGCATGGCAATTTGCACTAGAGAAACTATAACAACTAAGCAAAGTTTTACAACATGCTTCTCTAATGTCAGCTAGAAGGATCTTCTTCTTCCACATTATCAGCTATGTACCATATCTGCAACTAAATTTACAGGAGATGCTTCGGGAGCTCACATTAACAAGCTTGGTAAAGAGTGGAAAACACTAAGGATAGACAGAAATGGTAGTATTCTGTTTCTAAGGAATCTCTTTCAATACAAGTGCCTTGAAGTGGCTTCATATAACACCAATTTCTAGTACTATGAATCATGTAAAAGTGAGTTTTGAACATTTTCATAATGCATATTCTTGGTCATATATAAGATGTTGACATATGTAGAACTTGCAAATGGTGTAAAAGCTCCATGTGATTGGATACACAACAGCATGAGTCATGTTTCCTACTCTCAATCCCAGTATTGAAGGAATCAAAAGACTAATAGGTTGAACATAACTCAAGTTGAAAATGGACAAAGGATAGAGTGAAAAGCATGCATCCGCAATCTCGAATAGAAGAAAAATTCAAGAAAAAACAACCTCACCAATGCGACCCATAGCCTGTGAATCAGAAGATATGATACTTATCGCCCCCATATCATGCAAAATATCTTCTGCAGCTATGGTTTCAGCACGAATTCGTGATTCAGCAAAAGCAACATCCTCTCTGATATTCTTGTCGAGGTGATGGCAGACCATCTGTAGAATGTATTGTAATCATTTTGAGAACCTACTTCCCTTCTCTTTTGTTTTAAGTACTACACTATGAACATAATGCATTACTAGTTAAGGTGTCGTCTCTTACAAGCATATCAAGGTGCTCATCTACAGTATTGGAGGTGAAAGGACGTGTCGGATTGGTTGAAGAAGGGAGAACATTTTTGACACCGCAAACTTTAATAATATCTGGAGCATGACCACCACCTGCGCCTTCACTGCAAAAAAGTAATGTAGTGCATGCATATGCAAGCACAAACATGGTTGACGTGATATTCCAATTATCTTTTTAACTGGGGAAGAGGCCAAGAACCAAAAGGCAGAACTTATATACCTATGGTAAGTATGAATAGTTCGATCTTTAAATGCGGCAATTGTATGCTCGACAAATCCAGATTCATTTAATGTGTCTGTGTGAATATTAACCTAGAAAATTTTTATACAAAGTGAATAAAGGATTGGAAAGCATGAAGAGAATTAATTTGATTCAAGAGGAAGTGAATACCTGAATGTCATATAATTCAGCAACACACAAACATCTATCTATTGCAGCCGGAGTAGTTCCCCAGTCCTCATGAAGCTTCAATCCCATTGCTCCAGCTTTGACTATTTCATGTAGGCCCTCTTCTTTGGCAGCATTTCCCTGCAAACACAAGGAATTGTCTTAGCACAAGCATTTCCTATGAAAGTTAAATAGGGATGCATCGTACTCGAATACTCATTAAGTTTTCAGCTCGAATGGAACATAGTTGTGCGGATATCATGAAATTCACTAGTGGAATACACAGTGCAGATGAAAATGCATGTAGTGGGAAAAAAAATCATGTTCATGAAGTACAAGGCTTACTTTTCCTGTGAAACCAAAATTAAGGGGCAATTCATCTGTTGATTGCAACATTAATTTCATATGAAATGGCGCAGGAGTACAAGTAGTTGCACGTGTCCCATCAGCTGGTCCTGTACCACCTCCCACTAATGTAGTGATGCCTGCAATTATTTATAAAAAAGGACGAACAGGGAGGAAAACTCAAGAATTATTCCCCTAAATTTGATTTTGAATGGTGGAAGTTTGTTGTATGCTGCTCCAACAGTAATAAATAACATCAAATAGAATCAGTCAACCACGATGGCAATAGTAAGAGTAGTGGTATCGGTAATCAGAATCATAATCCACAACAAGGAGAAGAATTAATAACAATCTACACTATTAACTGAAGAGACTTTGCAACCAATGGTACGAGAAAATACCTATTTCTTTCCACATCTATTTCTTTTAATTTCAACAAAAATAACCAAAATAGCCAGAACAAAGCTTTAGCCACTTGATTAGTTATGAAGTTATTGGTGCAAAAACTGAATAAAGACATAGAGTATATAGGAGTATATTGCTTTTAACAATTGTAGACTAAAGCAGCAAAAAGATGGATTAAGATCAGCTTAAATAGACACAAGCAACACCATTAGAAAGAAACACAAATTATCATTTTCAGTTCATCCTCACAATCAAAATTTTCATTTTGCAAAGCAACAAGATATTTTTAGTTGTATTACATCTAAGGATACTACAAAATGTGAAAGGCTAAAAAGATGGTCGATTTATAATTGATATAGAATTTAAACAAACAAATCAAATTTACATGCTTCTAAAGTATCAGATGATATAAATTCCAAGATTAGACTCAAAAAAGTTAAAAAAGGCAATTAGAAGCACAAATCTGGTCAGTTAAACTTGCCATTCTATAACCCATGTCATGAGCCAAAAATCCCTCGGCACAGGAGCAAATCAAACTTCTCATCTACCTTATATGCTCTGCAGATAATTCATAATTGATACTCTTGCTAAAAACATCAACAGAAGTGACACAGCACGTAATGCTTTAACAAGCTATAGAACAGTGTTTTGCTCGAACTACAAGTGCATAAAGACCCAAAAGATCAAACAAAATAGTAGAAGCATGCATCCCCCTTATTATTGTTTTCCCCACATGCCAGCAGGAATGAAATTTTTACAAGATATTACTGCAGGAATGAAATTTCTACAAGATATTACTGCAAAAATCTCACCACTCGTTATTGCTTCATAAGCTAATTGAGGGCAAATGAAATGCACATGACAGTCTATAGCTCCTGCAGTAACAATCATTCCTTCTCCAGCGATAACCTCAGTATTCACCTGACCAGAAAAATCATCAGTCTTGAGTATTAAACCTGATGAATAAACAAGGAAAGCCAAATATATAGATTCTAAACTCCCAAACTCACTCCTATAATCATGTTACATGGCACTTCATTCATGATATCTGGGTTGCCTGCTTTCCCAAGAGTAATATAGCCATCTTTGATGCCTATGTCAGCCTTAAAAATTCCAGTATAATCAATAATCACAGCATTTGTTATTACAGTGTCCAAACAATCACATGCTTTATATCCACAAGCTTGTCCCATTCCATCTCTCAGAACTTTTCCACCACCAAATACACACTCATCCCCATAGACAGCAAAATCTCTTTCAACTTCTGCAAGTAAATTAGTGTCCCCGAGCCGAATTTTATCACCAGTGGTAGGACCATACATATTGGCATAGGTTTCATGAGACATTGAATAGGAAAAGGTAGATTTTTCTTCAACGATAAATTCCCTGCCGAATTAAATCACATGAAACCATCAAGCATATTTTTTAACCAAGAATGGTCTAAGCAGAACTTATAAAATTCAAATTTATCATATTAAAAAATGAATCCTGCATTTCATGATATAAGATCTCGCTGACCTAGCATTTGCTTCCTCTGAAAAACCATATGTTCCTTCACATACAGCTTTCATCACAGCTGAAATTTTAGTGTTGTCCACCACACAATCAGCAATATTATTTCCTCCACTAATAACTTGTTTACCTCCAATTCTAACAAGTGTAACACTTTTTGTTTCCCCCGGCTGTGAAAGTAAGAAAAATTTTAGTACTCAACATGTGAATATTGGAAGAAAATTGAGGTGCATAATCTGAATTTTTTTCAAAAATATGATTCACACTACAGTTTCAAACATATTAACTACAACCAAGAAGTTCTAGTTTTGATTAGATTAATTATTATGCCTTTTCTCCATAAATTAAATGCATAAGTTTATTTCTAATAATCCACCCGTAAACTTTTCTGTTCTCTCTGCACAGCTTCAGATGAGATAAATCCAGGTTCTATTGAACGTCTCCAAATGGCTCCATTCAACATCTCCAGTTCATAATAAATCCTTTTCTGTACATACTTTAGCAATCCATAACTCCTCTTGGTATTTTCATATTTCTTCAACATGATTTTCCACAGAACTTGCGTTTTAGGTTCTAATTATACTAACTAGAAGTGCAAATAATCATGTTATCCGTCCAAATTTTATGTAAAAGATAAACTGAGTTATGAAGAAGGCATGCTGAAGGAACATAGATTTCCCAAGATTCCATTTAGAGTAACAAACTCAAAAAGAATTAGGATTGAAGCAAACATAATCCAAACAAGCTTCATTCCAACATATCATCCGCCAATTAAAGGAGCTAAGTTCTTTTCATTCAAATTGAGAATGATGTCTCATAATGAGCTGGAACAAAGTTCAGGCTAGAAACAAGCAAAATCCTAAATAAGCTTAGGTTTAGCAGACAAGATCCTTATCAAATTATCAATTTTTTACCGCACTTGAAATAATCATTAATAGGGGCACTGGGCTGCAACAAAGCCATTTGGCAGGTGTGTTACAGAGAAGCCAATCTCAAACACAATTTACTAAGTTAAATAAGAACCAGGTCAAGCAACCTAAAATCTTGGCTTAGACAAATGCAATAATGCTACCTAAGCGTGCACTATCAGAGATGCTAGAATTTGCAGAAAGATTGCATGGCCATAATAAATTATGCCAGAAGTAGTTACATTGAAATATGAAAAGATTGAACATACATCAGTAAGTAACAAAGAAAACTAGGTCAAAAATGAAACCTCAAAACGGGTGGCTGTTCCTGCAGGGATATTTAAACGCATGCCATATGCTTTACTTCGATCAAAAACCAAGTATGGATTGACTTCAATGAAGTGGTAATGACTTCCAACCTGAAAAAGAAAAAAGAAAAGAAAAAACTAAAGAACACTTTTAACAAATTTATGTGTTCAGTTTCAAATATTGTAGCTAGTAATAGCTGCTTTCGTTATCTAATTTTAGAGCTAGCAAAGTAGAAAGTCATTTAGAAAGAAAAAAGAATAACGTAAATATAATTTCTAGCTGTGGCATTTCATATGAACCAAATGAAGAATGGTGGTACAGGGTGCAAAAGCAAGTCTAGATCCGAAGGTCACAGTCAAATGGGCCATTGTGCATGTTCTAAATAAAAATGAATTAGATTTGTGTTACACCTCCATAAATCAACAAAAAGGTATATGAAGATCTAAATAATATACCTGGAACATGTACAACCACCAAATTAGCCATGATCTTACTCAATCAGAGGATTTAACATGCTTGTCTCCAACTGAATAAGAGGACCTTTTAAGAGGATGATTGTATGGACAGGGTTGTCAATAAAATAAAGTACGACATTTACATTTTGAATTACCTGAATAGGCCTGTCCCCAACGTTGGATACTTCGAGAACTACGCCTTTCCTCCCCAAGTTAATTGTAATAAGTCCAGGTCCAAATATTAATTCACCAGGAATTTTACAAACCTCGATTGTGGGAAACTTGTCTAGACAAGGAACTACAGGAAAAAACATTGTCAGAGAAAACTTCAAGCAATATAGTTTTGCTGCAAGTCAAGAAACAAAATTGGTACAGTGACAACAAATTATGGTTGTCCAGCTAATTATCATGACTAGCATCCATGTTGAGCTTTACCAAACCAAAGTCAAGATTGTCAGAGGCGTAGAGCAACTGCCAAGCCATTTTTGAAATGAGCCCAAAAGATGAGGATTCAGAGAAAAAAACAGAGTGAGATACATGGTATAGGCTTCTGGTAGATAGGCTTAAGGCATAAAATTTCAATATAAGATGTAACTGTACAGTTTTTGGGATCAACCAACAAATGATGGTATAAACCTAAGTGAACTTTGGTTAAATTTTTTATGCAATTTGCCAGCCACGACACAAGCAGTGTTAGTTTAACTAAGTTAAACTACTCCAGACCAGTATTTCTGCAATGGATGATATCTTTTTTTACCAGTTTGTTAACCAGCCAGAATCAAGTTCAGAAAAGTCCACGTTAGTTTAATTAAGTTAATAAACTTCAGACCAGTATTTCTACAAGCAAAGCATAAACCAACAAAGCAAAGCTATTATTAGGTTGCAATACTAGGTTACAACAAGCAATTAAAATTAAAAATTTGTTTAAAGTATAGCCAGAGTAATTTGGTTGGACAGTAGCTTTTTGTCTTAGCAAAGTCCTAAACAGGTTTCAAAAAGTTCATGGAAGTGAAAAAACTCCACAACCAACTTTCCTTCCAAAAAAGGAAAAAGTAATCCTAGAAGTTTAGTATGTCCAAGCAATACATTGAATAAGTAGATGGAGCCTCCAGGCACCTAAATTTCTTATTCAACTGGAAACAGCCATAAAGGAGCAATTTTCTACCTTTCAACTTCTGCATTCCAAAGATTCTTCTCTATATTGAGCTATTGATTCCGGATTCTTGAGGCTTTAACTAAATATCCAGGACTTAAGGTGAACCAAAGACAGGGAAAGGTTAATTATCAAAGATAATCACCTGGAAGAAAAGACCCATGCAAAGCTAGCTCCAGATTTCCATTTTCACTTGATATAGGGTCGTGGATTGTTATCAATTTTGTCCCATCTGGAAAAGTCCCCTCAACCTATTTGCAGATAAGCACCAATATGAATTTTCTTAAAGCATGATTTCCCTCCCTAATAATTCAAAAGAGAACAAATTATCTCATTAAAGCAATCATTATTAATACCTGAACAACGTCCAACAGATAAGGAACAGAGGGAAGAACTTGTCTCCTGTAAACAAATATATACAATTATGTGACTGATACAGAATCGCGCCCAGAAGATTGCTAATTATGAGAAAAGAAAACATACACATCAATCAACCGCTATTCAGATTCATACAAATCAATCACCTATAATAGTTGTTTCAAAAAATAAAAAAAGGAAATACTAGTTAGCCCCCAAGAATGCTATATGAAGTAGCTTCTAACATTTGGTATTTCGCTTCTGTGTTTTTTCATCTTATCAAGTAACTTACATGAAATTTTTGAAAACCTAATGTTTTCCTTAAGAGACAAAAATTGATTATACATACATCAAGAGCACCTCCAAGGTATTTATATTCCAAAAACCATACTATTCTGATAAATCATAAAACACAGATTGGCACAAGAACATAAAAAAACTTTAGGCTCCAACTCCATCACAGTTTTTCACTTCACAATAATGCAAAGATTAGATCCACCAAATCTATTATTCACTTTTTGTTGTCTTCAGTTTACTCTTCCATGCACCAAACATGGAAGATGCCAACTCTAAGTTCAACTATATTGTCCCAGCTGCCACTTCTATATGGTCAACTTATCGCAATCATGAAAATCTCTTCATCATCACAACTTAGGAAACCTTAAATTATATTTAAATGTTCCTCAAAAAAGAAAAGAAAAAGAATTGAGACAACAAGGATTGAATTCTATTCTATATTATTACCTTCCCAGCAACTGCCTCCCAAGATCCATTAATTCAACCACGCTCTTAAATCCATCACGGACAAACTCCAAAATCTACTCAAAAACCCAAATATTACATCAATGGGACATAAATAAACACGGAAAGAGGCGAGTGTGAGGAAAACACTCACGAAACATATACACATTCACCATACACACAAACACAGATACACACGCATAAAGACACACAACTCGTTTAAATCAAGAACTTCATGAAAAGTTCTTTTTTAAAAAAAGAAAAGGATTAAACCAAAACCGTAGATGCAACATTCCGTACTAACCGAAACAACTTACGTAAATTTTCTGAAAAATCAATTGTACTTCAAACAGAAATAGAAAATTTTCAAGAAAAATCAGGTACCTGTGTTGCTATGAGAGCAACCGCTTCAGCATGATTAAGCCTTAATCCACGGGCCAAACGCTTCTGCGCTAACCCTCCGGCATTGTGGAGCATCAACTTCTCAATTTCTCTTGGCGCTAACTTCATTTCGGTATATTTTCTTTATTTTCAGATAAAACTAAAACTGATTTCGTCAAAAAATAAAAATGAGAGAGAGAGAGAGAGAGAGAGAAGAAAACGATCGAAATTAAGCAGCAATCAAAGAAGTGAGAAGAGAATAATTTTTTTTCTATTTTTCTAAATTAGATTATGAATGAAAGTGAGAGAGTATAAGCATTGTGACTGAAAAAATTGATGGTTTTAAGTATGACTTTGTTTACTTGTGAGGAGAAGAATGTGTTTAGGATAGCACCAATTGCAAAAAGTGGAAAAGCGCATTAATAAGTAACAGTTATAGCGACATTGGCTTTCGAGAAGAGGGACTTGAGATTAGCCAAAAGTCTGATAAAGTTGGACGAATTATGGGCAGCCAAATATAGAAGTGTAAATAGATGTTAAATGTATTGATTAATTTTATAACATTTATATTTACATTCCACAAATATTTATATAAGGACATTCAAATTTGTATTTGACAAATATTAAGCGAATTTGAATAAGTATAATTATTCAATTATGTTCAAATTCGAGAAATAATTTTTAGATATCCATTTCTATTTATTCAAATATTTACTTACAAATATCTCAATTTGTTAACATGTAATAAAATACATATTTTTTTCTAATATAAAAAACTATTAAACTTCATCAAAACTGAAGCAATCA
Organism: Jacaranda copaia; assembly: GCA_014898725.1. Lineage (NCBI taxonomy): Eukaryota > Viridiplantae > Streptophyta > Magnoliopsida > Lamiales > Bignoniaceae > Jacaranda > Jacaranda copaia. The sequence continues at coordinate 345,758 of JACGDI010005398.1, read as the reverse complement.
AATAAATCTTGAGAACATAACCTCCGAAGTAAAAATCAACCTATAAATTTAAGTTTCTAATCACCATAAAGCATCACCAAAACAATGAAACAAATTCATGTCCCAAATAATATAACTAACAAGTTCTATGCAAAATAAATATATATACAACTCCTCAAAAATCAAATAAAAATAGCAATTTTTAACACACTCTCCGAAAAAACAAAATCCAAAGATGCTCCTTCCTATTCTAGAAAACATAATCGTTTACACAAGCAAAAAAATTGAAAGAAAAAATCAAACATGTATATAATACTAAAATAATTACCTGTTTCAATGCCAAAATATGTAAAATTTTATATCCGCATCATTAAAAAAATTATGAAACTATAAAAAAATAAAGAAAATCAGAAAAATAATATAATAAAAAATAAAAAAAGAACCCAGCCCGAAGCTCACGGACAGCAGCTGCTCGCCCCCGTTGCAGAGGATGCCAGCGCTATATAGGCCAAGCTCAAGATTTGAAAAAACAAAAGGAAAAGGAAATATTTACCTTGTAGGTGGCGGCCAACAGAAGAGAGAGAAGGCGTAAATATGAAAATAAGGGAAAAGGATGCAAGGTAGGGTTTCTTCCTTTTTTATTTTTTTAATTTCCCTCTAAAATGAATTGGTATTTGTTCTTTTATATTTTATTTAAACAATAATTTATATTTTAAAATTAAATTCAAATTTTAATTATATATAAATTAGTATTATATTTCATCCTACACAAGAGTTGCGGATTTGCGAACTACGTATCGGTAGGCAGCCACTTTCCTCTTGCCGAAGGCGGTGTTGTCCATGGATAGCACCATTTTTCCGGCTTCCTTGGCAGTGTAGGAATTCTGAATCGCCTCCTCATTGGCTGCAATCCTCCACAGCTTCTCCACCACAACGATGTAGCTGCCTTCGGCACTCAGTACAAACTCCGCCCGGCCTCCCACCACTATGTCCCAAGTTATTGTGGCACCAGACCGGAATGGTGCAGGAAATGAAGTATCTGTCTTCTTTGAAGAAAGGCGTACGGAGTGCTGCTGCTTCCATTAATGAAGTGACGAAGCTTTTCTTGAAGAACTTTCGGGAGGATATCGGGGTTTGAATATTTTCCTGGAGGTGGAGGTCTGAGGCTGGTGAGGTGGCCCCCATTTTCGGTCTGAAAATGGAAATCTAACAGGGGAAAATGCAGAATTGTTGAAGATAAAGTGAAGGGAAAAACAGTTATGGGCATGTGGGAGACGAAGAAGAGAAATCAGCACTAATAGGGGTCATATTAGGAGTGTAAAATTAGTCGAGTCGGCTCATGAAGTTCATGAACCGGCTCGACTTGAGTTCGAGCTTCACAAACTCAAGCTTCTTGAGCTCGAGCTTTTTAATGAGTTGAATTCGAACTCATTAAAGATTGTTCGAAAGCTTATAAGCAGGCTCATAAATTTTTTTTATTTTTAAATATTGTTTTATATATTAATTAAATAATTAATATATACTAATAATTTATTTTTTTTCTAATTTTAAATCTATTAATTAGTATATTATTGATCTTCCTTATGAAGATAGCTTTGATGGGAATGTCCCAACAAAGACTAGACATTGCCAGATTAATTTAGAGTATCTGGTTTATTGCAAAAAAGAAATTGACTCTTTATTACATAAAGGTTTAATTAGACCTACCAAATTTTCATGGTCTTACACTGCTTTTTTATGTTAATAAACATAATGTATAAAAACGTGGTGTTCCAAAATTAGTTATTAATTATAAACCTTTGAATAAAGTTTTAAAATGGATTAAATATCCTATTCTTAATAAAAAAAGATTTACTTGATAGATTATTTAATGCTAATATCTTTTCTAAATTTGATTTAAAATTTTATTAATGGCAAATACAAATTGATGAAAGGATAGGTTCAAAACTGCTTTTAATGTCCCTTTTGACCAGTATAAATGGAATGTTATGCCATTTGATTTGAAAAATGCTCCTTCTGAATTTCAAAAAATTATGAATAATATTTTTAATATTTATAGTAATTTTATTATTGTTTATATTGATGATATTCTTGTTTTTTTTAATACTATAGAAAATCATTTTAAGCATCTTAATATTTTTAGACAAGTTATTATTAATAATGGTCTTGTTATTTCTAAATCTAAAATGATATTATTTCAAACCAAAATTAAATTTTTAGGACATTTTATAGAAAAGGGAAAAATAATTCCTATCTATAGAAGTATAAAGTTCGCTTCTAAGTTTCCTGATAAAATTACTGATAAAACTCTATTACAGCGATTTTTAGGGAGTTTTAATTACATTTCTCCTTATTATAAAAATCTTGCTAATGATACTGCTATTTTATATGATAGACTAAAAAAGAATCCTAAACCGTGGAATGATTATCACACCCAAGCAATAGTTAAAATTAAGAATAAATTAAACAATTGCCTTGTTTAATGCTTTCAAATCCTAATTGGGAAAAAATTATAGAAACTGATGCCTCTGATATAGGTTATGATGGTGTTCTAAAATAGATTAATCCTAATAATAAACAAGAAATTCTTGTTAGATTTTGTTCTAGTAAGTGAAATAATAGTCAGAAAAATAATGTTATAGTTGCTAAAGAAATTTTTGCAATTGTAAAATGTGTTCTAAAATTCCAAGATGATTTGTATAATCAATCTTTTATAACAAAAACAGATTGTCAAGCTGCACAATTCATGTTTAAAAAGGACCTTAAACATGATGTTTCTAAACAAGTGTTTGCACGGTGGCAAGCTTATTTCATTTATAAAAAAGGAATAGATAATAGTCTTCCTGATTTTTTGAAACGTGAATTTTTGCAGGATACATGATTCCTCATAATAGGGGCAGAGGATCTAATCCCTTCTCTAATAGAGGGGGTCGAGGTTCTAATGTGGCTATTTCTAGGCCATTAATATAACATGGCAAGCAAAAGCTAATAGCTTCACCTATCTCTCAAGATCATATGCTTCCCAAACCTCTAACCCTGTTTATACCGTTGACCCATTATTTGCAGAATTCCTGCAGTATCAAAAATTTAAAGAAAGCTCTAATAAATCTACTAGCTCTAGCCAATCAACGCCCTGGAAGCCTGAAGAATTTAATAAATCTTCAGACACTTCTTTTGTTGATGTTGCTTCTAATAAGGCTACCCCTGTTTATGAGGATTCTCTTACAACTTTTGAGCAAAATGATTATAAGGAACAAATAATGGTCCTTGAATATAGTGATCTCAAATGGAGAGATGATCCATAAGTAATAATCCAAAGAAATCTAGATTCGGCATCATATACAGTTGGATCTTATAAACCCCGTTGTTATTTTGAAAATATTTTAATTACTACTGGTTCTTGTGAGATCAATCATTTTTTTCCTTAGCTCACAAGATAAATCTACTTTCAATTTTTCAAAAATAATTATTAAAAAACTCATTTCAATTGAGGAATGAGGAATTTCTTCTCTTAAAGAAAAGGATTTTTTCGTTAAAGATAATAGAGTTGTTTTCAAATTTAATTATTGGGATTATATCCAAGCTTTTACAAACGTGTTTCTTTATGAAAATCGCAGGAGAAAGCATACTTGGTTTATTAAAGTATGGCTTGAAGTGTATAAAAAGTCTTTACCAAATTGACTTTTTAAATGGTGGAAGTCATATAGGCCAAGTCAAAAAATTTTGCTTGAACTATTTCAACAGCCATTTGATCAATAGATCAGATTTTCTCCTAAATTGCTTGAAGCGGAAATTGCTAACCAAATGATAGAAAATAAGGCTGCTATGTTCTTTTATATGGTGTTCTCTATCCCTTGGATCTAGAAGTGGATTCCTGCAGTGGGTACTTCTGAGGATAATATCCTTGTTCTTTACTGACTCTTTTTCATTAAATTCTGGAATAAGATGCTCCAAATTGATAAGAACAGTGGTCAAATGGAGGGACAAGAGACTTTGAACAATATTATTCAGAGCACTCAGAATTATAAATTATAGCTTAATGAGGAGAAAAAGCAAGAAGCTTCATCTATTTTGGGAAAAGCTTCTGAAAAGATTAAAATGAGGAAGGGTATATATCAAAAGCTGATATTCTTAAAGAGGTGCTTAATATGGTCCAGGAAGAACTTAAAGATGAGATTGTTAATATTGAAGAAGTAGAGTCATCCAGTGATTCTGGTGATACGGTGTCAATAGCAACCTCATCCAAGAATGATGACAATCAATTTAGATGTCTTGCTGGAGAATCCCAAGATCCTAATGAAGATATTCCAGATTATTTTGAAGCAGCCTTGGATAAAATGCTGGAATCTCTCAAAAGAGAAAAGTAGTCATTAATAATGACGTATGCAATGAGATCATGGTGTGAGTGGTGAAAGCCGCCATGGTCCTTTTGATTCTTCTTGTTGTAATAAGTTAAAAACAGTATTCTGAATCATATGCAGATACTGTTCATTTGCTTTTTGTTTTTTACTATTACGAATTTAAAAATTTTAAAATTCGCACAGTACTTTACCTTTACTATTCGGACTTCAAAATTAAATTTTGATATCCGTAATAGTTCCTTTTGGTTTTTCTATTTATTCCGTTTCTCATTTGCATAGAGAAAGAGGCGAATTAGAATTTTCTTTGTAATTTTTGTATTCCCTTTACTTTGTAAACATTTTGTTGTATTATTTATCTTACAAAAAATTTATAAAATCTATTGAAGCTTATTAAAGTTTCATTCTTCAGTGCTGAGGTCCTTTAAGGTTAGTTCTTTTATTATTTCTTTCATATTATCCTGGCTTTAGCCTTATGGCAGGCTAAGGGATTCTATGTTAAACAACAATGAATTAGATACTTTCTCTGTATACATGGTCATCTTTGACTAGGCTTGTGTTGAAGGTTTTAGATCCGTAAATGAGTTATCCGATCAGGTTCTGAGGTTTTACGGGCACTTCATGTATGTATGGTTCTGGATTACCCCTTGTTTTGCCCTTGTTAGCCGGGTTAGCATTTGTGGGCTTTTGGATATTGAATCAAATTTATATGGTGGGCTAGTAAATTCAGGTAAATGATATCCTAATTTCCGACTGCAGGTTGGATTTCGTGAACTCTATTCCGATCTATAATCTCCTTCATAAGATCTTGCCCCCTTATTAGTATCAGAGCCATGTTATTTAGGTTGTATTTTTCTCTAGTTGTTTAACACTATTCCTAAATATGAATTTCCTAAAGGGAAAAAAGTTTTTATTAAAAATTCCAGTTTGGAAGAAATAGATCTTCCAGGTAATATTGATTCCCTTAATAAATGGATCATTCCTAAAGTGGATCCAAAATTAATTTATCAAATGGGTACTTTTGAAAAAATTAATTTAAAATAAATTATTAAAACCACTGAGTAATCTATTTCTCTTAGTTTTGATGATATTTATTTACAATTATTGCATAGATCTGATATTGATAAGTATATATCTGAATATCGTTTTCTTCATATTGGTTTAATTCAAGTTGCTTTCAAACCCCTTACCCTTGATAATCTGCCTGATAGTTTTGTTGCTATTCTGCGTGATGCTCGAAATCTTAATTGGAAGCATTCAATTATGGGTATAATACAATTTAGTTTGGCACATGGCCTTGTTTACTTTGATGTTTATCCTAATTTACAATTGTCCCTCATTGACATAAATATTTTACATGCCTTAACATTAAATATTAAATTACACAGTTATAATTATATGCCTAATACCAAGATGATTTGTATTTGTTATCGTATATATTATAAGCCACTTTATACACTGAATCCTATATGTAAAATGATTAATAAAAATAATGATGAAACAATTTTAATTGAAACTAATTTTTGTAAATCTCATATAACTAATTGTAGACCTATTAAATGGGATGAGATTAAATTTCCTGATAATTGGTTAATTGAAAAAGTTGTACCTGTTCAACATGTAATACAAACTAAGGTTAATCAAATAATACAAACTCCTGATGGTGATGTTATACAATTTAAATCTAACAATAATAATAATCTATTAAAATTTTGTAGATCTACTAGATCTTAATTTTTTTTTAGATCCATTAGATTATACTGTTGAAAGTCGTATTATGTATAGGGTTTACACTTCCCAATTAAAAGAACCTGTTTTTAACAATAGAAAAGATAATAATTTTGACACCAGATTTGATAGCTTAAAAATTAATCCATCTAATATTGTTAATGGTGTTAATATACCTGATAATAATAGTGATGAGATAATAGCTGAATCTGATATGAATTTTTCTGTGAGAAATGCTCGCATTTAACCTATTATTTTTAATGATTAAAACGAAATATGATTTTTGTCCAGGATCTAGTGATAGGAATTTAATAAGACTTGAGTTTAATAAAGAAAGATGAAAAATGTTCCGTGAATGGTTTTTTTATTAATTTTTCTAAAAAACAACAAACTAATTTTCAAAATTAATTTTATAAATTTGTTACTGAAAAAGATCAACTGGTTCCTTTTGTTCCTTGGT
>JACGDI010005398.1:324568-334604 GCA_014898725.1 Jacaranda copaia | reverse complement strand
TTTTATACTTCAGGTGTTTAGATATTGTAGTTCACTTTATTTAAAATTATACTTCTTTATTTCTGAAATTATACTTTATTTTGTAATTCATTTTACTTGAACCTGTACCCTATTCATTGAAGTTCTATACTTCAAAATGTACATCTTTTATCTAAAATTGTAATTCACTTTTCTAAAATTATACTTCACTTTACAAAATATGTACTCTATTTATAGAAGTTTTATACTTTAAGTGTTCTATTTATTGACTATCCAAAATTATACTACATTTGCTGGGGTTTTATACTTCAAGTGTTTTAAAATTGTACTTCACTTTATAAAAATTATACTTACTTCATTTTACAAAACTTGTAATCTATTCATTGAAGTGCTATATTTCAAGTGTTCCGAAACTGTATTTCAGTTTGTCTAAACCTATACTTCAATTAGCTGAATCTATTATACTTCACTTTATCTAAAATTGTACTTCTTTTTTTTTTTGAAATTATACTTAAATGTACCTAAACATGTACTCTATTCATTAAAGTTATATATTTCAAGTGTTCTATTTATTGATTATCCAAAATTATACTACAATTGCTAGGGTTTTATACTGCAATTGTTCAAAATTATACTTTATTTTATACAAATTTGTACTCCAGTTATTGGAAATTGTACTTCAACCTGCAAAGAATCAGTAAACTGGCTAAATTTTGTACCTAAATAAGGGATAATTGTACTCGATTTCTTGACATTTGTACTTCAACAAAACACATTTTATACTTTATTAATTTTGGATTTATACTTCATTTCCTTCTAACTGTACTCACATTCACTGCCCAGTTTCAATTAAATTGAAGTAAACTTCAACGAAACACATTTTAGACTTTATTTTTTCTGGATTTGTACTTCATTGCCATCAAATTGTACTTAAATTGGTTGCCCAATTTCAAAGGAATTGAAGTGTAGTTCAACGAAACATATTTTATACTTTGTTTGTTTTAGGTTTGTACTTTATTTTCTTCGAATTGTACCCACTTTCACTGACCAATTTCAATTGAAGTGAAGTGAACTTTAACGAAACACATTTTATACTTTGTTTGTATCGGGTTTGTACTTTATTGCACTCAAATTGGCTACCTAGTTTCAATGGAATTGAAATATACTTCAACGAAACACATTTTATACTTTATTTGTTTTGAGCTTGTACTTCATTACCCTCTTGGTGCTAGTGTACTTCAATGAAATATATTTTATACTTTATTTGTTGTGGGTCTGTACTTCATTTCTCTCGAATTATATTCAAAATCACTACCTAGTTTTAGTTGAATTGCACTATGCTTCAATAAAACACATTTTATTCTTTGTTTATTCTAGGTTTGTACGTCATTTCCCTTGATTAGTGCCCAGATTCAATTGAATTAAAGTGTACTTCAACACGAAAACATTTATACTTTGTTTGTTTTGTACTTTCTTTCACTCAAATTGTACTCAAATTCACTACTCAATTTCAATGGAATTAAAGTGTACTTCAACGAAACAAATTTTATACTTTTCTTGTTCTAGGTTTGTACTTCATTGTCCTCAAATTGTATTCAAATTCGCTAGCCAGTTTTAATTTAATTTAAGTATACTTCAACGCAACACATTTTACACTGTATTTATTCCATGTTTATACTTCATTTTCCTCAAATTATACTAAACTCACTGCCTAATTTCAATGGAAAATATTATAAATACTTGATGAAAAATTACACTTACATAAAAATAATTTTATAAATAAAGTACGCTTCAATTTACATATGTATTTACATACAAAGTACAAACATAGTAATTTTTCTTGACATTTTTATCTCATTTTGGCAATTTTGTACTTAATATCTTAATATTTTTACTAATATTGTTGAATTGAAATTTGTTCAATGATTTGAATTTTAACTCTTGGTAATTAATAACCAAATTATAAAAATATGTGTAATATTTATCATATGAATAAAATAATATTAAAATTTTAATTTGTTAACTACTAGTGTTCAACTCATGAATGTTGTCAATAGCTTTAATGATAGAATATGTGTGCTTTCAGAGATGTAAGCAAAGGAAAATTTGACAATAATATCCACATTATTACTGATACAAATACGTACTTCACATGATCTGATAATCTCAAAATATTGTACTTGACCATTATTATAATTATGGGAGAATAATTATTCAATTACAATAAGTGTACTTCAAAAGAATATATTTATACTTTGTTAGTTCAATGTTTGTACTTCATTGCCATCAAATTGTACTCATATTCACTGCCCAATTTCAATAGAATTAAAATAACTTCAACAAAATATATTTTATACTTTGTTTTTCTAGGTTTTTACTTTATTGCCATCAAACTATACTCAAATTGGCTATCCAGTTTCAATAGAATTGAAATATACCTCAATAAAACACATTTATACCTTGTTTGTTATGGATTTGTACTTCATTTCCTTTGAATCGTATTCACTTTTGGTGCTCAGTTTTAATTGAAGTGAAGTGAACTTAAAAAAATCACATTTTATACTTTGTTTTTTCTGGATTTGTGCTTCATTGTCCTCAAATTATACTCAAATTAGCTGCCCAGTTTCAAAAGAATTGAAGTGTACTTCAATGAAACACATTTTATACTTTGTTAATTTTGGATTTGTACTTCATTTCCTTTGAATTACACTTACATTCACTGCCCAATTTCAATTGAATTGAAGTTAACTTTAACAAAACATATTTTATACTTTATTTTTTATGGATTTGTATTTCATTTTCCTCAAATTGTACTCAAATTGGCTGCTACTTTCAATGAAATTAAAGCGTACTTCAACAAAACATATATTATACTTTGTATGTTCTGGGTTTATGCTTCATTTTCTTTGAATTGTACTCACTTTTACTGCCTAGTTTCAATTGAATTAAAGTGAACTTCAATAAAACACATTTTATACTTTGTTTTTTCTAGGTTTGTACTTCATTGCCCTAAAATTTTACTCAAATTCGCTACCCAATTTTAATGGAATTGAAGTGTACTTCAACAAAACACATTTATACTTTGTTTGTTTCGAGTTTGTACTTCATTTCCTTTAAATTGTACTCACTTTCACTGCTCGATTTCAATTAAATTGAAGTGAACTTCAACGAAATATATTTTATACTTTATTGTTTCTAGATTTTTACTTCATTGCCCTCGAATTATACTCAAATTGGTTGCCTATTTTCAAAAAAATTGAAGTGAATTTCAACGAAACACATTTTATACTTTTTTTCTGGATTTGTACTTCATTGCCCTCAAATTGTACTTAAATTAGCTGTCCAATTTCCACAGTTCAATGGAAATTGGGCATATTATACTTCAACGCAACATAGGTTATACATTGTTTATTCCACGTTTATATTTTATTTTCCTCGAATTGTACTCAATTCACTGCCCAATTTCAATTAAAAATATTATAAATATTTGATGAAAAACTATACTTACATACAAAATAATATTATATGCAAAGTATGCTTCAATTTACATATATTTTTACATACAAAGTGTGATTTAAATCTTGATATTTTCATAATTAAATATTATATATGCCATTGTTACACGATATTTATCCATGTTAATTGTTCTAGCAGTCATCCAGAACTTGAGGGTGTCTCAGGCAAAACTTTCTACCTAAAGGCACACATAGACACCATAATCTATTGCACCCTTTTGGTGTCTACGTTTTGCCTTATGTATTCATCCACACGACACCCCATTGAAAGTTTCATGTATCAAGAACAGAATGAAATTTATAAAAATATTGATAAGTTGTTGACTCCCTACTTTATGAAGAAATCATAGGAAAAGGAAGCAAACTTACAATGGCAGTAGCTGTCGATTTGTATCTGGTGGCCATTATTGAATTTATGTACAAGGAAAAATGAATTGAGGTGTTGAGGAAAACTAAATACTAGTGATTGTGCCGACAAATCGATAGGATTATGTAACAACACTGTTTTACAACATCTAACATGAGCTCTTCCAAATCTTTATAGGTGAAGGAGTCAAGTGTAGATGTCAACTCCACAAATTCTTTATCCATAATATCCTTCATATTGTGTCCCTCGAGTCTGTTTAATATATAAGCCTATGAAGTATAAAATAAATGGTTAGACTCATTGGAAACGTGAACTAAATTAAGTTAGGAAACTGCCACATACAAACGCTATTGCAAACATAAACTACTCCTTGTGGTAACACTTATTGTCGAAAGATGGGCTACATAATATTGACATGTGGCAGTCTACTATGTCACTGATAAGTTCTCCTGCAAATAAGAGCTCACAAAAGTTTCTTTCATCTAGAAGCTGTTTTGCTCCTTCCTAGATAGTTACCCTATACAATTATTAATTGTTGGTTCATACACCAATTTATCCAAAATAAAAATAATAAGAAAATTTTGTTACTTCAAATTATCTCTTATGACAAAGCAATTGATAACTTCTCACTCTTCTACTAAAATAAGAGCATGACCTCTATAATTAGTCTTTCCTTTATAGGGATCAAGCACTTCAATCTTTGGGTTGGGTGGTTCATCTGCCATCTGGATTAGGCTAATGTCTTTGTTCTCTTGTAGTACAAAACATAGCCCATTAGGTACAAAATATCAACTATTGAAGTACAAAAGATTGGCGCATTAAGTACAAAGCATCAACTATTGAAGTATCCCCTATTAAAGTATAAAATATAACCAACATTGAGTATAAAACCCAGCACATTAAGTATGAAGGATTAATTATTGAAATATCCCCAATTGAAGTACAAAATATAACCAATTTGGAGTACAAAACTCAACACATTAACTACAAAGTATCAACTATTGAAATATTCCCCTAATAAAGTACAAAATATAACCAACATAGAATACAAAACTCAAGCACATTAAGCATAAAATATCAATTATTGAAGTACCCCCTATTGAAATAAATATACCAACATGGAGTACAAAACTCAAGCATATTAAGTACAAAGAATCCCCTATTGAAGTACAAAATATGACCAACATGGAGTACAAAACACAGCACATTAAGTACAAAGTATCAACTATTAAAGTATACCTTATTTAAGTACAAAATATGACCAACATAAAGTATAAAACTGAAACACATTAGGTAAAAAGTATCAACTATTAAATACAAAAGATCAGCACTTGAAGTACAAATACCCCAACATGGAGTACAAAAGATTAGCATAGAAGTACAAATATCGCCAACATAAAGTGTGAAAGATTAGCATATTATACAAATATCACCAACTTGGAGTATAAAAGATTAGCACATTAAGTACAAACATCACCAACATGAAGTATAAGATATCATCAAATTAAGTACAAATATCAACCAATCAAGTATAAGATATCATTACATTTATTACAAATAGACAGTTTACAAATGAAATGCAAATAGCAAAAACTTAAAATATTAAGTAGTTGACAACACCTTCTTTTCTTGTTCTTTGTTTTTTTTGTGCATGAGGACAAGGATGAGGACAATAGGTCTTTGTCACTTGTCTTGCTCTTTTGGCTAGTGTGGTGCTCGGGGGGCTGACAAAATTTGGTGATTTTTATTTGACTTCCTATCTTCTTGATTACGTACATTTGTCACAATCGAGAATATAACATTTGCCACTTCAATATCAGATTCCTCGAACTTAGCCACTTAAATTGGTACATCAAGTTCTGTCTTCAAAGGTTTGGGAGAATTTGAAAAATCATGACGGTATTTTGTTCAACTTTCTTCATCCACCGTGTCTTTAGATTCATTCCCTTCTTTCTGTGCAACATCTAGTCCCCCTTCATGTACATACTCACCAACTTCCTCTTCAAGCTCCTCCCCATTAGTCTTGTCCTCAACTAGATGCTCCTCCTCACCCTGCTCTTTCATTGCCATCATATCGAATGAAGCAATTTTTTTTAATAATTTAATTTCTTTAGCTTTCACTGCAATAATTGCTTCATATATTATATGATTACAAACATAGACTTCACTGATAGCAGTACTAGCAACCTTTAATTTTTTGATCAAAACTGCCAATTCTAACTCTTATCGAGCAGGGTTGAAGACTACAATCTATTACAATGAAAATAATTATCAAATTCAAATTATTATAGAAAAAGCTAACAATGAGTTATTACAATTATTATCATTTTAGCTATAACTTGTTTCAATTTATTCTTTGCCTCCTCCACATTATGTGGAAGTTTGCTATCCTTTCATAGGTAAAAGCGTGGAAACTCAAATAAACTTACTAATAAAACCAGTGACAGGATGCATTCATAAACTAATGCTTATCATTCATAAATCAAAAAATTATACTCACTTGAATATAAATATGATCAATGTTATTAGAAAAATGAAGCAAACACTTACCATCAAACCGACTGTGCACTCGTCAATGTAATTCTTGGTACTTTCTCTACCTACTTCTAAATAGTTCTTCATATCTTTGATAAGAAAATTATATGCAGCTAAGCTACGCCCTATGCATACAGACCAACTCTAGACAAATTGTCCAAGTATGGTAGGAGAAATCATGGAGTCCAATAATTAGATATTGGAAATAAAAAATAATTAAAAACAAAAAATATGTACAACCTACAAAAATTATTCAAGTCCTCCTCACTATCTGTATATACATACTCCTCAAACTTTTTTGCTATTTCAGATCTAGTTATATTCTACGACTTTTCAGAAAAAAGGTTGTCAAAGGTTGATGACTTTATTTTCAATATTATATCAACAGATTGCCCCACATATGGCAACCTTAGAACCATAGAAAATTTATTTGCAGAAAAAGGAACCTCAACCCCCTTTAAAAAATGAAATGATAGCTTTTTTGGATCAAACCTCCAAAGTATAGCTTCAAGTCGAATGAAACTTGAACTTAACTTAGGCATACCCATGTATATATAGAAAGGGGTCTTCTTCAATACATCAAAATGTTTTAACCCCATCTTGGACTTCACAATCTCAAATTTACTTTGAAAAAATTGGAGGGAGAAACAAGAGCAGACTTCATAATATCTTGACTTTGCTATCATTAGATAAATAAAAATTAGTATATAAACAGATTATAAACGAACTCTTTTAGATAATATATACCAAAAACTTGAATGTTTTATACTACAGATGCTTCTAAAATATATTTTAGAAACACATAATATATACTACACTTTCATTTAATGTATACTATAAGTTCAAATATTTTATACAATAGTTGTTTCTAAAATATACTGCAGATATAAAGATTATATACTATACTTTTAGTTAATATATACTATAGGCTTGAATGTTTTTATACTACAGATGTTTCTAAAATGTATTGCAGTTACACTAATTATATACTATACTTTTACCTAATGTGTACTCCAAACTTGAATATTTATAGTATATTTGCTTCTAAAATGTACTACATGTACACAAACTATATGCTACACTTTTTCCTAATGTATACTACAAGTTTGAATGTTTTATACTATATTTGCTTTTAAAATGTACTGCAGTTACACAAATTATATACTATGATTTTTGCCTAATGTGTACTGCAAATTTGAATGTTTTATATTACATTTGCTTCTAAAATATACTATAATTACACAACTTATATACTACACTTAATGTGTATTACAAGTTTGGATGTTTTGTACTACAGATAATACATTACTACTTTCAAATAGTTTTACCATATAATTTCATAATATAATTTCAAATAAAAAAAAGTATAAACTCCAAAAAGGTAAAGTCCAACTTTCCTTCCCTTCAAGTACAAATTAGAAGCTTCCCATCTCACAACAAAAATTATATGTATATCAAATGAGTTCAAATGTTTAACGACTAAAAAAGAAATAAAAATCCTTAACATGAGAAAATAGACAAGAAATAAGTATCACACTGAAAAATCACGGACATTTGAAATTGTAAATATAGAAAACATACCTTTGTTACTTTTGATCACTTCTTTTTGTACTTCGCTTCTTTCTACAGCTATTTTTCCTTGCATTGTCGCAGAAAAATGACAGAAATTTTGGTATCTTTTTTTTTTTCATTTCTTCTTCTCACATTAGTGGCAGAGGAATGGTTTTATGCGCTTTTCTTTTGGCGCCTTGAGAAGTTGATTTTGGGTAAAAAAGAAAAAAAAGGCAAGCATTTTTTTTGAAGAGTGAAACACATTTCTCAGGTATTTTTGTTGTTTTTTCTATATACAAGGATATATAGGTTCTAAAAGATATGGGGAGTGATTCCTAAATTTTATGAAAAAGAGGAGAGTTTAGTGTGTAAAAATTCAAATGGGTACTGAACACTAAATTGAAAGCAGGGTTAGGGATTTTTTCTTAAATGTTTGTATATATTTACATATATGAAAATATTATAATTTTACTACTTAAAAAATTTTAAAACTTATGTTTACAAATTTAATTAAACTAATCATCAAGAAAATTAATTACATTTAATAAATAATTTATTTACAAAATAAGGTATCAAATTAATTAAATTACTTATTAATTAAATAATGTATTAGCTATGTTTAATATTTAACGTATTAATTAAATATTACATTTATTCATTTAAAAAATGATTTAAGATATTTTAATTTGATATAATAAATAAATTAATCTTCTTCAAAAAAATTAATTTTCATTAAATATTAATATTCATATTTATTTAAAATTATTATGAAAAATTAATTATAGTGTGATATTTATTTAATAATATATTAAGTTTAATAAATTAATAATATTAATACAATTAAAAAATTTATCAAGAAAATTAATTAAAAATAAGTAAAAAAATTTTTGATTGTTACTAAGTAATTTATTTATTAAATAATTAGTTAAAGTAAATAAATAACTTATTAATTAAATTAAATTAATTTATTTAATTATTTAAATAACATATTATGTATTAATTAATTATGTTTCATATTTTACATATAATTAAATATTACGCCTATTTGTTTAATAAATAATTTAAGATGATTTAGTTTCATATAATATAATTTTTTTTATTTTTTTAATTTGATGAATCGTTATTAAGTTTTTATATTTGTATATTGTTTTATTTAAATAAATAACTAAATTTTTATTTATACATAAATTACAAATAATAAATAGTTAAATAATTATATTTTAAGAATAAACAATAATTAGTTTGTAATTAATTTACAATAATTAATTTTTTTTATATATAAGTTGATATCAACAATTATGATATTAGTTGATTTTTTATAATTAAGATATAATTACAATTTTATAAATAATTAATATTCATTAATAAATTCATAAAAATATAAATTTTCAAATAAAACACCAATTGAATTAATTACATATCATTTTATTACAATAATATATCAATTATTACATATATACACACACACATCATCCAACTATAAATATACATATACATAATATATTACATAAAAAAATCACTTTCATCCTACAAATTCAAAAAAAAAAAAAAACAACTAATTTGACATCAACAGTAAAGTTTGTCTCCCCCCAAAATGAGAAAAATAAAAAATCAACAACAACAATTCATTTTCAAATCATTTTTCATATTTCCCTAAAACAAAAAGAAACATTTGGCATATTCTTCAAAATTTCTCCTAAAAACTCATTCTCCCAAATTTTCTTCTAAAAAATGGCCAAAATGTAAAAGAACAAGCCCCTTGGTATGAAGTAAAATAAGCAGCTTTAAGTTAGGGCCTGGCCTTTTAGACACCTACTGACTTTTCTGTTTAGTATTGCTTTTAGCCCTTTTGTGTATTTATCTTTTTAATATAATAATGTGTTTTTTTCTTTAAAAAAATTACTACTGGGTTCTAATTACCCTATTTAGAGCCTGTTTAAATATGCTTTCAAAAGTATTTTCTATTTTCTATCATTTTTAAAAAATAAAAACTTAGGTTTTGTTCTTTAGCATTTTAGGTTTTTTTTAAAAAATATTTTGGAAGAATGGGTTTTTGGGAGAAAATTTGAAGAATGTACCAAGTATTCTT
>JACGDI010005398.1:283977-324387 GCA_014898725.1 Jacaranda copaia | reverse complement strand
AATATATATGTATGTATATTTGTAGTTGGATGATTTGTGTATATATGTGTATATATGTATCAATTGAAATATGATTGTAGTTAAATGATGTTTAATTAATTTGTTTGATAATTTATTTTGATATTTTTTTTTAATTTTTTTAACTTAAAAATAGCATATTATGTATTACATTGCATGTAGCATTCAGTAATTAAAAAGAAAAGCAATTAGGATAACCTCAAATTAAACTAATAATAATAATTTATAATAAATCAAACTAATAATTTATTAAGATTTATATTTTGTAGTTAATTAATTTAATTAATATACAAATTGATATATATTTACTTTTGAATAAACCCAAATTAATTTTAATTTGAATGCATTAAACTATTGTATTATTATAATTCCTCATATATGCAACAAATAGTTTAATTAAATATATGGTGTCATTATTTATTAAAATATATAAATTAATATGCAATAATAATTATTTTATCATATTAATTTTAACTTAATGTAATGATGTTGTAAGATTAAACGAATGACCATGCATAATTATTTTACAAGTTGAATAAAGATAAGAAATTACTCTAATTAATTAATGAAATAATTGTTGTGATTTTTTTGTTTAATTAAATAGACCAATCCATTAAATGTTTAAAATTTAATATTTTTTAATTATTAGATAAAAAATACATGTTTAATAATAATAACTATTCAATGGCAATTAAATACAATATTCATTCATTTGCCAAGTAACATGTTACTTGATTTGTCACAAAGTGAAGTATGATAGTGGAATAATAAATTATTTTCAATATCTAATACGTGCTAATTTTTGTAGTATGACCAACTTAAAGTGGTTCATAGTTTCACCTACAGAACATAAATAAAGTCCACATGTCAATATTTAATGACCTACTATGGGGATGGTAGATTGCACGGTCTGCATGGTGCAGTGTTGACATCGCTAGTACTAGTAGAACTTGATGCACGTGGTCTCCTCATCTATGGAAGCAGTCCATGCCATGTGCTCACCTAACCATGTATTGATGCCCTATCACTATGATAATGATTGTCATCACGCGATGGAGGTATATATGGAGCTGTAGGATTGCAAACTGTCTCACTCCCTAAGCGTATTGGTGAAAATATGGGTAGGAGCGGTTGTTGGTAATGAAATGATGTACGATATACATCAGAATCGACAACAACAATTGGGTGAAGGTGATCCCCACCATACTGTACTCCAACATTAACAACATCATCCATATTACCCATGTGGTCAACTGTTGTCACCTCTGTGAAAAATGATAAATAATATCCGGGCTCCCCTTGCTCAAAATAACACGAAGATGAAGGCTTGATCTACAAATGAAATAGATTTGCAAAATTATTATATTGTTGTACATAGAAAGACGAAAATTGTTTAAAGAAATTGTTCGGTATATTAAACATATTCTTACCTGAGAGAACCTATCACGCAAATCAGGTGGCATGTACATCTCTCCTGTACATTCATTATATCGCATACTGGGATGCTTCATGATTATGGTCATTGTTTCATACCCATCCTTCAAGTCACAAAACTGCTCAGTAATGAACTAACTAGTGAAAGGCCTTTGAAATTGTTGCCTCAACTTATATGCTAATTTTGGCATACATATCTCAACATACATAGTATTAATTAAGGAGTCGATGGTGTTAGCATCTAACAACATGTGTATAAATCTCTTCTTCACATTTGAACCCCAGACATTAGGAGCATAAAAAGTAAGAGCGTCTATAGATCGATGTCCTGCATTTGCATAAATACTGAATATTGTTCATCTTATTTCCATACCTATAAATATTATAAATATACATATTATACAATGTATAAGTAAAAGAACATAGGGAAAATCATGTTGCTTATTTAGTTGGAAGTACAATAGTGTCACATAGACTATTGAAACAAAAGTCACACATCCGTCACAAATTAATATTTCTAAAACATCATATAAAGTCATGCTACTAATAACTTAATGAGTACAACAACTAAGAGAATCAAGGCCACAAGTACGATAGAGATAAGGTATCCACATAATGGAAGAAGTAGTGATGATCTAGTAAAGCCAAAAAATACAGCATACGATGGTCCCAAGTAGGTATCATCACTAAATCCCCCGCTCAAGTCACTATGCATAGGAGCGCCTACTGCTGATAGCCGAGTAGAACTACCTACATCCAAATGATAATGCGATCTAGTAAAGTTTGTGTTGCTATGCTGTCTACAAAACTGACGACTCTAAATCTACGAGTCCACCCATATGAAAGAACCTATATGTTCCTCTCCATTAGGTATCGATAGAAATATTGACTATAATTTGTTGGTATCTTCGCCATATATATCCTCATTAGTCCTATCCCGCAAGCACATAAAAATAGGTTGTGTATACCCATCACTGCTGACATAAGTCAAAGAGGCTACATATAATTTATGAATGAATATTATGATATATAAAAAAAATATCGAACACATAATCACACAATGTACAAAGTTCATTTGATACAACATGATAAATATATTATCTTAGAAAACATATAAATGAATAATACTGCTTAAATGATAAAGTTATAGCCAGTACAAATGATATGATAATTAAAACCTAAGCAGTAATAGTTAAACTAAGTAATATAACCCGCAATTATTTCAATTATTTTGTCATTCCACATTCACAATTCTATCTCATCCCTGAACGCAGCCTGTGCATTTATCTCTTCTTGACTTGAATGACCCATGTGGTAAAAAGTATGCCAATCTATCTCCTCCTTTGTTAGGGGCTAGTTAAAAATTTTATCATTACGTTTGAACTTCTGAATAAAATTATGTAAAATACAGCAAGAAATGACCAGGTCCCATTAACGATTGAAGAAGTAGTTAGGCATACCCCAAGCTAGAATATAAAATCTCTTTTTAGGATCCTAAATGAACATTCTATGTGGCTCCTCAATCTTGAATATGTGTGACTAAACATCTCTCTAGGACTATTATAGATGGTAGAATTTCTGAACTCCTCTAAATGGTACCATGACTGACTGTATGATGTAAGAAAGCACATATAATTTGTAAAGTTAGCATCCATAAGATAGTACTTTCCTGATATCATGAAAAGGACACCATTCAAGTCATTGTTATCAATTTAGAGGCTACTCGTAATCAAACGATACAATAAGGGTTTTTTAGTATAACATGTAACCTGATGGAGGAAATGGAAAGCATGGGCCGTTTTGAATTACCGAGAGCAATACCTTTGAATCATTTGTACTTCCTTCCCATCTAGCATTCACGTAAGTGAACATAAGGTCAAAATCGCATATAACAAGAACATTCTAGCAAGTTTGCCCCTTTTGTGACCTATATGCATTTTGCTGATTATGTGCGACCTAAGTTACGATAAGAGCACCATCAATCACCCCAACGGCTCCCTATATTGTCAAATTATGGTTATATGGAAAGAAATTTAATGATATTTGTATTAAGCTAGAGAAAGAGTATTGTTTATAATTTAGCAAACCTAAAAATAAGGATAGAAATTACGATTTTTTGCAATTTGAGGTGCAATTTCATCAAATCATGGTACAAATATAATCTTAGGCGCCAAGCAGAGCAACGCACGTAAAACTCTTCTTATGTGTCAATTAACTGTGGACAGAGAATGTTGGAACCTTTTATCCTATAGCGCTATCTTTACTGCATCCCTACCATTTGCATAAACATGGCGAGAACCTTAATGACAGATACCCATGCATAATCACTCTGTGTTAGTAGGCCACGCAAAGTCATTAATTCAACTAGAGTTTCAAAAGTAGGTTTGGTCACGTGGATATTGTCGTAAAACCTTTGTGGGTGTGCATTCATTATTTCAGCCATCTAGTCAACACCTTGCATCTTAGAGTTATTACAAAGCATCCTTTATGGTGCCAGGTTTGGTGCAATAACTTTTGTGACAAAAAAATACTTTTTCGTTCCATTAGAAATGTTACTCCCTAGGGTGTTTGGACTACTATCACCTTCACTCTTTAAAGGATAATTAATTGAAAATGAGGAACTTATCATTTTATTTCAAATCAATGCATAATTTTTTTTAAACACTAAAAAAAAAGCTAAAAATACATGTGGAAAATGAAAATATAGTTAAGGACATACTAATCGATGAAAAGATCTTAGAACAATACATTCCATAAGGGAAATATATAGG
Source organism: Jacaranda copaia (assembly GCA_014898725.1). Lineage (NCBI taxonomy): Eukaryota > Viridiplantae > Streptophyta > Magnoliopsida > Lamiales > Bignoniaceae > Jacaranda > Jacaranda copaia. The sequence continues at coordinate 320,164 of JACGDI010005398.1, read as the reverse complement.
AGCATCCATGATAATGTCTAATAAGGTAGAATAAACTGCACAAAATGAAAATTTAAAAGACGAATTGCATACATGTAATGACATAAGACTAGCACGGCAGCATTACACATGGGCACATATGAGATGGTGGTCACATGCACTCTAAGGACTCTACCCAAATGCACTTCTCACGATCAAGCTAAGTGAAGAAAGAACACATAGTGGTACTCTTCAATGCATTAATAGCCTTTGAAAAAAGGCTATTGAGAGACCTTCCATTGATTGGAGTGTTTCAATGCGAACCTCAATTGACTTTTCAGCATCAACCCCAACTTTATTGGACTTTGTGTCCATCAATTCAACTCATTTGTTGAGTGCCTTATTCATATGGGTTTCATTCTCTATTTTTGGCGTAACTTTCCTTCTACATAAAGATCCATTGGAGATATCGGCCGTGGCTATCAAGTCATCACCATAGATACCCAAAAATCTAGAACAACTACCTCTAGTAGAATTTATATTGATGCTTGGAACCATATCCTCATTTAATGGATTGATTGGTTGTGAAAAAGATTGAGACTATGAACTTGTCACCATAGAACCCTAGAACATCTTTGTAAATTAGTCATAATGAGAGAGGCCATGCTCGATGATGTGTGCATTATTAGGGTGCTCCTATTTCATTAAAAATACAATCAAGATACTACTGCAGAAAATTAAGCACATAAGGGGAAGATGAGACAATTGAATGAGTCACACTAGAAATTACTGCCATCCAACATTAAATCCGAGAAGGGGATCCCATTACAGTGTTTCTTTTATAATCCCAACCAAAACCTATTTCCTTCATCACCAATTGATGAAATAAGTGCCATGAAATCCGAAATCAATTCCACTTAGTTTTACACTAAGAAACTGTGTAAGTAAACTGACCATGAGTACGTGCATTTAATTTGTTACAAATTTTTCTCCAAGTGAAGGCTAAGAAGGTTGTTGTCAAAAGTTGACCATTAACAAACTCTTTGTGGCACAACTCAATGAATGCTATCTCATTTTCATGAGACCATCGCATGGTAGTATCCCTTGGTTGTCGGCTAGAAGATGTGCTAGAAAGCTCTTTCCCATGTGGATCCATCTAAGTTCCATGTCATAATTTCGAAGCCAAAAATTTATATTCATATAATAGGATGGTACTAAAGCGTGAGCATTCGAGATGAATAAATCTATCTTACTACTATAAATTGTAATGGCATAGTTATTATCTAAACCCATGTCCATAAATTAGGATAATGTCCAAAGCAATTTTTTTTAAGTATATTATGCTCCAAATAAAATTAAATTCCTATCAATCTTTCAATTCAAATGGTTTCTCTATTTGGCATTTAGTATAAGTGTCCTAAACACTTTAAAAAACTTAATATACAAAATAAGTTGTGGCCAAACTCCACTTTAATGTGTTATTAGTAATGAGGAAATTTTTATTTGTGCTAAGCCCAAAATTGAATTTTAAGAACCTTCAATTCACTAATTTTATAATATGTTATTACATAATTCTTATTTAAACCAAGTTCAACAACATACTTACAAAATCATGTAATTAGGATAATGTCCAAACTAATTTTTAAGTATATTATGCTCTAAATAAAAGTGAATTCCTATAAATCTTTCAATTCAAATGGTTTCTCTATGTCGCATTTATTGTAGGTGTCCTAAACACTTTATAAAACTTAATCTACAAAATAAGTTGTGGCCAAACTTCACTTTAATGTATTATTAATAATGAGAAAAAGTTTATTTGTGCCTAAGCACAAAATTGAATTTTAAGAACCTTCAATTCACTAATTTTATAATATGTAATTGGAATTTCTTATTTAAACCCAACTTCAACAATGTACTTGCAAATTCTTAAATTAGGATAATGTCCAAATTAATTTTTAAGTATACTATGCTCCAAATAAAGGTAAATTCTTTCAAATCAAATTGTTTCTATACATCGCATTTATTGCAAGTGTCCTAAACACTTTTACTTTCATAATCTGGAAAAGGAATTATGGCCAGACTCCATTATAATGTAACATAAGCCAAGCAATGGCTGATAATGACGAGTGGCTTATTTGATAAGATTGACAAGCAATTTCCAAGGAATTTTCATTTACAAAATTATTTGCAACTTAATATTGTAAGAAATTTGAATTTAAATAAGGTCCAACTTTCAATTTAATAAACTGATTAATAGCCAAAAAAGCATAAACTTTTTTTTATAATGAAAATTGCAAGATAATACAAGATAAAATGAGAAATTAATTATTCGGAATATGCTTTCAAAAATAACAAACTATGTGATAAAAACCGTATTACCAAACCTTGAAATCATACTTCACAACTTGCACAATCTATAACCAGTTTATACATAACTATAACCAAAACATAAGTATGGACAATTTTTATTTATAACAATTGCCTTTATACACTTCAATACTAATGTTAATTAAAACCAAAATAAAGCTAATTACAAAATCAATACTAACTAAAGACAGGAATAATTTGGGAACTCTATAAAGTTGTGCACTTATCTTTCAACCCCAACCGACTGTGAATGAAGGAGACAATAGTCAATAGAGGACAATTGAAAATGTTATGTGGTTTAGGTGGGATAATGACATAAAAAGCCACTTCCCTTGTGCCCTTTCACCCTTATTTAAACTATATTATCACTCCATACATACACTAAACAACTTACAAATGGTTTGGCATAGTTTAAAATCCTTATTGACCTACTTATATCAACAATTAAAGTATGAAAGACATATGAAATGGCCTACAACTAGCTAACATGTCCTAAAATATGTAACAAAAAGATTTTAATATGTACTAATGATATTCATCTGATGTACCCAAATATCAACCTTTGAAAGAGGCCACAACTGGACAGATTACCCTAAAGACAACAATAGACACCTTAGATGGCTATGTTCTTAATGCAAACTTCTGGCTCATTTAAAACAATAACTTAAGCTGCTCAAAAAGACCACATATAGAGTGATAACTACAAAGACTTATTACTCAATGCTAAAAAAACCCACAGCTAGATAGATTAATGTTGATGGCTATGTTCTTAATGCTAGAAAAAACCACATATGGACTGACTACATACATAGAGTAGAAAGCACACAGGATTGTACCTATGCATAGGACAGTAGCTGTCTCATTCTAGTTACTAATTTGTTGGAAATAAATAAGTCACACTTTCAAGGTGACTATATGAAATGAAGAGAATCGGCTATGATCAACATCATCATTTAATAGTCACCATGGAGGTATACTTACTTCTCCACTCAAGAGGTGGAGAAACCCCGAGCATGGTGACTTTATAGTAGTAGTTGATAGGTATCCAACCCATTCAAGCAAGTTAGGCAGCAACAAGTCTTCAAAATTTAAAAAAATTATACCAACATGCATATATAATCAGTAAAGTGTAGTGAAACAATTTGAAACTACCGTATACATCATAGGGGTAAGAATGAAGAAACTAAGAAAGTTTTTGGCAAGCTTCAATTTACAAAATTGGACATAATTTAAAGCATACATGACTAACGCCAACTAAGAAATAGATTTCTAATACTGACAGTAGAGCTACGAGTTAAAGATGTTTTGAAATCTTCCCTTTTAGAATCAACCTCCACACTCCCTGAAGCCCCAAAACTGTTCCCCAACTAAAATATGTATGCTTAACTATTGTGCAAGTGTGTGCAGTGTGTGAGATGTTCAAAATAAAGTGGAGGTGTGTGCTATGTCCAAGGTTAGAGTATAAGTTGGAAAATAGTAGGTGGGTGTACATATAGTGCAAATTTAGGTCACGGGCTAAATTAGATGCATTTACAAATCATGCAGTTCTTACACATAAATTATGGAGGTGATTTTTCTCGATATTGTTCAACCTTTCTTAAAGAAAAATAAGTTGCTAGGCAGAGGTTCAAATGAGTGCAGACCATGGACAATAAAGTGGCAACCTCATATTAGCATATACAGTAATATTAAACAAGAATAAAATAAATAGATATTAATGCTAAAGAATAAAGCCTAAACATGCTTATGTAAATCTGTAGATACTAGCCCCATAAGTCTATTCCAACTTCATAAATAAATTTAATCACATGCATATCTCACCTATCTTAAAAATTGACAGAAAAAATTGAGCTCAAAGCCAAGAGAATGCCCAAATAAATTAGCTAATAGAGCATCAATAATACTATAACCATAAATAAAGAAACACAAATTAGGTCTTGCATAATTTAATTTGATACTAAAGAAACCCTATAAACCTGTACCTATGTAGGGGAATAGCATATATGACAATGCTCATCAAAATAATTTCACTACACAGAATCAGAACACACATAAAAGCCAAAATAGTAAGGTATCGTTGCACTGCTTTGTGTAAAAGAAAAATGGGTGAAAGAAAGAAATAAAGTACACCACAATGATGGGAAAAACAATACTTAGGCCATAGGCTTTTAGCCCACATCAACACCAAGAACCCAAATCTCACCAATATTGAACATGGAAAATCAATAGGGGAAGGAATATTGTCAAAGAAAGAGGTAAATAAAGTTGAACAACCACTCCAATACCGATTTCCTTCAAATCCACCGACATAATATTCACACAAAAGTGTAAAATCTACAAGCAAACTAAATGGAAAACCCTTTTTCTAAAGACATGCGCGATTTCGAAGAAGGAGAAAATCGAAACCTAAAATCGCAACACCATAAAAACGGCAAAAATAATGGTATTTTTTTTATTTATTTTTTATAAAGGAGCAAGCAACAAAAATGTTGCCTCAACTTTGTGAGATTCTACATAAGAAGAAGATATTTTCCTTGCTATGAAAATTTTAGAAGAGACGAAAGAGACACCAATTGTAACACCTTTGAAATTTTGGCATTTTTGAGAAAAAAAAAAAAAAGGATTTAGAATTCAAGATGTAAATTGATTGAATTTTAGGGTTCAAAAAATAATTGAAAAGGACTTAATTGCAAAATTTTAAAAGTTTTGGGGTTAAAATTATAATTTTGAATAACTTGATTTGGCACATTTTGGAATACTTGGCCTCGCATGGATTGACCAAAGTTAACTGAGGGTTCGTATAATACTCCTAAATTCTTGGACTCAATTGCATGGACTTAAGAATTGTGAGGACCCAATTGCAAAAACCAAAAGTTTGATTTTTAACACCTTGGTAGATTTCATTTTCATTTCATCACTATCCATCTTCTCTTCCATCTCCTTTTTCTTTCCTCTAATTATGACCATCTCTTCATTGGTTATCTTCACCAGCCACGTTTCTCACCAAAACTCACTATTTAAACATTTTTCCTCACCCTCCGGCCACACCTACACACAAACGTACTGTTGATCGGCCATCATGCCTTCGGTAGCAAGAAAGTGAAAGAAACCCACTTCGCGAGTTCCATGGTAGGCGATGGTAGGATACACTAAATAGGCTTTAAGGTGGATAGTTGGAGAGCTCTCAGCGTAGAGAACTCGGTGGTGGTCTTGCTTGAGTGATTAGTGTGGCGGTAATGACAGAAAATAGTAGTCGAAGTGCAGTGGTGAGGAAAACCCACTTGAGCTATTGAGCTCAGATGACAGCATTCTAGGCCATTAAACTTAAACCTGATAGCATTGTTGGACTCAAGAGCTTGAGGGGAATATTTTGGTGGTAGTATTACACTTTTTCGGTGGTAGCTGATGGTGAAGGCAGGGCAATGGCGGCTTTCAGGCAGTTTGTTCTCCCCATGGCAGTGGTCATGGTGGTACTTTCTATTCATGATTCTCAGACTCTGTTAGGCATCTTGGGTAAAAACAGGGTGGTTTGGATATATTATATATGTGTATATATACATTTATTGTACTGATCATTTAGTAAACTTTGTATATTGTTTAGAAATGAGAATTGATATATGTTGGTGTATATATATGCCCATGCATGGATTGTTATGAGATTTGTGGACCCGAATTCGAATTAATATGATAATTTTAGGATTTATTAAGTTAATTGAAAGATTTGAAACACAACCTTGTGGATTATGAATTTGAGGCCTAAGTAATAATAATAATTGGAATAATTAAGATATTTGGACTGTTTATTATGATTCCTGATACTGATATAAAGTTAAAATATGTAATTGAGGACTAGTTTAAGTACTATTATCAAATTTGATGTGAGAACCGAGATTTATCATGATAATTATGACTTTATTAGCTACTCTAGGCCAATAGTATCTTTGAAGCTTATAACTAATATGTTAATCGATTAATTAGTGATATTGGGCTATTAATAAGGATTATTAGAATTGAATGGGGATTTGATTGTGAATCTATTCTCTTGAATTATGTAATATGGAATTGGGACCCGCGGAGTAGTAAGCTTCCAACAGCGATTGTAGTTTCTGAGATTGCTTAGGTGAGGGCCTACCATTTGGTCTTGTTACATCTATTGTTCTTGTGATAAAACCCCTATGAGGGTTAATGTGTCTGACTGTACCTGCTCGTAACTTGATTGATTGTTCTTGCTTGTTTTCTTGAGATTTGTACTTGATTGTACACTTGATCATACTCGATTTGTTTGATTATATACCCTTGTGTAGGTTTGTACTTGTATCACTCTGTTGAATCACTATTGATTGTTCTGGCACCCAAAACTCATGTCTTATTTGATTGGTACTTGTTTCGTTTGGTTCTTGTTATTGTTTTGTTATCAAATGCCTTACTGGCACACTCAATTGTTTGTATCTTGTTATCTAGCCAGTTGGTTTAACTGTACTTACTAATCATTCCTATATTGCTCCGTCAGCAAATCCAACCATTTGATTTGTATTAGTTATACTTGATTGTTGTACTTGTTGTACTTTTGTACTCATTGGAGATAGTACTTGTACCAAATGCTAATTCTATGCAGAATGCTAGGATACTTGGGACCCTACAGTTCACTTAGGTGTCCATGATATGCTTAGTAGTCTGCTTGGGTATCCACAGTGCGCTATACAGTCTATATGGGCACACCAATTGTTTGCCAAGCTGTCACACTTTGGGGGTATTTGTTTGATTGGTATAAGGAAATTTTGATATATAGGTTCGTTCTGATTTGTTGGACCGCATATTATATACGGGTTTGTTTTCTTCTGATTGTACCATAATTTAATTGTTTGTGTTTACTCTTGAAGTAATAAGGACGATGTAGCTTTTTAGTCTAAATTGAGCTATTGTATATGTCGGACGAGCCGTCTATATTTTCTCCTAACTGTGATCGATTGAGATGTTCTATACCTCCCGAGTAGGATTGGTTGAGATGATCTCAAGCCATTCGAGCCAACAATTGCAACCTCAAGCTAGTATCTACTAGAAGTTTTAAATTTGATATTATTTATTTTTGGACTTGTCAGTGTCTGCATATCGAACTTGTTACTAATCTTGCTTGCCCTTGATATGTTTCTATTTTAAATATAAATTCATGATTTTTTGGGTTGATTTTCCCCGACAAATCCCTATTATTTCTTATTAAGAATATTTCTCACTAAGTTCTTTGAACTTACCCCCCATACTATTCATGTTTCTCAGATAAGATGAAGTGGTGAATATAGATCTCTTGTTTAGGCTAAAGAGGAGATACAATCTATAATTGAACATGTACTTATGCGTATGTATGGGATCTCTTGAATGCTGACCTTGGAATAGAGATGTTGTGATATGTCAAGTTTGTTATTGAGGATCTGAAGCTTATATAAACTCTGTTAGGTATGTTGGGAGTTGATCTGCATATATATGTTATGTTTTGTTGTGATTGTTAGGTTGGAGTTAGCTGCTGCTTTTGATAAGTTAAGTTTGGAAAATCATTATGGGCCTATTGATTGTATTATGAATCATATTTTAAGTTTAAACTAGAGTTGTGTTATCCTAGGAAGGGGCTCTACACCGATGGAGGAAGAAACGGGGGGGTAGGGGAAGGGTGAGAAGGCACAAATGTTGGGGATGAGGGAGAAATAGGTTAAAGTGGGAAATGGGAGGGGATGGTTGTCAAGGTAGTGTGTATGGTAGGGTTTAGATATTTTGAGATTGTTTTGGGAAGGATTTTTTCTATAATTTTTTTTTTTTGTGTTTTGGGAGAATGATTGTAGAATATGTACATGTTTTGTATTTATCCTAGTAGTTGGAAAATATTTTGGGAAAATTCTAGAAAACAAGGCCTTAGTTATGAGTTTAGATTTGTAAATAAAAATATTATTTGGAAAAATAAGACTAAAAAACATAAAAAAAAAATAGCATGTGAAATGATAAGAGAGTGTAAAAGTGTTTTTGGAAAAATAGTTTAAGAATGAAAATATATGTAAAAATAAGAAGATGGCAATTTTCTATTTTTATTTTGTAAATTCTTTATTGAGTTATACTATTTCCTAAGATATTTGTTAATTAGTTTGTCCTTTTGTAAAATGGTTAGAAAAAAATACAGACTTACACATTTTTTTAACTCCCTTTATTCTACTACTTTTCATCGTAAAACATGCTTTATTGAGATGTATAGTTTGTATAGTTTACTAGAACACATGTTCCTTGGTTTGTTGTTTGTGGAGCACGCTCAATTGAAATAATAAACATGCTCTAAACCATGTCCTCCACTGAAAAGCCTATTCTTCACCACACGCTCCATGCTACTGCACAGGATTCCCACACCACCAAAAGCATTCTTGAAGAGGTTGCCATAATCTAGTGGAAGCACCCTGTTGAGTTTTCTATCCATTTGATGAAGCACATCCAAAAAGGACTTGTTCGTTGGATCCCACTTAAGCTATAGGAAGAGGAGGAGTGTGACTGCCACATAGGTTTTGAGTCTTATGAGTCTGTTATTGCTTTGGCGTGGGCGAACGCAAGTGCTTTATCGTTTAGTCGGTTGAGATTTTGCCATAAAGTTTTTTATGTTAGTAATATATTATTACTGTCAAAACTCAGTAACATGATAGGCATTTGCAAATCCGCCCCCCTCCCCCCCAATTAGGTAAATAGAATTTTTTTGTGTTGTAGCTAGAATTTGTAATCTTGCTTAATTTGATTATTGAATTGTAGGGTTTATCTTCTATTGTGTTCTGGGATTATTTTTATAACATGCTTCTCTACTTCTTTAAAGCCACCTAATAAGCTGAAATATAGTGGTGGAATGTAGTATAACTCTTTTAATTTTAGCTCAATTGGTATTTTACTTTGTTTGGGCTCGATTGACGTGGATAGAGGACTTGGGGCTTCTTTGTTGAATTTAGAAGTAAATTGCATACTTTTCCTAGGATGTTTAATGCATAGGGATATGCAGAAAGCTTAGGGCTTGTTCTCCTACATTTTGGAGAAATATTTTTTAACTTCTAAAAAAATTTCAAAATGCATGCATAATCTCCAATTTTTCTCTCAAAATATTACAATTTTTTACCTAAAAATCCCTCATAATTTATCCAAAAAAATGCCACACCCTAAAAAGCACACCTACCTCCTTATTTTCTCACTTCATCTTTCCCATCACTCATTTATTTATCACTCTCTCACTTCACTTGTATATATACACATATATATTTGACCCTACAAACTCAACAACAAATAATTGATTTGACATCAATAGTAAAATTTGTCTCCTCCCAAAACATAAAGAAATAAGCAATTCATTCTCAAGAAAAATATCAGATTTGAATCTACGGATTGATCTATCTAGCGGTATATAGAATCTAGCATGCCCATTTGGGAAATTAAAAATTCCATTTCCCCGAACTCCAGAATAGAGTGGTCAAAGGGTTAGTAATAAGTCCAATCGATTCATGGTAAATTAAAATCCTTTGATGATGTATTTTCTTACAAATTTTTTGCTGATAGAGGGATCAAATGGTATTGTTTATTTGTTGGTATCTTGGAGGATTAAAAGCATGACTCTTGTTTTCTAATTGGCTGTTTTTGTATTAATTGCTACTTAATCAATCTTATTGATTAGCGTACCCATCGTATCTGCCTCTCCAGATGGTTGGTCAAGTAAATATTGTATTTTCCGGTACATTATTATGGATTGGATTAGTTTTTCTGGTGGATATCTTTAATTCTCTCATCTCTTGAACCTATTCGTCCCAAATCCAAAATCGAAATGACCCCCACCCCCCCAAAAAAAATTTCTCGATTGTGAGACACATTACAATTTAATATTAAGCCCCCAAAATAAAATGAAAAATAGAAAATCTGCTCGGTCAAATCAGCTCTTCTGCTTGTGTATCTCATGCCCGGTGCCGTTGATCTGTCTGATGGAAGAGATCTACCAATTCCTTTATTTCAATATGTTGAAAATCATTTTTCATATTTCCACAAAACAAAAAGAAAAATTTAACACATTCTTTAAATTTTTTCCCAAAAACTCATTCTCCCAAAATTTTTTCTAGAAATGCCCAAAATATAATACAACAAGCCCTTAGTTTGTTTGCATCAATTTTTTGTGTGGCGAGCTCGAAATTAGAACTGATCTTAGTTGCTTAGCTTTGATTGAATTGGAATCCTTGCTGCTGATTCTATTTTGGCTCACCTGGTCTTCTATTCGGTTGAGTTACTATCTTTATTAATTATCTCAAAGGGATTTAACAGCTTCCTGGCTTGAGGTGAGTCCTGAATTGTCTTATAAATTCCAAAAACATTGGCTAAATGTAATGCTCAAATTACAATATGAAGGAACAAGTTTTGTGCTTGGCTTGCTCTTGCTTGGGTTCTTTAAACTCCAATATAAGCTTTTCAATATTAAGTTCTTCTAAGCAGGTAAACTCACTAATGCCTAGCAAGGTAAAAAAAATTCTTTACGGTAGATTAATTTTGGGACTTTTTGCTGTTTATTGTAAAGCTTTACTCTTTACTTGGAAATTTTTTTGACAGAATTTAAGATCTGCTCTTACTTCTTATTCAAAAAGTCTAAATTCTACTCCTCTCGTTGTTCAGATAATTGGACGTAATTTTGGAAGCTAGAATTCATTGGTTTCCTTTTGTTATGACTCAGAATTGTTGGAAAGATATAGGCATTTTTTCGTTGTTGAAATGCAGCTTAGCTTCAATTCCCTTTTTTGAACCTAAGTGCTGGAAATTAATGGTTGTAATTGCTGAAAGTTTGTTGGAATGAGAAATTAGTACTTCAACTATTGGGATAGTCGACTTTAAGCAATTTGACCTGTGGCTCAAACTCTGAAATGCTGCTGAAATTCTGTCTGCTGTCTGAACTCTGTTATTGATAAGAATTTTGAACGGAGTTGAGACGCTTTGTGGTCAGAATTTGATCAGAATTTTTGAAAGCTACATTTGGCACATTGGATTTGAGAGTGCTGAAAACAGATTCTGTTTTGAACTTGAGATCCAAAGAGTACATGAAACGGTGCGTGGTTATGGGGCGGAGTCTTTGAATTTTTAATGCATGGACTCTATGCTTATGAGGGTCAGATCTTGTCTTTGAATTTTTGGATTCTGCTGCGTAATCTAGTTGGTATTAATTAAATTGTCAGTTGATGCGCCCCACATTATTTTTGCTGTTTTTTGGAACAGAGCCTGCTGCAGCAGCAGTTAATTTTACATGGCTGGAATTTGTTGGATTTTTGCATTTGTTAGTTCTCGTATGCTTGGAATTTTCAAGTCTTTGTCCAGAATGCTTGGAATCTGTTCAGCTTGTACCGCTGGGAATTGATTTCGTGAGGAGTTGAGAAGTTGCACAAGACTGTTGTACTAATTATTTTGATTTTTGATCGCATGTGGGATGCTGCACAAGGATCTGGAATATGGCTCTTGAATGATCTTGTGGCTTGGATGCTTGTTAGTCGCTGCACATCCAGATTTGTGCTTGGATCTCAATGGTTCATAGACCTGGTCTTTCAACTACACAGATTTGGCAAGCCATGCAGATTTGGGTTGAGAATGAATAGGCTGTTTTCTTTTTGAAAATTGCAAATGAAGTGCAAATTTGTTTTGAGATTGTGAAACAAAGTAAGATTTTAATTGCCTGGAATCTGCTGAAACCAGATTTTAATCACTTAGAGTCTGCTGGAATGAGGAGTTGATACTTTGGCTAGATTTTAATTGCTAAAATCTGCATGGACTTGTGAAATTTGTTGGAAATATGTTGTTCTCATTATCAACTTCAATTTCCTTCTTCAGATTAGTCAAAAAAGGGAAACAAATATCTTGAGTAAGAGGCTAGAATCCTGAAAGATGTCCTTCCCATTAGCTGTGCTCACGGTATTAGAGTCCGTTGCCTTCATTGCAGTTGGAAGACAAATTTGTTTACTTTCTTTGTTTTTTTCCCCCTTCCTTTTTATGTGGCTTCGTGCTTAATTCCTTCTATTTGGATTGTTGGTTTTTTGACTTTTTATTATATCAAGATATCAATGATCAATTGCTATAATGGATGATTTTAAATTAAATGGTACCTTTAAAAATAATTCCTAAATAGACAAATATCCATGCTATGACAAACTGAAGACATTTTAATTATCATGGAGTCTTGAGGCCTTAATTTCATAACTTGGCATTTCTATTTCCTTTTTTTAAAAAAACAAAATATCAATTATTCCATTTGATAAATTAAGATGCCAAAAACTACAATATTGAAATCCAAAAAGAAAAACGAATTACTATTAAAATAGATTAATATAAACACAACATATAAGTGGAACTCAAATCCTACTACTATATTTGAGAGTTATCAAAGCTAAAAACAAAATAGAATTTATGAGACTGTCTTTATAGCATTTGTTATTTTTACTGTCTCATGTTTTAAGTGCTTGAGTTAGTTGCATTCATTTAAAAAAAGGTACTAGGTGATCCCACCCAAAAAGAAATGTAGAAGCATCTACATGATATTTCATTACTTATCGCGCTTTGACATAAGTAAATAAAGCATAGGGATTATCTAAAAAAGATTATAATGTTCCAAAATTTATTTTTATAAAGAAAATAATTTTAATTAGGGCAACATAAGTGAAAAACAAACATTTGCCATATAAAGTGTCTTCTAGTTCTTCATTGAATTCATGGGCACAACACCATGCTTTGCGTAGTGTGCTTTTTCTCTAGTGTATGTGTCTGTATATATATATACTAGTCATTGTAGCACTTTGTCCTTGCATGTATATTAATTTATTATATTATTGATTATTAATGTTAAATTATATTAATAAATAAAGTACTCAATTTTTTACTGTGTATATTAACAATAACATAATTTTAATAATAATTACATTAATAGCATATAATAGTAATTTTTCTTTAATATAAACTTATTTTTACATCAAAATTTTTAACACTTTTCCTTAAAAAATGAATTTTCTAAAAGGAAAATCTTCTTCTGTTAAAAATACTGTTTTGGAAGAAATGGATCTTTCTAAAAATATTGATCTTCTTAATAAATGGATCATTCCTGAAGTGAATCCAAAGATTATTTATAAGATGGGTACTTTTGAAAAAATTGGTTTAAAACAGATTGTTAAAACCACTAAGGAGTCTGTTTCTCTTAGTTATGATGATATTACTTTACAATTGTTGCATAGATCTGATATTGATATGTACAGATCTTAATACCGTTTTCTTCATATAGGTTTAATTCAAGTTGCATTTAAACCTCTTACTCTTGATAACTTACCTAATAGTTTTGTTGCTGTTCTGAGAGATGCTCGTAATTTAAATTGGAAGCATTCGCTAATGGGTATAATACAATCAAGTCTGGCACATGGCCCAATTTATTTTGATGTTTATCCTAATTTGCAATTATCTTTATCTGATGTGAATATTTTGCATGCTGTAACTTTGAATGTTAAGTTATATGGTTATAATTATATGCCAAATATTGAAACAATTTGTATTTGTTATAGGATTTATTATAAATCACTTTTTACTCTTAATCCTGAGTGTAAAATAATAAATAAAAATATTAATGAAACAATTTTAATTGAAACTAATTTTAGTCAGTCACATATAACAACTCGTAGACCGATAAAATGGAATGAGGTCGAATTTCCTAATAACTGGTTCATTGAAAAAACTATTCCAACTCAACCTGTAATACAAACAGAAGTTAATCAAATTATTCAAACTCCGAATGGAGATGTGTCAATACAATTTAGGAATACTAATAATAATAATTTACTAAGATCTAATAATAGATCGGTTAGATCCTCTTTTTCATATATTGATCCGTTAGATAATAATTTTGATAGTCCTAAAACTTTTAGAGCTTCAACTTCACAGGTTAATGAACCAACTTGTGAGTCTAGAAAAGATAATAATCTTGATACTAGATTTGATAGGTTAAAAATTAATTCTTCTAATATTGTCCATGGATTTAATATTCAAGGTAATAATAATGATGACAATAATAGTGATGATACTATTAAACCTACTGAATCTGAAATGGATTTTTCTGTACGTAATATTTGTATCTAAATTTAAATAATTTAATGATTAGTAAAAAATTTGATTTTACTCCTGGTTCTAGTTATAGGAATCTAATAAAATTGGAATTTAATAAAGATTGCTGGAAAATGTTTCGCGACTGCTTTTTCAAGACTTTTAATAAAGAAGAACAAACAAATTTTCAAAATGAATTTTATAAATTTGTTTCTGAAAAGGATCAATTAATACCTTTTGTTCCTTGGTTTATGGTTAATTATTTAGAACCATATCTTTCTGTTATAGAACAAACTTATATTGGAGAAAGTGGACAAAAACAAAAATATGTTTTTCCACCTCAAGATACTTTTCAAATAGAAGGAAATAAAAATCTTCTGTTTTCTGCTTTTAATAATTTTCTCGGTGGTGAACATATGCCTGACACTATTAGAGAATTAGTATATTAATAAGACAGCAAAACTATGCTAACTTGTATTTAAATGTTTTAGGAGAATCTTTAGTCTCATTAGACCAAAGACTTTCTACCATTGTTAATAATAGTCATAGGATTAATAAAATTCTAGATAACTTAGAAGAAAAACTCAATAAAATTATAGTTTCTTTTCCAGAATTACCTACAATTGTTGCAATGCTTAGCATACAGCCTCCTCCTGAAATTGATAATTTTAGGTTAAGAGACATGACAGAACTTGAAAAGTTAATAACTAAAAAAATTTCAGAGTTTAGAATATCTACTTTTAGTGATATTGATGAGGAATCTTATAAGACTGCAATTAATGAAAAAATTAATAAACTTCAAAAATAGTTGATAGACCAACAATGAATACTTATTATTACCCTCGTCCTTCACTGCAAGATGTTTTGCATGAGGAACAAGATATAATTCTTAATAATTCATACTCTGGTAAAAACATTTATGAATGGAACTTAGATAGTTTTACAGAGCGTCATATTTATAATTTAGTTCATAGGATGTTAATGTACTCCACAATTTGTAAGGCAAACGGTAATACTGATAAATCTGTAGCTAAAATGATTGTAGCTGGTTTTACTAGACAACTTAAAGGTTGGTGGGATAATTATTTAACCCAGGCTAATAAAGATGAAATTTGTAATGTAGTAAAAATTGAAGGGTCTAGTAATAATACAGAAAATGCTATTTACACCCTACTTGTTACTATAATAGAACATTTTACTGGTAGATGGACTAATAATTCTGAACACATTAGGACTTTACTTAATGGCTTAAAATGTCAGAGTCTTACCTCATTTAGATGGTACAAAGACACATTTTTGTCTAGAGTCTTAGAACTCCTTGAGTCTAATAGCTCACATTGGAAGTCAAAATTTATAGATTGTCTTCCTTCGTTGTTTGCTGAAAGAGTTAGAAAAACTCTTAGGCAAAATAATCCTAATATTAATTATGATAAATTTACCTATGGTAAGTTAATAGGAACTTGTATTCAGGAAGGTTAAACCAACAAATAAAACGTAATAATATTACTGAAAGAAAATAATTAGGTCAATTTTGTGGATAATTTGGTATGGAAATTCCTAAACCAATTAATCATAAATCTAAAGATAAAAGAGATGAATATTATAAAAAGAAAACATATAGGAAGTGTTCTCATAAAAAAGTTAGAGAAAAAGAATGCGAGAATAGAAAAAGTAATAAAAAACTTTATAAAAGGTTTAAAAAATATGGTGCCTGTTATAAATGTGGTAAAGTAGGACATTATGCTGATAAGTGTAAAATAAAATCTAAAATTAATAGTTTAGATATTGATGATAATATAAAAGATGTTCTTTTTAAACTTATGCTTAATTCTGATAGTGAGGATGATATGTTTCATTCTTCTTCTAATGAAGAATCTTTAAATGAATGTTTTAATAGTTCTAATGATGAATGTGAACCTTGTCAAAATGGTGAGTCTTGTATTAATACAGATAAGACTAGTGATAAATCTGAAGGCGAAGATTTATATAGACTTAGATCACAATTTAGTGAACTAAATGTCATTAATAATGATAGTACTATAGAATTTTTAAAATTAATAAAAGATCCAATTTTAAGATCTAAAATAATTGATCAAATTGAAAACACTCCTTCAACTTCTAAGATTGAAGAGTTTGTACCTAATAATGGTAATAATAAACCCTATTCTACGTCTGAAGTTTTTAAACTATTAGAACATAGAAATAAAAATACTACTCCTACTTCTGTTAATGATTTAAAACAGGAAGTTAATAATTTAAAAAATAAAATAATAGAAATTAAAAGAAATAATGTATTTCTTGAAGATAGACTTAGAAAACTTGAAATAGCTCAAGGTAAACAGGTAATACCTAGAATAGAAAACATATTTGATAGTTTTCCTGGTTCTGATAATAATCAAAATGATAATTTTCTTTCTAAATTAGAAATGGTTACTTCACAGAAATGGTTAATAAAAATAAAATTGTTAATAGATAATAAGTTTTCAAAAGAATTGATTGCTTTGGTTGATAGTGGTGCAGATTTAAATTGTATTCAAGAAGGATTAATACCTACTAGGTATTTTGAAAAAACTTCTCATACACTTTGTTCTGCTAATGGTGAAAAACTTGATATTAATTTTAAATTGTCAAAAGCTTTTGTTTTTAAGAATAATACTTGCATTCCATTAAGCTTTTTATTGGTTAAAAATATTTCAAACCAAATTATTCTTGGTACTCCTTTTTTTAAAAAAAATATTTCCTTTAAAAATGGTTGATCAAAATGGTTTTATAGGAACCTATGATAATAAAAACTTACATTTTCAGTTTATAACTGAACTTTTTTCTAGAATTCTTAGTAGAATAGAAGATATAATAAAAGCTAAGAATAACCAGATAAATTTCTTAAAAGAAGAAATTGTTAGTCTTAGTATAGACGATCAACTTAATAATCCTAAATTAAAAGAAAAAAATTGCTTTTCTTGAAAATCAATTTTCTTTGTCAATTTGCAATGATCATCCTAATGCTTTTTGGAATAGAAAAAAGCATATTGTTGACTTACCATATGATGATAGCTTTAATGGTAATATTCCTACTAAAGCTCGTCCGTGTCAAATGAATTCAGAATATCTTTCATATTGTAAAAAAGAAATAGAGTCTCTTTTACAAAAAGGTTTAATTAGGCAAACCAAGTCATAATGGTCATGCACTGCATTTTATGTTAATAAACATAATGAACAAGAGCGTGGTGCACCTAGATTAGTAATAAACTATAAACCCCTTAATAAGGTTTTAAAATGGATTAAATATCCAATACCTAATAAGAAAGATTTGCTTGATAGATTGTTTAGTGCTAATATCTTTTCTAAATTTGATTTAAAATCTGGATACTGGCAGGTTCAAATTTTAGAAAAAGATAGGTTTAAAACCGCTTTTAATGTTCCTTTTGGTCAGTATGAATGGAATGTTATGCCATTCGGTCTTAAAAATGCACCTTCTGAATTTCAGAAAATTATGAATGATATTTTCAATCCTTATAGTAATTTTATAATTGTTTATATTGATGATATCCTCGTGTTTTCTAATACTATAGAAAATTATTTTAAACATTTAAATATTTTTAGACAAGTTATTATTAATAGTGGACTTGTAATTTCCAAAACAAAAATGGTTTTGTTTCAGATTAAAATAAAATTTTTAGGACATTTTATAGAAAAAGGAAAGATAATTCCTATAAATAGAAGTATTGAATTTGCTTCTAAGTTTCCTGATAGAATTACTGATAAAACTCAACTCCAAAGATTTTTAGGTAGTCTTAATTATATATCTGCTTATTATAAAAATCTTGCTCATGATACTGCGATTCTTTATAATAGATTAAAAAAGAATCCTAAACCTTGGACTGATAGCTATTTTAATGCTATTATTAAAATAAAAGAAAATGTTAAAAATTTGCCTTGTTTAATGCTATCTAATCCTAATTGGAATAAGATTATAGAAACAGATGCTTCTGATTTAGGATATGGAGGCATATTAAAACAAATTAATCCAAATAATAAATAATAAATTCTTGTTAGATTTTGTTCTGGTAAATGGAATTCTAGCCAAAAGAATTATGCTGTGGTTGCTAAAGAAATCTTTGCTATTGTTAAATATGTTTTAAAATTTCAAGATGATTTATATAATTAATCTTTTATCATTAAAACTGATTGTCAATCTGCACAATTTATGTTTAATAAAGATTTTAAACATGATATTTCCAAACAAATGTTTGAGTGGTGGCAAGCTTGTTTAGCCCCGTTTGATTTTAAAATAATATATAAAAGGGGAACTAATAATAGTCTTCCTGATTTTCTTACCCGTGAATATTTGCAGGGTTCATGATACCTCATAATAAAGGAGGTGGACGTAATTCTTTCCCTAATAGGGGAGGAAGGAGTAGTGCGAGTTCGAGTTCAAACTCTAATAGAGTCCCAATAATAAAATATGGGAAGCAAGAATTGCTTAATTTAAATTCTGGATCATCCGCTTATAAAGATGATCCTTTGTTTGCAGAATTCCTGCAGTTCAAAAAATTCCAGAAATGTAATACTTTCCCTCCTGCTCATTAACTCCTAATAAGTTTGAAGGAATTGATAATACTCCTTCAAAACCTTCTTATATTGATGTTACAGCTAATACTACTGTTCCTCAGGATGATGATGCTCTTTCCACTTTTGAAAGGAAAGATCATAAGGACATAATAATGATCCTTGAATTTAATAATGATCTCAAATGGAGAAATGATCCTTGGATGATAATCCAAAGGTATTTGGACATTGTTTCCTTCACAGTCGAGTCTTATAAGCCTCGATCTTATTATGAGAATATACTCATAACGACAGGTTCTTGTGAGATTTCACATTTTTTCCCCAGTTCACAAGAAAAAATCTGTTTTTAATTTCAGCAAAATAATAATTCAAAAAAATAATATCTGTTGAAGAGTGGGGAATCTCTTCTTTCAAAGAGAAAGAGTTTATAACTCGAGAAAGCAATTTGCTTTTCAAATTTAATTTATGGGATTATATCCAAGCCTTTACTAAAGTTTTCTTATATGAAAACTCAAGAAAAAAGCATACTTGGTTTGTTAAAATTTGTCCAAAAGTTTTTAGGAATAATATTCCTAATTGGTTCCTAAATTGGTGGAAATCCCATGGTCCAACCCCTATTCTTCTTCCTGATCAATTTAGACAGGCGTTTGATAAATGGGTAAATTGTTCTCCCAAAATCAAGGAGGCAGAAGCTGAAAACCAAATGGTGATCAACAAGGCTTCAATATTCTTTTTTATGGAATTCTCCATCCCGTGGATCTGGAAATGGGTTCCTGAGATTGATTTTTCTCCTGAGGATAATATCCCATACCTTTATAGGGTTTATTATATTAAATGGTGGAATAAAATGCTCCAAATTGATAGATCTACTGGCAAAATGGAAGGTTAGGAAACTCTAGATAATATTTCTAGAGCTATTGCAGATTATGATAAACTTGTTGCTAATAATAAACAAAAGGAAGCATCTTCAATTTTGGGTAAAGCTTCTGAGAAGATAAAGATGCGCAAGGGGAAGATTTCCAAAGCTGATTTGCTTAAAGAAGTTCTTAATATGTTCCAGGATGAGTTAAAGGATCAGTTTGAAGACGATGAAGATATTCAGTCTGCTTCAAATGATGGAGATACAGTTTCAATGGAAACTTCATCAAAAACTGATAAGAATCCATATGATGACCTGTACTAGGATGCACAGGGCCCCAATGATGAACTCAAAGACCTCGATGCAATGATAGAGTCATTGAGGAAAGAGAATGAAGAAAAACAAGCATAGTGTAAGTGGTGAAAGCCGCTGTGCTTGTTGGTGAATTATTGCTATAATAAGACAAATACAATAGTTTGAATAATATCAGAATACTGTAGATTAACTTTTTACTGTACACTGTTTCGGATTCAAAAATTTTAAAATTCGCACAGTACTTTACTTTTACTATTCGGACTTCAAGATAATATTTTCAAGTCCGTAATAGTTTCTCTTTTCTTTTCTATTTATAGGGCCTCAAATTGTATAGGTAGCAGAGGCTTTTTTAGAATTCAGATCAAAGTTTTATTTTTCTGCTATTTTGTAATTACTCCCGTGTATTCTGTAAATTTTTAATTTCTAAATCAATTGAAGATAGATTAAAGTTTTCAATCTCCGGTTTTGAAGTTCTTTCAGGTATTCTCTTTTCTTTTTATTTAAATTATTTGCGTATATACCCTAGCCTAATGCAAGGCTCAGGGATTTTGTGTTAAACAACTATGAGTTAGATACTTTCTCTGAGCATGCGGCCATTTTAGAATAGGCTTGTTTTGAAGGGTTTGGTTTTCTGAACTGGATTATCCAAGCAGATTTCATGATTTAACAGTCTTCCATGTACCTCTTAGATTGCCATATTTGTTGCCCGCTGAGCCGCATGGAAGGCCTTAGGGCGTTGTGTTGGGGTGTATGTCTGAAAGCATGAGTTGGCTATTCAGTTGTTGAGTAATTTATT
Organism: Jacaranda copaia; assembly: GCA_014898725.1. Lineage (NCBI taxonomy): Eukaryota > Viridiplantae > Streptophyta > Magnoliopsida > Lamiales > Bignoniaceae > Jacaranda > Jacaranda copaia. The sequence continues at coordinate 299,195 of JACGDI010005398.1, read as the reverse complement.
TCTTGTATATCAACTATATGTTGGTATTTGTGAATCCGTTTGAAATCCTGTCCTCCCTCATATTTTTATATCAAAAGTTTAAAATTTTTAAATGTGTCTACCTCCATATTCTATAAATTTTGTTTTTATGGTTTTACTATATTATTTATGTTTTTAATGTTAAATTGAGTGATAAATTTATTTTTGAAATTAAATTAAAAATTAAATATATAATTGATAAAGTAAATTTTGATATAATATGGTGGAATTGCTGCTTTGAGTATGCAGAGGCCTTTCTTTTGTGTATAGTATACATAGAGAGGAGGGGTGGCCGGGGGGGGCGGGGGGGGCTGTGAGTTTATTTTTACTCGAGGTAAAATGTTCACACAGTTCGACCTCCAAATTCTCATCATTTTCACTCAAAAGGCATTTGAAGATTTCCAAATTTCCACTTTGCCATTGAAAACATATCTCTCGTTGGCCAAATCATTTTCATATCCATCTCCACTAGCACCAAATCTGGTTGAGGTAAAAGGCGACTACTATTTTGCCATATTCAGGGTTTACCACTGTCTGTGTGTAAATGGTCGGTCTAATCGGCTAGGTCTAATCGGGTTCTGTTAATTTTGTTCATTTTGGTTGAAAATAGTCATATCGTTGATTTTGATCTGTGGGATTCGGGTGATGCATAAAGTTTATATGTTTGAGCTATGCAGGGTTTTGTCTTTGGTTGAGACTGTTTGATGTTTTAGAATGAGGCAGATGAATGGATTGGTTTATTTTTTTGCTTCTGTTATTTGTTGGATTTGCATGCTGTAATCATTCCTAATTTTATTTTAGTTTTTCCTCCCTGATCAATGGATGAGGTTCAGTTTTTAACTTTGGTTTTGCTTTATTGCATTTTGAGTGCTTTGTTGTGGTATCTATGCTTCTGCGGCACTAATTTTTTGTGTGATTTCTTTTCTCTCACCTTACTTGAGTTGTTCTTCTTATTTTTTTTTTACTAAATATGAGATATTTTGAACCTGATAAATATTGCTTAAAAAAAAAGGTATATTTCCTATGAAAGTTGGAAATACGTGCAAAATAAGGTTCTTGATCAGTTATTTGTTAAGTAACTTGTAAAAGAGCATGACTAGTAAGTTTCTTTTGTCTATTGTACTGTAATGCTCGCATCACTGCAGCTACACATACTACTGTTCCTTTTCTTTTAATAATTTGAATAAGGATTGAAAAACAAGTTTTCTAGACTCAGCTTATAAATAAATTTGTTTCTCGAATTCATACAAGCCTTTAGTCAACTTTATTTGTATTTTTTACCTTAACAATTCTCTGAAATATGGAATAAGGTTAATTTAGGTGCATAGATTACTCAAAATATTCTGTAATTCTTTAATATTTGCTTTAGTGCATATATCCTTCCTTCACTAAATCATTAACTTTTGAAAATTCAAGCTTAATTCATTATATTATGTGCCAAGAACTCCTTTGTGTATGACGTCATTTTGTGTATTGTCAACACCAAAACTGAAATTTCTTTATCTATTTTGAGATACCATTTGTAATTTTCCATACCATGCTTGAAATGCTTTTGTTTTAAAGTATGGCTGGATAGTCCTTCACTCTTCATGTTAGAAAAGCACCATTAAAAAATGAGAACAGCCCTTGTCTCTGTCTGTAGTTGTTGACTCCTGCATGGCTCTTGGACTTGTGTGAAGAGAGTTATGAAGTAAGAGAGAAGATGACTTTTAAGAAGGTATTAAATTCTTGTCCCTACTTTGATATTTTATGTTTTGATTCCAGTCCAAGTGTTCTTGGTTTGGCTATTGATCCTCTGGAGGATTTCAGTGACAGAAGTATGTTGACTGCTGAAAACCAAACTAAACTTTACATCCTAAATTTTGAGTCTTTCATTCCATTTTAGTGCCCCTTAATGATGAATGACATTTCAATCCATAACGTAGGAAAGAAATCATGTGCTTTTACATGTGTTAACTTTTGTCAAAGTCAATTAGAAAAGAATGAGATAGATTCGAGTATGAAAGAAAGCAAGAGATGTCAAAGTCAGTTATTATATTACTTGCTTATAATTACATACAATAATCGTGTTATGCTTGGAATAAATTGTTTAATTTGATAACAATGGAAGTTGGTTTATTATGTATTGCATTTAGACATATTGATATGGCATATCTAGCTTGCTTGATGTGATATGGGTGGTTGGTGGTTGGAAACTTGAGTTGAATTGAATATTGTTGGTTGAATCTTGAGCTATATGCTATTACACTTTGATAATATACTAGAGGCATGTTACTATTACTGATTTGGTATTGTAATATCAATCATCTAGGTTAGAGTTGCTCAGTTACCAATAGGGTGATGGCCTATCTCCTTGGAGGGCTCCCATGTGGGGTGGTTGTTTCAAAAAATTATTCTGAATAGGATTGCATTGCCAATTATGAGAAGACATAAAAATGAAAATGCCTTTATGTTGCGAATGAATTTTTTGGCTAATCAAAGTCTTTGCATAACCTACTATTCCAAGATTGATTTTCTTAGAATTGTTCAAATATAATGAACTTTTCGAAAGCCTTTTTCCCAAAAACATAACTTTTCCCAAAAACATAACTAAAGAAAAATTCACAAGTGCATAATAATGACAAGGTAAGATTCAGCTGTGATTCTAAATTGAACACTTAAAAGCGGAAGAGAAAAGTTGATCTTCCTTTGTCCAGAAAATGGAATGCACCAGAAAGGGAAGTTGAACACCATGCTATGGCTTACCCACCAGACGTTGCCATTGCTTTAGAGCTGTTGCCTCTGCTTCTTCTCTCACTAGGTTTTCTTTTTTCTTTTTCTTTCTGCACCTTTATGCCAAAAATTCTCATTTTTTGTGGTATAGTTTCGAACTCATGCTTAATTTTTTTTGTTTTAAAATTAAGAAGTTTCCCACAAAAGTATGCATAAAAGAGAGTGTGCGAGGTTGGAATAGCAAATGAAGCACGCTAATATCTTGAATGATTTCTGTTTTACCTTTACGCAAGAAGCCACTCAAATTCAGGTTGGTATTGCTTAGTTATTAGTTTGAACATCAGAAGCTTAATTGTGTAATTTTTCATGATATTTGGCTTTTAAAGAAAATTAATATTATTGCAAGAGACAAGGTGTTCCTTTTTAACAAGGCATGAAATTCATCGTTTAGGAATGTGGATGTGTGAATGGAATTGTGGAGCCACTGCTATTAGTTTTTGTAGTTCAAGGTGGTTTACTTTCCGAGTGAATCTGCGTTTTTTTTTTGGCTACGGTATTGCCTTCCTAACAGAATGATGGAATGATTTTCCCCAATACTAGGTTTTTATAGCATCCAGACATGTTATGCTGGATTGACTAGAAAATAGAACTTCATCGGATGTTATTAACTTGACTATGTTACTCATGCCTACTAACTATTAGCATCTACTTCACATGTTTTGTGGGTTGGTTGATGGTTGGAATCTTCCAAGTGGGTTTTGTCCTTGTAAAGGCATTATTTTTTTGCTTATAAATGATTTTGTTCAGCCTGATACATGATACCCACAAGGAGTAGATGCACATCATTCAGGACCTTCCTCTCCAATGCCCAAGCATCTCAGTAATTGGAAGGACTAATATAAATGGAGGTGCAGTGCTCTCTATTCTGCTGCTGCCATACTTCTTCATTGGGTATTATTTTGTATGTATGTGTGTATATGCCTCTATGAGATGGAATTTATATAAATGTTTGTATATTCCATACCCTTAATTTGTACATCACACACTCAAACACACCATTTATGTGTGCCCTCTTGGAATGTTACTATTATCGAATAGAAGTGATTTTGGTCTCTGAATCTGTAACTATTCTTCTTCCAGCCACTCATTATATATTGGGCTATTCAGCTTGCAATTCTTGAAAGCTTGCTTCCTGAAATCAGTAATGAACTGCGGATACATTACCTAGGTATCACATCTTCTTTGCAATTTGATTTAGTTGCATTTGAAATGAAATTTGTGCCCCAAATTTTCTTTCCTATTCCATTCGTTGAACTCCAAGGTGTTCTATTGGGATATAGTGATCCAATTGAGGCAAACATGGTCCTTTTCCCATATGCTATATGGCTAATCTATTCTGGGGATTTAGCGAACATTTTCTACTTGTTTACATTCTATCAGTTTATCTGTTACTTTAGTTTTGAATGGTTATTTTTCTCTATTTCACATGATTATGGAGACTGTTGAGCTTGACCTACACAAAGTTTGCCTTTGAATTTGATTTTAATGGGAATCAACTCTGACCTCAATTTACATTGGAGTTGTTGTCTAAAAGGGACCCATTTAATTTTTCAAATGCAAATCTATATGGCTCTTATTTTCTGCTTGGTGGTTTTCATGAGTAAACTAATTGATGCATCATGCATGCCAATATTTCTGTAACAAAGATGAGACTTTAAACCTCTGAAGGATTCAACATATGATTTGAATTTGCAAATTGGGATTTGCACTCTTGTGAGGCAAGACAAAGTCATGATGTATGTGCAGCGTGAATAATTAGACGACTTTCTTCATGTTAAGTAGTGAGTCCCTGTTTGCCATAAATTTTCAAAACAGTTGATAATCTAATTCACACGTCACTCTCATGCTAAGTAGCTGATTTCTCTTTTGACCTTCATTTGGTTGAGATTGTCCATGATCAATTAGCTTAGTTTAAGTTGTGCTTAATGAATTAAACTCTTGAAGGACCAGAGAAACGGCTTCTTTAGTTGGCAATGTTTGGAGAACTGCAGGCACTTTTTCCTGGAGTAAAGTAGCACATTGACCTTGTTGGACCTGCAATACCATATCACAGGTTTGGTTTACAGTACATATGGCTTCAACTTGTTTGTGCTTTCACATTGGTTACTCCATGTTTAAACTTCTCTACTTCAAAATGCGACCCAAACAAAACCTTCATCTTGAATCCAGGAATCTGATTATTTTTTGTTTTTGTGATTATTTTGGTCACTTTATTGTAATATTTGATGCAGTTATTTTATAACTCAATTATTCTTATCCAAAATGACTAAAACAATAGTTGTTTGGCAGGAACCCTATATCTTTGCCTAGAAGGATAAATCTACAAATGAAGTGACAAGTTGTCCAAAGAACAAAGTTACATCAAATTGATGAAAATAAGACAAATAGACTTTATTATCTCATCCAATGGGATGAGATAATAAAGTTGAACTGATAAAGTTGAAAATTGAAATTTAGAGTTGGACATTGTTGAAATGATATTTTAATCTTTGGTTCTGTATCCTTTAACCTAAAAGTATTCCAAGGTATTGTTTAACCCCTTCTTGAATCTTAAATTCATGTTGACACCAAAAGTGCAGATTCATAAGATCATTTTTTTTCCCTTCTAGCTCCACGGTCTGTCCTAAAATAAAAATAACAAGCATTCTTTGCTAGCATATCCCTGCATGTTGGATGTGTATCCAAGTGTCTTGGGATTGTGGGCCATGTATAACAGATGTTCTTGCCCCAAGATAGCAGTTTTGCTTCCTAAAGTTGTCTTATTTATTTAGTTTATTTACCTGTTGTAAACGTTGATGCAAGTGAAGTCTTATTATATAATAATTGACAACACTGATTTCATTACATCAATTATCTGAAATTATAGCTATCTCCCTAAACTAGTTAATCTCATTGCATCATGTATATTCTTTGGAATATTTGATGGTATTGTATTTTAAAAACCAACCCTGGGCGTACATGTCTTCTGTTGTGGAACAAATTGCCTTTTGATTTTCTATCAGAATGTTGTGGCTATCAGAATATTTGGTGATGTTGATTTTACTTGCATCAAGTTTTGGAATAATTATTTTTGACTTTATTTTGTTTTATTTTATTTTTTGGTATATTCTGCTTGCTTTATTGATTATATGTTATGTCTTCCTTGAAATTTTTTTTTAATTTGTATCCTAGAGATGGTGAACGAATTGATCTATATTCCTGTGCTCAATGTAATCATGTGGACTGTCTTTGCAAATATTCTGTTGAGAATTATACAGAAAGGGTACTGACTTGCCATTCAGGTGCAATCGTATTACAACTTTATAGAAGTTATTATCACTACTGCTACGAAGAATTAGTGAAGGTTGGTCCAAGCTGTCACATATTTTACCACGCATTTATGATTTTATTCATTCTTTATGAGATTTGCTTGATTTGTAGGATTCTTTTCCTTATATAATCATTACCCCATATGTTGGTATTGCTGCCTACATGAGCGTGTTACCAACACTTGTGAGTTACTGAACCCTGGAGGGGTGTGTGTGTGTGTGTGTGTAAAGATGCTTATATCTATATTCCTTACCTCTAATTCATATAGGAACTAATAAGGGAGATCAAAGTTCTGGCAATATTTTCTGACTACTGTGAAGAAGCTTCTCATCTGGCAGCTTTGTGCATAAGTTCTGCAACTGGCGTTGCTCCCAAAATTAAAGTATGTATTTATGCTGACTGCTGAGCTGTATAGTCTTTTAACTTTCGTACAAATTGGGGATGTGTTACTTCTCTTGCAGATTCAGATAAACCCACTCAGGTAGTCCCTTCGAGTGGAAAAAACTGCTCTGCATCTCCCTTGCTGTTCTAACTGCTTTCTGTTTGGCATGAGAAACTTATGCCAACAGAGCTTCCATTACTGTAATGAGGTGTTAAATGAAGGTAATATGGGTCTTAAGTTGCTGAGGTTAACTAGGAATTGCTAGTGCGTATGGCATGTAAATATCAGGATGATATCGGTTTATCCTCTTTTGCTAATGAGTTGTAATATTGAGTTCTATAGATTATCATTGCCCTTGAATGGCTACTCCATAGCAAAGTTTATACATACAATTATTATGAAATTAGACTAACATCGGGTGCAGAGTTTATACATAAGACTATTGTTAGACTAACATCAGGTTCTACTCAGACTTGATTCCGAACTAAGTTTTGGTATCTTAAGCTTCTTTAAATTGGAGATTAGTAACAACAGAAGCAGGAATGGGGTAGTGGCAATGCGTGCGTATTTCATTACAACATCCTAGTTTGTCTTCAATATTGAAGTTTTGTATTTTTTATTTCTTTTTTTTGAGATTAGGAAGTGGACAGTATCGATTGGTTTGATTTGTGCGTCAATAAAATTGGAACAATAATAAAACTTGATAAATTGAAAGCCCTATGTTCTAATTTTCGTTTACATTGTAAATTTTTTATTGTACACTATTACCAAGATTTATTATTGCTAACTATATTTAAATTGAAAAGTCATTAATTATTTTAGATAGTTATTTGTTTGTATTCGAATATAGTTTTACATTGTGCGAGTCAATACAATTTGTAAAGTTTATTTATTTATTTTTTAGGGAAAAAGTTATCATTCTACTAGTATTGAAGAGAAATTGTTTATTTCTTCTTCTTATATTAGGTGTAGTTTTATTTAGTTTTCTTTTTGTAACTTAATCTTTACTCACTCCTAACTCCATTTGTTACTCACTTGTTAGTTCTTTAAAATCCTATTGTAACTTAAGTATATAAAATGAAAATATTCTTATGATTCTTCATATAATTTGGGACACATTTAATTGCTTGTTCTCAATTTGTTCACAGTATTAAAGCCGTGATCGTGTAAGTCTCTTTCTTTGTTATAAATTCCTTTTATTAAATCTTTGTTTTCTCTAGTCTATCGAATTGAGAAAATATAGAAGAAATTTTACGAACTCAAGAGAGTCAGGTTTTATATTTGAGGTTTTTAATTTGGGGAGCTCAATTATTGCTGCTCAAATCTAATAATCCTCGTACGATATTGGTACCAGCACCACTTACACTTAATAATTACCTTTAATGGAGTCGATTGATAAAAATTGCTTCCAAAGTGAAGGATGAGAATTCACCAAAAACTGAAAAATGGTGCAAGGTTGATTCAATGGCGACTTCTTGGTTGCTTAATTCCATCTCAAAGGAGATTGTTGGAGCATTCATATATGTTTCATCTGCACAAGAGCTTTGGAATGATCTAAAAGAGCAACTTGGTGACTACAATGATCCGCAATTTTATCAATTATAAAGAGAGAACAACGCAATTTTTCAAGGCAATCAATCTGTGATTTTTTATTATACAAAATTAAAGTGCTTGTGACATGAACTAATTTTTTTTGATGCCATTACCTGAGTGTAATTGTGGAGGAGCAAAGGCTACAGTTGAAATGATTTCTTTGAATCAGTTAATGTAGTTCTTGATTGGACTTAATGATTCTTTTGATCATGTTAAAAGTCAAATTTTAATGATGGATCTACCACCAAGAATTAATAAAGCTTATTCCATGGTTTTGAGAGTCAAGAAACAGATGTTTGTGCATCTTAATTTTGGAGATATATTAAGAATAATGCTACGAATGAGAAGAGTGAAAACTTAAACCAATTTCAACTAAACTCAAGCAGAAGAGGTTTTAAAAAGAAAAATAATTACGAGAAAGAGGATAGGTGTTGTGATCATTGTAATGCAAATGGGCATACAAAGGATACAAATTTCTAGTTGAATGATTATCAAGATTGGTGTAAAGAGTATAAACAATAGAAACGTAGAGGCAAAGGAATTGATAACAAATCATATGCTAATATAGTGGATGATCCTTTAGAGGTTGACATTGAAATGATGGGAAAGAGTGAAATTGCAGAAATAATGCAATAAGAACTTTCCGAACTTCTGAAAGGTAAGTAGTAGGTCATAAGTGCAGGATCTTTAAACTTTGCTCAAACTATTGATTTTGTAGGTATGATAGATCATCATGTTTTGGCTTTTCTACAATAGTGATTATTGGTTTATTGGCACTAGAGCCTCGAACCACATGTGTGTAGACATTGCTTTATTTCATAACCTCGTTGCCACTAAAACCAAAGTAATTATTCATTTGCCAAATGGTTCCGTTAAATATGTAGAATACATTGGTAGCAATGCTTTGCATAATAATTTTCTTCTCAAAGATGCCTTACATGTACCAACTTTTAAACAAAAACTACTCTTAGTGAATAAATTTACCAGGAATGCCTTTATTACATGCATTTATTATCCTAATTTCTATCTATTTCAAGACCTCAAGCTTGATAGGATCTTGGTAGTGGGAAGAGTAGTAGGAAATCTTTATGTCATTGATCAAAGCTCTTTTCAATAAGAGAATTTTCATCAATTTCAATTTTTTTGCAAGCAACAGTGTTTTTTCAAATAAATGTCACTGTAATGCAGTAAAACCCTCTAACAATCAACTATGTAAATGGCATTTTAGATTAGGACACCTTTTAATGTGATTCACCATTTACTTTTTCTAAGGAATAAAGTTTGTACTAATTCACACATTTGCAAAATTTGTCTCGTCTAAACAAACTAGATTATGTTTTCTAGTGAGTCAAACTAAAACAAGTCCTCTTTTTGAATTGGTGTATATGGATATTTAGGGACCATGTAACACCCCGTCTCTTCTCGTAAGTAATTCTCCTTAAAAATTTTATTAAGCTATATGGTAATTATAGGAAATCAAAATTTAAATTCTATATATAGTAGATAGTTTATCTTATAAAATTATCCCCTTTAATATGATTAATAACATTCTAGATTAGACAAGTTAATCAAAAGATTGACTTAAAATTCCCTAAATACATATACCCTATGAATTTAACCTTGCATCCTAAATCATAAAGCACAAAAGTGTATACATTTTAAGATACAAATGTGTTATTAAGTGTTTTAGGTATTTAATGAAATAAAATATAAAATAGAAGTTTTTTTAAAAATTTTTCTAGGGCCTAATTAATACGAGGAAAAGATCAACGACCAAATTAAAATAAAAGGTTTAGGATCTATTCGAAATAAAACAAAAATATTAAGGGTCTCTAGGCAAATAAACAAAGTTCTCTCTTCTATAAATAGGGACCAACCCCATAGCCATTTTCCACACGAAAACACTCACTACAGATTGCCCAAAACCCAACTTCCACCCTCCAAATCTTCATCCATTAGCTATCAAAACTATAGTCAAATCCTCCCGACCTCATTAAGAGCCAAAATTCTCAAAATATCTCCTCAAGATTTCAATCCCAAACTCCAAAAATTCTATCAAAATCAAGATAGAACTTGCCAGTTAGTAGAACTGCTGCTCATACTTCAATTTTCAAAAAATCTAAAATCATCCCTCCAACCACTTGATCATCCATCAAACCTACCATTAGAAAGTTGTTGATGTCTAGATTATTGTTACAGTGTAGATTTCTAGAAATTTCACCTAGATTAACCTGAAACGACGTCGAAATCAACACTATCTCTCACGGGCAGAAACTAGCAGAACAAGGGGTAATTTTGTTTTGTCTATATCTGGAGAATCTACCATTCAAAATGGTTCTACGGATGGAAAGCTCTTCGAGTGTAGATTAGTTTAGAGGTAAGAATTGCTGAAATTGAAGCTGTATTCTGGTAAGAAAAGTGCAAAACTCGTGACCTGCCACAGGACATGACTAGGGTTAAGAGCTCAACTTTAAATGAGAATTAGAGAAGATCAACCGGTTTGATCACCAAATTGATGATACAATTGAAAATTTCATTAAATTTCAAAACTTTTTGAGGTAAATATTATCATTAAACTACCTTTGATTTGGCTAAATTTTAGTTCTATAAAAACTGTTGCAGTTGACTATGTGGGATAACAATTTCTGGAAATGGGCAGATTATGTTAAATAATTATGGGTGTCTTATGAAAATGATAACTTGAATTTTGTTTTTTTTTAAAAATATGGTTGAGTATGAATGTTTGGATTATGATATTATGTTGGATGATTGGGGTTTGATTTAATTAGATTTGGTGGAAATTATAGAACATAATTTAGATACAATGATTTTGTTGTAAATGTGATTCTTGAAAAAATGTGATAAGAAAAGTACTAAGATATATTTGATTCATTTAAGAATTAATAAGTAGAAAATATTACTCTTATATATATAAATGCTCAAGGTATCAATAAAGTTAATTGCCTAAATTATTAGATAGTAACTAAATAAATTAAAAGAGTATATGATACTCTAATTAAATTAGTTTTTTGTTATTATTTTCATTCATTCATAATATAATTACCAAAAGAATGATCAATAATAAATAAAGCATAAATTTAGGTAATTAAGTTCACAAGTTTGTTGAAGAATTTTGATCACAAGAATTGGTGAACTTTTCTATTCCTTCTAAATTTTTATTCTATTACCTTAATTCTTTTTCCTGAAACACCTTGAATATTGCTATGTAAGGTCTTTTGTTCCTTGTAATTTCATTTTGTTACCAGTTAATATCTTTCGTGAAATCATACACCTATCTTGTGTTTTTTGGAATAGCTTGAATATTAATATAGTGGGGTCTTTTGTGCGCTCTTCTTTTTAATTCTGTTACTTGTTAATATTTTCCAAGAATCATATACCTATCTTGTGTTTTCTAGAACACCTCAATTATTGATATAGTGAGGTCTTCTGCTCCTTCTCAATTTCATTGTGTTACCTATTAATATTTTTCCTAAAATTATATACCTAACTTATATTTCCCTAAGCACCTTGATTACTGATACAATAAAGCCTTCTATTCCTTCTTAATCTTATTCCATTATCTATAATCATGTACCTATCTTGTGTTCCCTTGAGCACCTTGATTATTGATATTTGAGATCTTCTATTCCTTTTTTATTTTGGTTCTAGTATTTGACAATTCTTTTCATAAAACCATGTACCTATATATCTTGTGTTTACTTGATCACCTTGATTAATGGTATAGTGAGGTTTCATTCCCTTGTTTACCTTATTTTGTTACCTAATAATTTTTTTTTGAAATCATAAATCCCCTTTGCATTTCCTGGAATGCCTCACTTATTGTTAGGCCAATTGTTTGACTTTCTTGGTAAGTTTGAGTCGGTTGAAATCCTGAATTATTCCCTTTTTATTTTAATCAAAAGACCATGTCATTATCAATATTTGTTTTGCTCACTTCTTTATAATCACAACTATGTTGCTCAGATAAGTAAGAACCCCTTATGTTGGATACTTTCAAAATATCTCAAAAAGATTGTTTAAAAGAAAAGAAGAATATTTTTATGAAATAGTCTTCTCACTCCAAATAATTATAACATGAAAAGATTTGTGTTTTCCAATTTTTATAAATCTTCTTATCCTACTCGTCGAATCAGGAGCTAAGTGCCATGCTAGTTGATGGGAGGTGTGCAATAGAGGCCATCTCCAGAATCCCAAAGTTAACACTTTCTACTATACTTGTTGTAACTTTGACCCTTTTAAATATCTTATTTACTCAATACTGTAAAGCTTGTGCTAAATAGAGCAAAATGCCGCACTAGTTGCAAAGGGATGTGTAGTGGGGGCCACCTTTTGAATCTATCACCATTGGCACATCTGGATTTCAGTACTAGACATCAGTTGTATTTTGTAAAATGATAAAATCCTATTTTATTTTTCATAAAATGAAGTGTAAGGAACTAAGTGCCATGTGCGGCTATGCAACGGGGGCCTCCTTTAGAATCCTATAAACTTGAGTCTGAACATGAAAAAGGTATTAACATTTTATAAGTTTTCTTTACTGATATAGGACAGTGATGGAGTTATATGAAAGGTATGATATGATTATGACTCTATGATCCAATACGGTTCTTATAATTGATTTAACTTAGTCACCTCTTAATTTATGTAAAACCTTAATATATCTTGAATATCTATGCATATGACTGGTAAAGTATTTATGATAAAGGTTTGTTATACAAACGAGTTATCTTGGTATGTTTGCATCCTACTTTAGTACACAACTCTCACTCTATCATTTTCCATTGCAGAATAAGCTCTATAGAGGTAACTCCTTCCAACTTTTCTCATTGAGCCATTCAAACTCACCCTTATACTTGTCTTTATACAGACGAGGCTAGAGTGGTCATACCAGAAGAGAGAACTTCAGAATAGAGAAAGAAGAAATTATCTTTTGTTTGAACTAAAATATACCAAGAACAATAAGTTTATGTATATACATAATAAGACTTATAGCCATGGCAGCTTTAGTGCCGTACCTCAAGTACTCGTATATGTATACTCATTTATAACTAGAGAAAAAGTTCAAGCTAGTGTACAATGAACAATGAATAAGTTATTAATATTAATATGATTTGTTATTTTATTTTAGTATATGCTTGGCATTGACTCTTGAAAGAAAAATCTCCTGAAGAGGGTTAGTATCGTGGTATGGTGACTTCGGGGCCTCCGGGGCACCATAGATCATATCATAATGCTTTTTTATAGCTACCCACAATATATTAACTATTGTTGATGATTAATCCAGATGTACTTGAACTTATTTCATAAGATATATCAGTTAAACTTTACTCATTTCATCTTTCATCCATATGATTCCAAGTAGGATTGTCAAAATTATTCGCATTGATAATGATCCAGAATTTGTTATGTTGCTTGGCAATCTATTTTCTCACAGCATGGAATATTGCATCAGATGTCTTGTATTTACACTCCATAAAAGAAACGACATTATAGAGCGTAAGCATAGACATTTGTTACAAATAGCTAGAGCTATCATGTTTAAAGCATCTCTACTTATCAAATTCTTGGGGAAATCTATCCTGCATGCCACATATCTCATTAATCGCTTCCCAATACCTAACCTTGATTGGAAAGCTCAATAAAAAAATTACTATATTATAGTTCTTCAAAAGTATTTGGGTGTCTTTGCTTTGTGACTAAATTTGAACATAATAAAGACAAATTCCAACCTAAAGCTACTAAATGTGTTTTTCTGGATATAGTCTTGACAAAAGGGTTTTAAGATTTATGCGTTTTTCATTAATATAATTTTTTTTTCTAGAGATGTCTATTTCATGGATTAGAATTTCCTTTTAAAATTTTGTTCTTCTATCTACTTCATTTGCTGTGTTACGTCTTGTCCCAAATGTTGCATATAACACTATCACTTAGTCTTCTCCTATCGGTTTTCCCACAGAACCATATTTTGATTCAACAGGCACATCTTCTTCCCCATCTAACCTACTTATCATGCCTACCAGACATAGCACTAGAGCAACTAAAAGATCCACATGGTTAAATGATTTTGTTTCTCATACCAATATTTCTTATTCTTGTACTTCTTTATCTACTTCTACATCTTCTTTTTGCACACCTAATGCCTATTATTTCATACACCTATTTCTTTGATGCATACTTGTGTTTCTTGGCCAATTCGTCAGTTGTTCATGAGCTTAAGTCTTGCAATCAAGCCAAGAGTGAGCCCAATTTGGTAAAAGTAATGGAGGATGGATTGATTGCTTTAGTAAAAAACTATACTTGAGATTTGGTTTGCGTCGACCGCGGGGCTTACCATATGGGGTCGATACTAGTCGACCAGGCTAACTTGTCTCTAGGCTTCATGGGCTGTCTCTTCTGAATCTGGGCCTGTTGGGCCTACTAGATTATACCGTATCACATTGGGCCTCGTGGGTTGTCTCATTGGTAGTTGGGCCTATTGGGCATGCTGGGCTATCCCATATCATGAGTTCCCCCAACTCTTGGTCCTAATCGAGCCTGTCGATGAGAAGGAGCAGGGAGTTTACATTCAACTATGCAAGGTAGTAAATTCGACCCAGGTTTTTAAATTATCGATCAGGGTTCTGCGGTGGTTACTTTTCATTTAATGCGGCTATCACTGTGCGGGATACGAAGTAGCAAGAACGGGATACGAAGCGCGTAGGAACGAAATATGAAGTTGGTGGGAACAAGAAACAAAAAGTACTAAACAGGCTGTTATTATGGCAATTGTACGAATTTTCGTGCACGTTCGCTTATAAATAGGGGAATAAACCCATTCATTCATACTTTCATAATTTTGAGTATCAAATAGTATCCAGCCATTGTTGAAGAACTCGCTCCATACTTCCTGCTTCAAGGTTAACACTGTAAGTGTCTATAAATTCTGTGTTATTTTTCGTCATTATTTTGCAGAAACATGTCTGATAATACCAACTCTAGTAGCAGTAGTTCTGAGAGTATGACTCGTAGGAATGAGGGTAGCGAGACTTAGGACTGCCCCCTCTAGTTCTTCCCAGAGTGAAACCAGTAGTTTCCATAGGGATACCACCCGTGAAGAGGCTAGAGTAGCATCTGAGGGAGAAGC
>JACGDI010005398.1:263674-283877 GCA_014898725.1 Jacaranda copaia | reverse complement strand
GAATCTGGGCCTGTTGGGCATACTGGATTATACCGTATAATGTTGGGCCTCGTGGGCTGTCTCATTTGTAGTTGGGCCTATTGGGCCTGCTCGGCTATCCCATATCAAGTACAAAAAAGAATTTGTTCATCCTCAACATGTCTCATTCAAAGATCAATTGATTGACATTTTTACCAATCACTATCTTTTCCGCCATTTCTTAATCTTTCTTTCACGTTGGGCTTAGTTGATGGTCACTAAGCTCCAACTTGAGAAGGGGCTAAAGATAAATTATTTATTTATTTATATTATATTAGGTAGTAGTTTTATTTAGTCTTATATTAGTTTTCTTTTTGTAAATTCATCTTCACCCCCTTTGTAACTTCTTTGTTAGTTCTTTAAAATGCCATATTGTAACTTCACTTTAGATTATGAAAATATATATTTCGTTCTTCATTAATTTGAGATACATTGATGCTACTCAAAAATAGAGTGAGGTCCTTTTTAAAAAAAGCAGAGTGTTGGTTCATCTTCTCAGGAACTTGTACAAAGAGATATGCTTTTCTTGTCAGTCCTTACACTTTGAGAAAATTTAGCAAATGGTTTGTTGTGTCCCATTTTTCTTTGGGACTTTGTATTTATAGATTTTACTCTTGATAGCTTAGACCCATTAAGGTTTTTCTGCCTTTTTGATTGGCTCAGCTTGTCCTTTGAGCTCTCTGGCCTATTTACTCAGTTAATACTTTTAGAGTGGATTTAACATATTTAGTCAATTTACCAAAATGTTCTTATGTCCATTTTTAGTTACATCATTAAGCCCTCTATTTTCAATGAAATTTTTTTAATTTTACATAAAAAATATAATTTAAGTTTAATTTTTTAAAATTTATCTTATGTTAATTTTTGAGTAATTATTCTTGGCTTAGGAGTTTGCAAATTCTCAACTTTCATTCAAGTTGAGTTTGAGTAGGCCTTAAAGTCTTTGAGCTGTCTAAGAGGTATTCCACAAAGGTGATCGTTGCTGGCACCAAAGGAGTTAGTGAAAAAAGAGAGAGGATTTGTACTTTGGTTAGCGAAGAGAAGAAAAAGAGACAACTCTATTCGGATTTCCAAGATGAGTCCTCAAGATAGGTTTTTCTTTTTACCCTTGACTCTTTGACTTGTTTCTCTATTCTAGGTCAACGCATTTGTAAATTCTATTAGAGCTCTTTTAGAGTTACCGAATACTTCAAGATCCTTGATTGAGTCAAAAAATATTTAAGTCTAATTCTTAGTTAAGCCTAGGAAATGAGTCTTCAATACATTAGTTAAATGTGGGAAAGAAGGAGTTGGTTGGTAGCCACATGGTTGACTAGTTTTACACGCATGGTGGTAAAACTGGACATTCGATAAGATAGCTTGCATAGTACCTGGTTTGGTTGCTCGTGGAGTGCTTAGTTAGGCTGCTCATGGAGCGCTTGGCTTGGACGCCTATAGGATGCTCATCTAAAGTGCGTTCACGGCGCGTAAGGCCATCGACTGTAGAGAGTTGGCCTCAAGCACATGTGGTAGCTTGTCCTCTAGTTCCTACAATGCTTGTGAGTTGATTTGTGATCACAGAGGTCATTCTTTGCTTGTGTCGCTGTATATCGCAGTTCTCCTCTTAGGGTGTAGTTAGTCCAAGTCTTGTAAAGTTTAGAGGAATTTCTTGGTTAGAATGAGACTATGGAGTCGTCTTTATTGTCTAATTATGATTCTAAGGAGAAGGGTTCTTTTGACGAGAGTCTAAGGGTATTCCTATTGGGGATGATAATTTTTCAAATGCATTAAGGATTAGGTGTTTACTTGAACATGAGGAGTTAGGCATCTTGAGATGTTGTGTATCTAATGAATTCAAATTTATCCTCTCTTTTGCTCAAGATAACATGATATCACCTCCTAAAGGGTATTTCATGCTTTTTTTTGTAGTTATTTTACTTATTCAAGGCTTGTCCTTTAGTGCATAGAGTACTCATGGGTTAGTTCGTGCTCACTAAGGTCGTCTTTTACATGGTATTATTGTGTATCTTGGTTCTCCTCTTAGCATGTAATTAGTCCAAGCCTTAGAAAATTTAGAGGAATTTCCTTGTGGGAGTGAAACTATAGAGTCATCTTCATCATCTAGTTTTGATTCTAAAGAGGAGGGTTCTTCTAACGAAAAGTCCAAGGGTGTTCCTACTAGGGATGATAATCTTTCAAATGTAGTAACGATTAGAGGTTTTCTTGAATCGGAGGAGTTAGACATCTTGGGATGTAAGATTCGTGCATATGATGAATTCAAATTAGTCCATCTTTCTTCTCAAGAAAATATGATGTCACCTCCTAGAGGGTACTTAATGATTTTAGTAGTTATTACACTTTTGGCTTCTCTATTCCTCCAGCCCCTTTTTTGTTAGATATAGAGTGCTGCTATGATATGTGATTAAGTTAGTTTGTGCTTAACGTTTTTGCATCTCTCCTAGGATTTAGACATTGTATGAGTGAGTTGGGTTTGCCAGTATCTTTAAATAATTAACTTACCTTGTTTGGAGTATGTAAGATGTTGAATGAACCTTTCTTTCATTTTTTTCCTAGGCTATATAACAAATTTTTGTACGAGTTACCTTCATCAAGAGGTCCTTAGAAGGATAGATTTTCTTTGTTAAGGATAAGGGTTGGAATATTTTCCATAAGTGAAATAGTTCCACTTCTTTGATCTGTCTTAGTCAAGTACATTGTGACCTTCACATGAACTTTGCTAAAGTGGGGTTATTTAATCTTTCTTTCGACGTTACTTTTATGTTTTTAGCTATTACTTAGCATATTTTTTCTTTTGATTTATGGCCCTTGCTTGTACTCATTTGTGCATTTTTGTATATTTTTGTGCATTTCTCGTGTATTAACTTAGTTTTTCTTATTTTTTTTGAAAGAAAGATGATTGAATTTTCTAAGATTTATGCTGGAATGGTAGAAGCAGAAGTAGTTGGGGACGTATTATGGAGCAGTATTGCAAAGAGATGCTGTCAAGTGGGAATCACCATATCCCCCTAGGTCGGTAGATAAGTGAGCTGCGCACCAATCTAACTTTTGTAGCTAGTGCTCCTACAACATGTGATGAGGTTGAGACATTATCTTTTGATCTTGCAAGGAAGCATGCTCACGAATATACCCTTTGTTTGCAATCTACTTGTCATTTTCATGCTGGCGAGGGTAAAGAGCTCTTTTGCTATGGTTTGTGTTGTAATTGTAGGGTGGACTCCTACTTGGATATTGATGAGACCTCATTTAGTCCTAACTGCATGCGGGACGTGGTTTGCAAATATAATCAAGGGAAGTTGGAGTTATTCTTATTTTCCCAATTAGCTAAAATAATTGTTGATGATTTTGTTTGGGTAAAAATAACCTTTTGTTTTGGTTCTTTCTCTTTTTGTTACTTTCACCATTATTTTTTGACTTTTTGAGCATTGTTACATTTTTCTATTGCATGGATGGAACTTAGTTGAGTAGATGTCGTGCTAAGCTAAAGGAACCTGTTCCATTGCAAAATGTCTTAAGGGAAAAGCTGCTAAAGTAGTCAAGCACCATAACTAGAAGGATGAAGAGTTGCTTAGCTGCTTAAAGAGTAGAACAACTTGAAGGTAAAATATGTGAAAGAGATAAAGAGTAGAGAGAAATTCAAGAGTTCTAATGCCAGAAAGTTCTTTATTACTACTGCCTATGAGAAAATGATCAAGGAGTTTAGAGGTTTTGATGAATGTTTTGAACTAATGGAAGCGAAGATGATGGTGATTTACAAGAAGACTATTCAAAATTATTGCTATATTCTGGGTGAAACTGGATGATATTTCGAAGAAGATTTGTTGATGCTGGATCCTACTATCCCAATGAACATTGTTGCTAGAGAAACTAAGAAAGATCTTGATAATGGAGTGGAGGTTGCAATCAAAGAGCTAGCAAAGACGGCTCTATAGGAATGAAAATGTATATTTAGATAGCAATAATGAGTAGAATTTATTTTTGGAATGTTGTTTAGTATTTTTCCTTTCGTATTGATGTCCATTTTTATAGGCCAAGTATCATTCTCAAGTCACCCTCCACTTTGCCAACTCCATTTGGCATGAAAAACTTTATCTTTAGGTGGTATGTAGATATTGAAACTTGGAATAGGTTCAGGATAGGTGTTTTTATGATCACATTACACATGGAGAGGCCTTCACCATCAAGAACCTTGCTATCTTCATTGCCCACTTTTGAATGTGTGCATAAGGAAAGAGACAATGATATTTCTCAAGCGCTTCCATGGTATCCCTCATGAACCCTACTAGAAGGATGCTGATCTTTTGCAGTTGAGCATTATCTATCTAAGTTGGAGGAATCCATCATGAAATAGAATATCTACAGAGCTGCCACTATCTACTAATATTTTCTTGACCTAAAAATTGGCAATTGATGCCAAGATCACCAAATCATTGTTATGTCTACCTTTTTTAAGCTCTTTGAAGGTGATGAGAGTTAACGAGCGTAGTTTAAATACACTAAAGATAAAGTTAATAGTGTGAACTTGTGCTTACCTGGTTGTTTCACTAGTGCTTATGTTGGAGGAGTCTTCTTTAGATAGCCCTCTAAATATTGCTGAATTGACCCTGCTGTAGAGAGATTGTTGGTCATTCCAATATTGATGCTCTTTGGCAACTGGGTGGTCACTCGACCTTTTCTTGTAGTTCTTGTTTTCTTCTTTAGGTAAATTCTTCTTTGAATTATATACCTTTTGAGCTATGTATTCCTTAAGATATCCTCTTTAAATTAGTTTCTCAATTTCATCCTTCAGATGGCCTTAGTACTTCTACTTGAGCAATGATAGTAATACCATTTTATCCGATCTAGGCTTTTTAGAATCAAATGGGGTTCTCTATGATTGTCGTTGAGTAAAATCGTGCCATATCATACGATGAAGGGTATGTGTATGGAGTCAGTGTGAGGAGGGCCACACCTTTTGTCTCTTTACCTTTTGGTATGGTTACTCTCTTCATCGTGTGTCTTTTGCTTAGGGGCCTTTTGAGAGATCTTTGCTTTCTTTATGAGGATGTATATCTCAACACGATGAAGAGCTCTTCTAGTAGGTTAAGTGGCTTCTTAGTAATTGACATTCGAAACTTGAGATGCTTCAGATTTTATTGGACGATTTAGGAAAAAGTTCCTGGCTAACATACAAGATCTCGTGGATAGCTTGTACAAAGTAGTTAAGGTAAATCCTCATAGACTCTCCATCTTGATGCTTAATAGTAATAGATAAGCTGTTATCATAGGATACTTGCAGTTGATGAAGTTTTGGAGGAAAAGTTATGCTAGCATTCCCATCTAATGGTGGAGCCTACCAGCATTTGGTTGAACTATGCCAAAAGTCGCTTTATGAGAGTGGTGTAGAAAAGATTGCAATATGCAACCTCACACAGGTTATACAGCTCCATCCTTGCTAAGAAGTTATCTAGGTGTTCTTAAGGATCTGTAGTACCATCAAATTCTGGCAATTGGGTTATCTTCATCCTATAGGGGAATATTTATACTAGGATTGCCGAAGAGAAAGGACTACATCTTGGAAGTGATGGTACTAGCTCCCTATTCCTCTAGATGGTTGAAGCACTAAGGAATGCATTTTGACTTCATTACGCTCTGATACATATTGTGTGGGGTTTGCCCAATTCTAAGAATGAGTATTCCTTGATGAGGCAGGGAAGGGAAATCAACATCACACCTTGAGTTAGCTCTTTGCTCAAACCTTTTGGGGGAAGATGAAGCCCCCTATTCTTATGGGAGGATTGTTGTGGCTTTTAGGGGTGACGGTTTTTAGCATATTGGGAAATTGCCTTTATTGTAGCTTGAGTGATGATTTCATCGAGCAACATTCTCTATGCTTTCTTTGTGATAGGTAAAACTATTTTTTTAGGAGGAGGAGCCTAGTACATGGGTGCCTCATTAGGTGTTGACTGTGTGTTAAGAGCTGGATTTGACATCGAGCTAGATGGTCTTCCTACTGGTGACTCTCCACATTCTCCAATGTAGGGGTCACTTGATTGCTGGGTTCATGAGCTCTTGACCTCATCTGCGTTCTTAGCTTCCCTTCTTCTTCCTTTGAGTTTTCCCATAGACAACATCAAAATGATGCTACTAAAAAATGGAGCGAGGTCCTTTCAGGAAAATAGCATAATGTCGGCTCATCTTTTTAGGAACGCGCATAGAGAGGTTTGCTTTATTTGAGGGTTATTTCACTTTGAGAAATTTGGCAATTGATTTCTTGTATTCCATTTCTCTTTGGGATTTGGTATTTATAAACTTTAGTTTTGATGAGTTTAGGCCTATTAGGGCTTTTCTGCTCTCTTAATGGATTCAGCTTGTCCTTTGTGCTTACTTACTCATTTACTTAGTTAATTAATTTTAGGATTGATTTATCATATTTAATCAATTTATCAAAATGGCCTTATGTCCATTTTTAATCACATCATATATTTTAATTGGTTTGTTCCCAATTTTTTCAAGTATAACAAAAGGATTGAAAAAATTTAAGAAGCTATTCAAGATGCTTAGTTTAGGAAATTAATGTAAGTGGTTTTGAGCAGGTGGGACACGCGTGTAATAAGTTGTGATGAATGTGTACAATATTTATAATCCTAACTTCAGGGATTTTTCCAGTGCTAATGCCTGCTGTACTTAAGGATTTTTTTTCTCTGCACAAAATCAATTTACTTGATTAAATATTAATTTGGAGGGACATATCATCCTCAGATTTAGTATGAATCTCATTTATATTCGTATACATCTATATAGGTTGATATCTGATGGCTGGCTTTTCATTTCTCATAGTTTTTGTTCATTTTGTCATTTTGTACATCACTCCCTCATTTTAAAATTATGTTTCATATTTTGATTAGAGTCATTATTAAAATTACCATAAAATCATCAAAGAATTAACAAATTATAATAATGGTCTCATAAATTTGCATTTATAATCATTTTAGTTCCCAAAATTTGAGTGGCAACGTGTTAAAGAATGGACCTTAAACCTTATTCAACCTTAAAAGCTAGCTCTAGGGGTGATGATTACCCAATACCATATATAGAAATCGTAATTTTTATTTGTCCGATGTGAGACACTAACACATCTCGCACACGCCCAGGAATGAACATTTGGAATGTGATATAACATGAAATGAGTGGGCCAACAACACTGGATAACCCAACATCGAAAATGGTGGCTTTTATACCATATTAAAGAATGAATCTTGAACCTAACTCAATCCTAAAAGCTACATTTAGAGATTAGGATTACTCAATACTATATGTAGAGACCACAATTTATTTATTTCTCCGATGTGGGACACTAACACAACGTTTTGCAGGTGCTCTTATCATAATTTGTTTGCATGTTAATCTTTTAAACCAATTTTTGACAAGAATTTACAAAAACTGCTTACATGAGCATTGAGCAAGGGATACAATTTTCAAATAGCAAAATGATGCAACAACGTTAATAATGAGCAAGGCATAAAATCAAAAAGCTGGGCATGATTTATGTTGGAATCGACTAACAATGGAATGGCTGCAGAGTATTCAAAGAACACTGTGTTGGCAAACAATACTCTCAGATTTCACAAAGTTTTTATGGTATGATCTTTTCTGTCACTGCCATATTACAAGGCCAGAATCAAATGTTTGAGTTATAAGGTCCTGGTGAAGCGAAATTCTCCAGGTCATTCTGCCCAATAGTTAATAAAAATGGAGATGATAGAATGAATAGTTGGACGGCAGAATTTCTTGAGGTGCTACTATGAATATCAACCAGAAAAGTGTTGAAATGCCTCAACGAAGCAACAAAATTTTGTTTACGTTGTAGGATATTTAATTTCAACTCAAAGAAATCCAAGAAAAACAATATAATCTGCTTCTTCAAGAGTGAAAAAAAGTCTTTCAGTTGATCAAAACCTGAAGAATGCCAGGAGAGAAAAGAATCATATAGAATATTCTGGGATGAAAAATCTGTAAGAGTCCACAGAAAATGCCTTTTCTTCTTCAAAGGCCCTTGATCTGTTCCACCGACCCTGATAGGGTAGTCCGCTTCTCAAATGCGCTTGCAGATGCCAAAAAAGCTACCGTAGAGGCTTCAATATCATTCTGAGAAACTGCAAAAATATTGTAGTGGATCAATCATTCAGTACTAACTTCTTGAGATAGCTGGAGTGACTAGTGAACTCATCCAAAGGATACACAAGAATTTGTGAAGTAAAATCACATTAGAGCTTTTGAACAGTTGAAAATCAATGGTAAAATGATCCAATATTTTGCAGTGAGCAAGACAGAAAACTCGTATTGCTGTGATCCATTATGTTCTTAATGAGAACCTCACCTGATGAGATTCAGGCGGCCAGTGAGGAATTGAAGGCATCAACCTCTCTCTTCTCTTCTTCACTAGAGCTCAACTGCTCAAAAAATAAGATCAGAAAATTTCAGAAAATTCCTGTACAAAGGATAAGAATTTGGCAAACGGATGCAAGTACTACTCATATAAAATGTGAGCCCCTAGACCGGAAAATGATGACATGAGTAAAAGTCTGTCATCATTTGAAGATTCAACGGCCCACATTAAATGTGAGAACTACACACACACGCACACCATAAAAGAAGCCAATTTCAACCAATTAAACACCTTCTTGAAGGCGGAATTCACTCTCTGGACCCATTCAGTATCCTTGCTGGAGCCAAGCACTGAACTTGCTGCAGAAAGATCATTCTTTTCGATTGCTTGGCCTACTTTGCTGAGTTTATAAACAAGATCTTGCATGCATGCTGAAATATAGCTATATCAAATCCATCAGATTTCTGGAAAAAACCATACCCAAAATTTATGTCCTTTTTCTGGTCTCTAGACATCATATTCCTGTTGCTACATCGAAAATTTGCCCTTGTAATAGATTTTGAAAGAAATATGAAATAAATTGTGCACTAGTAAGACTGCAGTTTGCTTCCTCTGGGATCTCTCTTTTCTGTAACTCCATCCTCTATGAGTTACACTAATGAATTTAAGCAAAATATATTCACTGGCTTGATAAAATCATTAACAATCACATGCCCTGTGTGATTTCAATTTCTAGATTATCTCTGAATGGCAGGCATATCGACCATAATCTCATAAAAAGCATCATATATTTTCAGCGTAGACTTGGACCAACATGAGAAGGAACTAAATACAGGAAGAAAGTCCCACATTGCAAAAATCCCATGAAAACTTCAATTTTTATTCTTCCTTATTTCAAAAATAAATTTTTTCGTATATATTATTCTGTTGAATGGTTTTTCCCTAATAATTGCTTTCTTAACGATTATAATCATAAAACCTTCGAATTATGAAACTTAATATTTACTTTTTAAAGAAGATAATTAAATTATTTATTACCGTTTTCAGGAAATTGGTCAAGCTACCTATCAACTTCAACGGCACAAAGGAAACATCATTTTCAGGAAAACGTAGTATAGTGTGGTAAATAGATCACTGTTTTTAATTCGAATTCTCATCTCTTGCCTCTTGAAACAAAAACTTAGAATTCCATCCCTAAAAACTTGGATTTTCTCTGATGAGAAAACAGGAAATACAAAGAAATAAATCAAACTGAACCTGTTTCTTTAGCTGATGAATTGATAAGACCTTGTCTCTCAAGCCTCTTCTTCCTGTCACTCTTCACCTTTTCCAGTATCTGTTCATCGCCGTCCGCCTCTAGAATAGGGCCATTTGCTCTATCGAAATACCATTGATAACCAGCCAAAGTACTGAAAAAAAAAATGCGGCAGTGGCAGTGGCCGTAAGGTTAAGAAAAATGCTTCTCCTGCTGATAGCAATGGAGGAGGGGTCATTTCCTGCTTTGCATACAATCTGCTACGTTCTCAGATTGTGTTTCTGAGTTTGAACTATAGATGAGCAAGAAGATGAAGATGTGGATGGAAGACAAGGGAGAAAGACTTTTGCATTTGAGAGGAAGATTGTCGCCATCTTCTCTTCCTTTTCTCCCCTTTTTCGTTGTGCCGTATGTAGCCCTTTTGCAGTTATGTTTTTTGGTGGCAAAGAATGGGGGAGCTGTCACAGGAGGTACAACTGAAGATAAGATTACAAGATTTCCTGCTGCTATGGACCATAGTTTTGAGTTTCGGAGGGTAGTCAAGTCATTTAACAATTTCTTTTTGTTTTTTGGAAGAGAATACCTTTACGTTTTTTTTTATTTCAATATTCTCCAATAGTTTTTTACGATATCTGAGTCGTGCGTACGCAATTCGGATCTCAACATCATCAGTTTTTGTGGAATTGTTAGTCCAATTGTAATGGCCTACCTTTAATCGGTCTGAAATGATAATCTAAATCGAATCGGCGGATTAATTAAATTGTGAATTGATTGGATCAAATACTACGTAGTGAAAAAAACTAAGATTTGTTCTATTAAAATACTTTTAAAAATTGCTCATTAAAATAAACATTTTTCTCCATTTTGGTGTCCAAGATCCTATTCATAATTTTGAGGAACTTGCTGTTGGTAAAAAGTTTTAAGGAACTTCTTCATTTGTAGAAATAAATCAATATCATCTCTCTCTCTCTCTCTCTCTATATATATATATATATCTTTATGTATATAAATGGATATAAATAACTTATATTCATATACAAGAGTTATCTATGAATGTATACGGGGTCTATGTATAGACGGTTTAATTTTTGAGCTAATTGAAAAATGACATGTGAAGTAATATATTAGTTATTGATTTAAAATTTTTTATTTATACATTAGAGTTTATTAAAATAAATTCTAAATAATAAATAGT
This sequence comes from Jacaranda copaia, assembly GCA_014898725.1. Lineage (NCBI taxonomy): Eukaryota > Viridiplantae > Streptophyta > Magnoliopsida > Lamiales > Bignoniaceae > Jacaranda > Jacaranda copaia. Next base: position 273,044 of record JACGDI010005398.1, on the reverse strand, counting down.
TAATTTTAATTAATATTTTAATATTTATTTATGCAAATCAAATATTGACAAGTGCTAAGATGAAGATGAATCATGTCAACTAAATCAAGTCTGGTAGCTTAATAATCTCAAACTAATCAAGTTGAGACACGTGGCGTATCCATGTACATGAGCCAATCAAGTCAAAATATTTGATATTATCTTTTAATATGTGCATCACAAAGATAATTATCAAATATGTTCAAGCCATTTTGGAGTCTTCTGCTGAGCACTTATATAAAGGGATGATTAGAAACTTTCATGGATATATTCTCATATACACGTACTCATATATTCTCATGCATATCCACATATTTACATATAAATGTTCATATATTCTCAAGTTTCAAGACTCAAGTTTTCAAACTTCAAGTTTTTTGCTGTGATGACGTATTGCTACTGCAAAAGTCCTATACCTTTTCAAAGCATCAAGTCATCAAACCCTTTGATCTCGAAGTCAAGACAACGAAATTTGTGTGAACAAATTTTTGGCACGCATGTTGAGACCCTAATCTATCCCTTATCTCTTTCTCCCGTTCGAATTTCAATGATATTTGCAACCGCTCAATGGCACCTAAGAGGAACCAACTTGCCTTGGCTAGGAACGACGATGCTGATGCTACTAACCCTGCTGCTACATCTATTAATCAACTTATGATTGGGGGCAAGAATACTGATTTCATTTGATCTGATGATTCTGACTTTGGAAGTCCAAGGGAAATGGATCCTAAGGTATTGTCTTTTGCTGAATTATCGGCTATAGCAACTGGAGTGGCAACAATGGATGAACAACTTGCTCGGATGGCTCAAGCCATAGCTGACCTCCAAAAGATTGTGGAAGAAAAAGATTAACAGATCGCACAACTTATGAGCAAGCAGGAATACTCTCATCTTGGAGGATTTGGCTACAATTATCAATCTTCCCTTGGCCATACAATGGTGCATAAACAAGTTGAGGAGATACCTCACAAGCAAGAAGTTGATTGAAAGATCAACCATTCTGCAACTTCTATTGCTACATTGTCTATTCAATAATTGCAGACATGATCACCAATACTATTAGGGCTCAGTATGGCATGCTCTCTCAAAGTTCTATTATGTATTCAAAGCCCTTTATAAAGAGGATTGACTCACTGAGAATGTTGATAGGATATCAACCACCAAAATTTTAGCAGTTTGATGGGAAGGGAAATCCAAAATAGCATGTAGCCTATTTCATAGAGACATGCAACAATACAGGGATGTACGGTGATCTTCTTATGAAATAGTTTGTACGATCATTAAAAGGAAATGCCTTTGACTGGTACATTAACTTAGAGCTTGAATCTATTGATAGTTTGGATCAAATGGAAATAGAGTTTTTGAATTGCTTTTACAGTACGCGCCAACCTGTGAGCATGATTGAACTTACCAATGCAAAACAATAGAAGGATGAGCTAGTGGTAGACTACATCAATCGTTGGCATGCATTTAGTCTAAACGGCAAAGATAAACTCGCAGAGGTGTTTGCAGTAGAGATGTGTATTCAAGGTATGCACTGGAGACTTCTCTATATCCTTTAAGGAATCAAGCCTCACACTTTTGAAGAATTAGCCACTCGTGCCCATGACATGGAGCTTAGCATTGCTAATCATGGGGTTGAAATTCCTGTTGAAGACTAGAAGAAAGAAAGAAAAGATTAAAAAAAGAGTGAAAAATATGGAAAAGCTGCTACTAAGAAATTTATGGTGATCAGAACAGCCTCCATAAAAATTCCTACAAGTGATAAAAAAGTTGTTGAGAAAACTAAAGATCAACGCATTCCAATAGGCAAGAAAATACTAAAAGAAATGCAGGAGAAGTAGTATCTATTTCCAGATTTTGATGTTTCTCATATTTTTGATGAATTAGTAACAAGGAAGTTGATTGAACTACCAGAATCAAAACATCTTGAAGAAGCTGGAAAGGTAAGCGATCCAAAATATTGCAAGTATCATCAAGTTGTCAGTCATCCAATAGAGAAATGCTTTGTCTTCAAGGATAAGATAATGGCATTGGCAAGAGATGGAAAGATAATTCTTGATATGGAAGACATTGTTGGATCAAACCTTGCTAGTGTTATAACTGTAGTAGATACCACATGTGTTGCAAGGAAAGACAGTGTTTTCTCATCTTCACTTATGGAGGCATCAACAATGCTTCAGTTTGGAAGCTTAGATCCAGTGCTAGTGGAGACTCAATTTATTAATGAAGTGACTAAGCTAGAAACAAGTTCTACTACTAAAACTGAAGATGGTGGTGAGTGGACTCTTGTGACATATCAATGAAAGAGAAGATGATGTGTTAATCATTCTCGTTCATTAGCATTAAAGGTCTCTCATGTGGCCAGATGCCCTCAACTAAAGATGACGGAGAGTTGAAAGGCTACAAATAACAAGCAAGAAAATTCATTTACAGGTTACAATAGGGTTTAGGTGACTCTAAAAGATTATTTTCCTACTAGATTCTTTGATCAAAGGGTTGAAGTAATGCATGCTATATCTTGTGAAATTGAAGAGCAACACTCTACTTCATGTTGTACGGCCATTACTTTTACAGATGGAGACTTGTTATTGGGATTAAAACCTCACAATAGGCCACTTTTTGTCTCAGGATTATTGCAGGAGTAAAAGGTTAACTGCATACTCATTGATGGAGGATCTGTCGTCAATATCATGCCAAAATCCACCATGAAAAGTTTGGGGATTTTTGTTTAGGATCTCTCATGCAGTCGCCTAACTATTCAAGGTTTCAATCAAGAAGGCCAATGAGCCATTGGTATGATTCGTTTAGACCTTACAATTAGGGAGTTGGAAGCAAGTACTTTATTCGATGTTATTGATGCAAGGACTTCTTACCATATACTTTTGGGACATCCATGGCTTCGTGAAAATGGAGTAATATCTTCCACTCTCCATTAAGGTTTCAAGTATTCAAAAAATGGAGAAGTTATGAAAGTTGAGGTAGATGTGAAGTAATTTACTAAAGCTGAATCATACTTTGCTGATGCTAAACTTTATTTGAATCCTGAATCAGTAAGTAAAGTGCAACTTGTAAAGGCTCCAGGTAACCACTTCGTTGAAGGGAGACAAGATTGTTCTAAAAATTTTAGTAAACTAACAATTACTGAGGTTTTGACAGGCAAAGAATGCGAGCCCAATAATGACTCCAACTTACTAAAATTTCAATATACACCACAGGTATCTTAAGACAAGAATAAAATTCTAGTTGGTGTATGTATTGAGTCAAATGAGGTTGCTCAAAGCCAATTATATGTGGTAGAATCAAGCAACTGTCAAACTCTAAAGAAAGGCTTCACCATGCCTATTGTTGGTATAAGCTCATCAATCCATAATAAACCATCTATTGCAGGGGTTTCCCACAAATAATTTGAGGGACATTTGATCCTAAGGCATATAAGTTGCTTGAACAATCCAGCTATGACTTTGTTAATCTACCCAATCTAAGTGAGCTTAAACCTGAGTTGACCGGAGAAAAAGTTCATGGACTTAGTGAAGCACAACAAAAACTAAGGAGATAGGAATTTTATGTTGAGCAGTCAAGGGTTGGCTTGGAATTCAAAGTTGCAGAACTGGTTAGAATACGTGTGATGAAGAAAGATAAGTGTTCTAATGTCCAGCAATTTCTGCAGAAGATCTGTGAAGTAGGAAGAGCAAAAATAAAATAATCATTGACTTTCTATATTTGATCATCTCAGTGTTTCAATTACTCGTTCTTCTATCCTTAAGAGACTTGGTGTTAAAGATCAAAGTAAGTTTAATAAAGGTCCACGTTTGAGAGGTTTTGTGTTCAATAAACTCAAAAATAATGCTGCAAAAGAAGTGTTAACAATAAAATTGATATGTTGGAGTAAAAAAATAAGAGTCAAACTCTTGACTTATCCTAATCGAATGGAGCTGGATCTATAATCTTAGTCATCAATATGGACAAACCTATGAAAATAAAGCAGTGCATCGTAAAACATCCATGCAAAAAGAGTGGTGCAGATGAAGATAAAGTGGAAACCACCATAAGGTCTAATTACACAAGTGTTAAAGATGAGCTAAATCCTATGTCACATGATCCGTGTCTTGAAGAATTTAATAGATTGGTGGCAAGTGGTTTTATACAAGCTACAAACCACCCATCATGGATAATGGTGCTTGTCTTAGTTTCAAAACTAGATGGAGCATTAAAATAGAATATCACATTCCATAGAATGAGAGTTGTTGAGATCGAACAGCCATATGATGAAGAAAATGATGAGTTACACGTATGTAATCATATCACTGTTGATGAAGAGCCTAATTCAGAAAGTCCTAAAGATGAAATCCTAAAAGCTCCTCTACAACTTGAAGATGGTGACCAAGCGACTATTGATGAACTCAAAGAGTTGAAACTTGGCATGATGAAAGAGCCTCGTCCCACATTTGTTAGCAAGTTTCTAAATTCTAAAGAAGAAGAACAATATTGCAAAATCTTGAGTGAGTATAATGGTGTATTTACTTGGACATACAAAGAAATGCTAGGATTATATCCAAAAAGTTGCAATCTATCACCTTGGCATAAAATATGGGGCTCGTTCAGTAAAATAGTCGCAATGAATGCTTCGCTCAGATCTCATCCCTCTAATCGAAGTTGAAGTCAACAAGCTTATTTATGCAGAATTTATTCAGGAAGTTAAATATCCAACTTAGATCTCTAGCATCATGCCAATCAAGAAGAAAAATGGTCAGATACATATTTGTGTTGATTTTCAAGATCTGAATAAAGCATGTCCAAAGGATGATTTTCCACTACCTATTATTGAACTCATGGTAGATGCAACCACTGGATATGAAGCTTTATCTTTCATGGATAGATCCTCCAAGTATAATCAAATCAGAATGTCACCACAAGATGAGGAGTATACGACTTTTTGCATAATAAAGGGTATTTACTATTACAAAGTGATGCCTTTTGGGTTGAAAAATGCAAGTGCAACTTATCAACGAGCTATGCAAAATTGATGATCTCGTGGTCAAGACCAAATTGATGACATGTTACACGAGCTATGCCTTTTGATGACATGTTACACACAAGGGTAGAATGCTAAATTGATGATCTCGTGGTCAAGACAAAAAATAGAGATAATCACTTAGAAGATCTTTGCATGGTACTTGATCGACTAAGGAAATACAACTTGAAGATGAACCCACTCAAGTGTGCATTTAGTGTCACGTCTGGAAAAATTCCTTAGCTTCATAATTCGACATTGTGGAATTGAAGTTGATCCTGCCAAAATTGATGCTATCCAGAAGATGATGCCTCCAAGAAATCTTAAAGAATTACATAGTTTACAAGGCAATCTTGCATTTATAAGAAGGTTCATATCAAATTTGGATGGAAGATGCTAACCATATAATCACTTGATGAAGAAAAATGCTCCTTTCATTTGGGATAAAGGGTGTGAAAATGTTTTGAGAGCATAAAAAAATACCTCATGAATCTGTTAGTTTTGGGAGCTTCTACACCTGGAAAACTATTGATATTGTACATTGCAGCATAAGAACGATCAATTGGCGCTCTAATGGCTTAAAAAAATAATGAAGGAAAGGAGAAAGCTTTATATTATTTAAGTAGAGCCTTAATTGAAAATGAGTTGAGATACTTCCCTATTGAGAAAATTTGCCTTGCTTTATTTTATGTAATCAAAAAGTTGAAGCCTTATTTTGAGGCATATTCTATCCGACTTATTTCACATGCTAATCCTGTCAAAGTTTATAATGTCAAGACCAATACTTTTAGAAAGATTGGCTAAGTGGTCGATTATACTCAATCAGTATGAGATCACTTATGTTCCTCAAAAAGCAGTTAAAGGACAAGCTCTTGCTAATTTCCTAGCAGATCTCCCCATTCCTGCAGACTGGGAAGTATCTGATGAATTACCTAATGAAAATGCCCTTTTCGTTGAGATCTTGCCAGCATAAATAATGTTATTTGATGGAGCAGCTCGATCTGATGGAGCGGGGGCAAGGATCATTTTTGTTTCACTAGAAAGGCAAGTTTTGACATATTCTATAGTGTTAAATGAATTATGCTCCAATAATGTTGCAAAATATCAGGCATTGATTATTGGACTTCAAATGGCACTAGAAATGAAAATTTTAGAAATTAAAGTTTACTGTGATTCAAAACTGGTCATCAATTGGCTTTTAAATGTCTATGAGGTTAAAAATGAAGATTTGATTCCTTACTTTCAACTAGCCTCTTGTTTGTTAAAGAAGTTCAAAAGTATTGTCTTAAGTCATATCCTGAGGAAAGAAAATAGAATGGCAGATGCATTGGCTAACCTGGCCACCACTTTAGCCCTTTTTGAGGAAAAAACAACAAATATCCCAATATGCAATAAATGGATTGTGCCTTCATTGATTTAGCTTGATCGTGAGGAATCAAATGCCATATCAGTCTCAGTTGGTGAAGATGAAGATTGGAGGACATTACTGATTGAGTATCTAAAGCATGGGAAATTGCTGTAAGACCCTCGTCAAAGGACAGAGGTATGTTGGAGGTCATCTCGCTTTATTTTGTACAAAGATGTTTTGTATCGTCAATCTTATGAAGGTACTTATCAACATTGCTAGGGCTAAGGTACATTCTAGAGTCTGTGGAGCCCACCAGTTGGGTCCTAAGCTTTATTTTTAGATTAAAAGGATGGGATACTACTGGCCTACTATGGTTAAAGATTGTATGAATTATGCGAAGAGGTGTGAAGCTTATCAGATGCATGCTAACTTTATATATCAGCTTCCTAAACCTGTACATTCTACAGTTGCTTCATAACCATTTGATGCATGGGTCTTGATGTTATAGATCCTATGACTCCTAAGTCATCAGTTGGTCATGCTTACATATTGGCAGCTACAGACTATTTCTCCAAGTGGGCAGAGGCGATCCCCCTTAAGGAAGCAAAGAAAGAAACTGTTGTGGAGTTCATTCAATGTAATTTGATTTTTAGGTATGAAGTGCCACGTTACATCACTACTGATAATGGAAAGCCTTTCTAAAATAAGTTGATGGATAAAATCTGCACATAATTTGGACTTAAGCAATATAATTCCTCAATGTACAATGTAGCTGCAAATGGTTTAGCAGAAGCATTCAATAAAACTTTATGCAATCTTCTAAAGAAAGTAGTGTCAAAATCTAAAAAGGATTGGCACGAAAAAGTTGGAGAAGCTCTTTGGGCATATCGGACAACTCATCGGGCTGTTACCCAGGCCACTCTATATTCATTGGTTTATGGGGTTGAAGTTGTTCTCCCTTTTGAAAGTCAAATACTTTCATTTCGTATAGTAATTCAAGAAGGACTCACTACTGAAGACAATGTTCGTCTTTGACTTGAGGAATTGGAAGCATTGGATGAGAAAAGACTTAAAGCACAACAATAGCTTAAATGTTATCAAGCACATATGACAAAGGCATTTAATAAGAAAGTTCATCCTCAATCTTTTCAAGTTGGAGATTTGGTGTTGGCAATAAAATGACCCATTACCATCACCCAGCGAATGGGAAATAAATTCATGTCAAAATGGGATGGTCCATATGTGATAAAAGAAGTCTACACCAATGGTGCTTACAAGTTAGTTGATAGAGATGGATTGCACATAGGCCCCATAAATGATAAATTTTTGAAGCGATATTATCCGTGAAGAAAAAGTTGCTCCTTGAAATACGAGCCTAAATTGCATGTTGCTTCTTGATGTATAAGCCTAAACTGCATGTCACTCCTGACCCACATGAGTATAAACTGTGTATAGTAACCATCAAAGGTAGTGCATATGGTTAAACTGCTAACTTTCCCCACTAAAGGTATTTTATATGGTTAAAATATTAAATACCCCACCTAGTCCAAGGTAGATAAGTAATGGATACTTTTGGCCCGCATGAGTATAAACTGTGAACTACCCCCTCACTAAAAAAAATGTCTACTTTGAAGTATGTAATGACTTGATCCCCTTGTAGGGGTATGTAGGCAGCTTGGGAGTTATTTCTTAAGTTCAATCACATTACTAAAAAAAAAGATGACTTCCTAAGTTCAATCATATCATTGGAGCAAATTTGGATGACTTACTTCTTAAAGTTCAATCACATCACTAGAATGGGTTTGGTTGGCTTGCTAAGTTCAAACACATCACTGGAACAAGTTTTGAGGATTTCCCAAGTTCAATTGTATCCTTGGAGCAAATTAGGATGATTTACTTCTCTAGCTCAATCAAATCATTAGAGTAATTATGGATGATTTATCAAGTTCAAGCATATCGTTGGAAGAAGTTTTGATTACTTTCAAGTAATCATATTAAGATAGTTAGTTTTACTCATGAGCTTAAGTAAATTTATTCCACTCAATTGTTGGGGGCATGTAATACAACATTTTCTTTGAAGTTAGCATCACTTTGAAGAATAAAAAGAGAGAAAGAATGCACAAGGAAAATTCATGAAAGAACAATCTTTTATTGCATATGTAGTAGTCAAGTGTTCTTTTATATCAATTGTGCAAAAAAAAAAAAGAAAGAAAGAAAATAGAAAAAATAAAAGATAAGCAGCTAAGTGCTCATGTAAGTATATTAAAAGCTACTAGTTCCTTGTGAGATTTCTCAAGTAGTGCTTCTATCCTCTTTAAAGCCTCAACCTCTTGATCAGTAAAAAATGGAGTGTCTTCAAGTTTTAAAAATCTATCTCTCTTGGTGGCCATTTCTTTTTGGATAATAGACAGGTTTTCTTTAGCCTTGTGGTATGATGAGTTCACGAATTCTTCCTTATTACTTAACTCAGCAAGTCATGTTCTCAATTCCTCTTGCTGCTTGGTGATTTGAAAAAGCTCATTCTTGAGACCATTTACCTCTTCAACTCTCTCACTTCCTATCACCTCAGCCTCAAAAAGATCCTGTTATGCAAACATTAGTGCTTTCTCATGGGATTCTTGTGTCTCTTTTTGAATTGAATTTGACTTAACCTTTGTGTAGTTTGATGTACTCTCAAAGAAAGATCTCAAGTGGTCTTCCAAAGGTGATGTGTTTTTTACATATGATTTCATCTCTGCAATCAAATCATCAATTGTAGACTTTATCTCTAAAAGTTGCTCAAATGGAGTTTTCATGATTTTTTGACATATCTGTTCCTAATAGAATTTGAGTAACATCTGCTCTACTTCAGTCTTTATAGTTCAAGGACAAAATTCAAAAATTTCAGTAGCTGGAGGTGCCCAAGATGGAGCTTCAAATATCTTTTGGGGTTTGTCTTTCCTAACAAAAGCTTTATCATTTGTAATTTTAGGTAATATTACCTTTGGCTG
>JACGDI010005398.1:204561-252327 GCA_014898725.1 Jacaranda copaia | reverse complement strand
CAACAGAAATTCAAAACAGAAAATTCAAGCAAATTTTGATCAATTTCAACAGATTAAATCTTACAAAACATGCAAAATCAAAACCAAAATTCCAACTACATTCCCAACTGTCATCTACCAAAATCACTATTCCCAAGCACCACTTTCAGAACTAAAGTGCAAAAAGTTGAAACACAAAACGATAATTCCCACAAAGCATAAATTATCAAATCAAAAACCACACACACAAACAACCATACCATATGAAACAAAAACTAAAATTCCGCAAACAGATAAAATTCTCTGACCTACAATGTAGTGTGAAAATACTAATACCATTACAGCATTTCATATTAATGTTCCCACCTCATATGGAAAAAAAATCCCCAAAGCAGTTTCCTCATTAAAAATATTGTAATTAAAACACACTAAATAACAAAAAATTTATGAAATTGAAAATTAAATTCCAAGCTTAACTTTCAGTTTAATCTCGAGGAATTTCCACGTCTCTATCGGTGATCTCCTGCTGCAAATCTTTGGGATCCTTGCCATCCATGGTGTAGCCAACAGAATGATCAATATTAAATTATCACAAAATCTTTAAATAATAATCCATACACAAGAACACCAATATTCTCACCTTCAATGGGTGTATTTATACCAGCGAATATAGCACAATCTTCAAATAATATCAATAATCTTCAAAGAGAATGTGTGTAGTTTGTGGCTATGTAGTTTAGAGAGTGTGGGAGGTATATACAAAATATATAATTTCCTACCGGTGTTGTGTGTGAGAGAGAGCAGAAGGAAACTGGTTGAAGATAGGAGAAGAGAGAAACTCTAAATCGGGCCGGGGATTTGGTCGGTGAACGTGGAAAGCGTGGGAAAAGATTAATTAAGGCGCCAAAAGATTTTATTCCTTTTTTATTAATAATATGTGTTAATTAATAATATATGTCAAAGGATTTATAAAATATTGATAATTTTTTTCCTTTTTATTAATAATATACGTCAATTATGTAAACTTATAATTTATTTTAAAAATTAGCACCAAATTTATCTTCTTTTTTTTTGAGTTAATATATGTCAACTAGAATTTTTTTTTAAAATATGAACCAATTTTTTGTCCCACATTTTTGTTAATATATGTTATTAGGTGACCTTTAAAAGTGTCACAAAAATAAAAATATAAATACTAGATATAAATAAAAGGAGTGTAAATAAGACATTTTTGAGCAAGTGTCACAATAAAAATATAAATATCAATTATAAATGTGACTTCTTTAAAGTATCTTCATGGAAAATCTTAAAAAGTCATTTTTCAAAAAGTGTCATTATAAGAAAATAAATAATTAAAATATTGAGACACTTTTCAGTAAAGTGTCTCAATATAAAGGTTAATGAGACACTTTTTGAATAGCGTCGCATAAAATGTGTCTCAAAAGACCTTTTTTTTTAATAGTGAAGTTTCTTGGACTTTTGGCATCCTTTTAAACTAACCCTTCGCGTTCTTTTAGACTTTTAATTGGTTTTTTCATTTTTTCTTCATTTGTTAGGTGAAACCCAATCCTAGCAGCTGTGTTCTTTTTTCTAAATCCTCCATCATTAGCTTGTTTTACTTGACCTCACAAAAGGATGTGTGCTTCCTATCAAATTACTCAACCCCTATCAAATACTAGAAAGAGAGTGATTTCTTTTTCTCCTCACCTTGTCCTTAGGGCATCCCTACTCTGTGGTGTGAGACGCTACTCAATAGCTCTTCTTCGTGCCATCATCGACTCCTTCTTGTTCACTATCAGGCCTTGGGATGTTTTAATACATATTTATAGCACCTTGACCTAAAAGTGTTTGCTTCAGCTAAGATACTACTTTGATCTAACCCAAAAATTCATAAAATAATATACATCTCCAAAACTTTCAATTTTATAATTCTACGACAACCCAAAAACTTAAGGAAAACCAAACCCCTTAACAACTTATACACTTCAATATCTTTAGTTTATACACATTGATAACCAAATTATAACTTTACTAAAACATCACAAGTTCTTTTTACAATACAAACCTGAGCCCATGATATTCAATACTATTTATGCATAGTAGAAATATATATACCTCTTGCTCATGGCAACTAACCTATCTGATTCTCAATCTGGGAAAAGAATAGAAAGAACAACATGGGATGCATAAGTCCAAATAATTTGATGACATATTATGATAGGATTCAATAGTATAATGAATGACGATATAATAATTACGTACCTCAAAGAAAAATAAGTCTAGGCTCATATAAAAATAAGTTTAAGTCAAGCTATAGAGCTTAACTTGAAACAAGAGATTAACTTTGAGATATTGAGAATGTTGATTCTCATAAACAAGATAACAAAATAAACAAAATTAGTTAGTGTCAATAACAAAGAAAACCTAAAATGTCATGGATGGCTAACCGCATGTTTATTCTACTCATAGATAGCAAACCTCTCTCTACTTATGAGGTAGGATCCATAAAGGGTACTAGTCGGGAGTCTAATCACCGTTGACTCAAATACTGCTCGGTTGCCTATTTGAATCTAGACCTAGGCCCACATTTTTCAAGGGCTTCCCCAAGGGTAACATAACATAAGCAAAACTATCTTATATAGCATATTTTAGATTCCTTATCAAGATCAACATGAATGGATCAAAACAAAACGTAATAATTTTCCAAAACTTATATATAGGTCGATCAACAAGTTTGAATCTTCATAACATCATAAAATATGGTGATATGCTCATATCACACAAGAGTCTCGATATTTATAAAATACTTATATCTTGGCCAAATATCTAGAGATATATTAGGCATGAATAAAATAGCAAAGAATATTTGATAAATTTTTTAAAAGCTCAATATAGGACCCTAGAGTAAATGCATCCAGCATTAGACAAAATATGACAGTTGATCAATTTTAAAAATTCAATATAAAAAAGATCATGCTAAAAGATCAAAGATCATGCAACAATATGAAGGATCATGCTGCATAATTACTATATCATAGTTATTATATATATACTTTAAGAAACTTCATAAACTCACTTGGTGATTGAGTTGTTTTCTTCATAAAATGCAATTTTCTTACTTGAAATATCCACTTAGGTCGTTGGGGCATCAAAAACGTAGGGAATAAACCATGTTATATTGCACTCTATCTTGATAAGATTGGGGAAATCCTTCATTTAGCCATCCCTAGTGTAGCTTTGTAATCCTTATCCTACACGTTCTCATCAATTTTGTGGTTGAGTTTATTCATTCTTGACTAGCTCTTTAATTGAAGCTCCTAATGTTTTGGGTAAACAAACCTCAATCTTAGCCACCTAAGTGTTGCATCTCCAGTAGTTTGTTACTTCACCATAACTTGAACATATTGCCTTTTTCAAGATGTATTAGTGCCAATGCCTTCGTTTAATCAAACTATTTTCACTATATTTGGTATCTATGATACTGGATACTTGTTTTTTTGCTTGAATACCTCCTATTGGGAAACTTTAGGTATCTCACAAAAATCCACTAGCATTCAAGCACTTGAGCTACTGGCTTTGCATACTTCTGGTTGACTTCTTTACCCTCTAGTAGACTACCTTTACAAGGTAGTGATAGCTTTATGTATTGTTCCTCGTCATCTTTTATCTCTCAAGATGACTTAGATCATCATTATGGTTGAATGTTACTCTATCTCAAGGATCTTGTAAGATAATATTTGTCCTTCAAGTGCTTCTATATGATGGGATAGTTTTACTTGTTGATATAGATAAAATGAAATCCTATCATTGCACAAGCCCATACTACATGAGAGTTATATATATCAAAGACCATCATGAATGGGCAAGTAGCAATTTTGGCGTGGCAATATGTACAAAGACCTAACTACATGGGTGGAGCTTCAAGCTTTAAAGGAATTAGATCATCTTTAGCAGTTCAATCATATTAACTTCTCTTTGCTCCTACTAGAATGGATTCTTATTGATGCCCATAGGTATTTTCTTGATTTGTTCAGATAGGAGCCTAAGGGGACTTGCGTTAGGGCAATTATAGATCACCTATCTGAAAACAAGATAATCATTAGTTGAGTGCATCTATATGTTATAAAACTTGCAATAACATTTTTCTTCAAGCTAATTTAGTTGATGCTAGTTGATGATCTTTGGAAAATTTTACTTTACCCTTAGCTAGGAGTTAGTCAAATATAACTTTGATTTTAGACTAATTAAAGGAACATCTTCTCTCATAATTGAGCTTAAATATTTCATTTGACCATGCTGGGGGATCTTGATATGAGGTTGAATCATTTTGGGCCTTGTGAAAGCTTGACATATGGTATTTTTTTTGCAAACTACTTCACCTAGTCCTATCATGTTCTCATTTGGGTGTGACCCTAAATGATCTATAAGTCAATTGCTTTGTCCTGATTGTATGTACCTTTGTTCGAAGTTACCTTATTATCTTCCTCTCTCAAAAGGTTTTCATAATTCATTACCAAGTTCATTAGGACAAAGAAAGAATTGAACAAAGATAGAATCAAACTTTCTTTTGACAATATGGTTGGGCAAAAGTGCCAAACTTTGAAAAACTTTCTCATTTAATGTTCTATTGATTCTTTTGAGAGTTGTCTCAAATTAGTTAACTTGAGACCAAGACTTCAGGAAATGATGTTGACGTAGCCCTGAGAAAAAAAAAATTGCAGTTCGCCAGTTTAGAAGCTATCCTGGCTTTAGTTTGATAAACTAAAGAAATGCTTAGAGGTGTGCACCAGTTTGGTTAACCGATTGAATTGAACTAGACCAAAAAAATTTGATCCAAACCAAACCAAATCGTAGAAATATGGTTCGATTTTAATTTTTAAATTTTTTGTTATTCAATTTTTAGTTTGGTTTTTAACCAAAAAATCAAACTAGATCATAAATCATTTTTTTTTCTTTATTTTTTAATTTTTATAAATTTATTTTTCTCAAAAGTTAAGGCTAACTAGTGACCACAAACATTAGCCAGCTAAACCAAAGTGATTTTTTTCATTTCAATTCTCTAAACCCCAATTCCTAAATCCCAAACCCTAGCTCAATTGCCGACTAGCTGTAGCACTTCCCATCGGTCACCATCGACTTCACTGCCATCGCTGACAAGACTTCAGGCCATCTCGTTGGAAGTTGGTACAAGCAAAGGGAGAAGAAATTGAGTCTCCTAAGTAAGTTCCTCTGTTACGACTTACGCCCCTAGTGTATTGTAATTTGTCTGCTTTGCTGTTGCACAAACTTTTCCTCATGTTAGGCGTTGTTCCAGCCTTTGGTGTATTTTTTTATTGTCTTAAAATTATGCAACATGTTATGAATTCATTGACTGGTATCTATCAATTATTAAAACAATAGGAAACAATTTAATTACCTTAATTTGTATAGAACTGGATAATTTGGACGTCTAATAATTAATAATAAGCAAGTAACATGTCTAAAAAGCTTTAAAGGTTTTGATTATGGATTTGCTTTCTTCATGTGAATTAATGAAAAGCATAAATAACCTCTGATATGCAATTTAGACATTAGGTTTGAGAAAGAATTGTTGAACTGATAACTAATAATCTATACAAATAACATAGTCACGAGTCAGACCTCTCATTTACAATCATAGGTTAGTTAATTATTTTTATATTCTATACTTTTTCAAGTCAATTTATGGTGGTAAACTTAACTCGATGATTCATTTACAATACTTACAACTAGTAGATTGGTAGAGAATAATAATTCCTTAGCAATTATTTCTAATGACAGAATTTGGAGATGCTAAACTCAGATAGTGTGGATGATGCCTCGAGTGGACTTGGTGCATTTGTTAATCCATGCTAAGGAGGATTAGTAATACGCCTACCATGCCTATCACCATGAGGTAAAAGAAATGCAGTTGCAATAGTCACTAAAAAAAAAATATGCTTTTTACTACAGCTAAATATGCAGAGTAAATAGTAATTAAGTATAGTAAAAAGTTATTAACTATACTTGTACTACACTTTTCTAGCTGTAGACAGTGCAAGTGAGGTAAAAGCTTAGCTACACTTTTTCAATTGTGGTAATTGTCTTTTGCTACGAAATTATCTTTAATTACTACAAATTTAATGTGTGCTAAAAAAGCTATCAAATACACCCCCATCCTTCACCATAAATAAAAAAGTATAGTATATAGTAGTTAACTACCACACTTGAAAAAATGTAGTAAATATTTAAATAATTTCTCACCACAATTAAATGTAGTAAAAATAAAATTATTTTGGTGAATTTAAAGGCTACCTTTGTTTTTTTTTTTCATTTATTTATACACACACACACCATGAGTTCATTAAGACTTGAACTCTTAACCTACACTTATGTATGTGAAGATGATGCCACTAGGCCAATGGCCACTTTGTTGCTAATTAGCAAATTTAAATATATTTAATTAATTAATCAATTTTTTGATAGTAAAAATTATTGGAGGCAAATTTTTATTTTATCCCCAAACTTGAGTTTTCCTACTATTTTAAGGGACTTTGCTAAGTAGCTAAATTAATAATCAAATACATTTTAATAATAATTACAGTAAAATTTTTATTTTACCTCTAGTGGTATTAATTAAAGCCATGAGTAATTAAGAATTTTTCGGAGGGTTTTATTTGTTAATTTAGAATTCAATTAATTAATTAATTAATTTTTGAATAATAAAAAATTGAAACAATTTTTTCACCTTAAATATTATTAATTAAACATAGCTTTCAATATATTTTACCTTCTTTTCCTTAGTGAAAATTTTTGATTTATGATCTTAATCTTTGCTACCAAACTTTCATAAATTTTGTTGTTTTTACTTCACTAATGAAAAAGTAAGGTAAATTATCATCTTTTTGACACAATTTATGTAAATTTGTAGTAAACATAATATCTTATTTACCGCAAGTGAAAAAATATAGTAAATAAATATATTTTTTACAACAATAAGATGAATGCAGTATTTAATATGAGTTTTACCATACCTTTGAAATTTTATACTACAACAGAAAAATCATAGCAAATGTCCTTTTTACTACATTATTTATAGTGAAGGAAAAAATATTGTAGCAAAAAGTATATTTTCTTGTAGTGAGTTTTACAAGATGAGCTTGATTTGGAGTTTGATCAAGATAAAACAATGAAGTTGAAGTGCCACAAAATGTGAATGAGGAGGAAAACCATGGCAATCCAAATGAAAAGTCTCAAAGAAAAGTCAAGGAGAAAAGATCTAAAGCTTGGAAGCATTTCACAACATACTTTGTTTATGGTAAGCGATGGGCTAAATGTAAGTACCGTGACAAAGACTATACTGCTAATACTTATAAAAATAGGACTTCTACTATGTTAGCTCATTCCAATAACTGCAAAAAGAATCCTGATAATATGAATGCATAAAAAAGTAGAACAACTGACAGTTATTGCCATGGCTTAGACATAAGAGAAATATCTTCATAAGGATATTTTGACTAAGAAGCCACTAGAAATGCATTATCTCATATGGTGATTGTGATGAATTATCTTTCAAGTCTGTTGAAAATGAATGGTTTAGGCCTTTCATATCTGTTTCATGCCCCTAGTTTGTAGTTCCATCTAAAACTACAATCACAAGAGATTGCTTTAAGATGTATTACGGTGAGAAACAAAAAAATTAAGAGTTATTTTAGGCAATGAGACCAAATGGTCTCTATTACCACTAGTACCTAGACATCCAATCAAAAAATCACTTACATATGTTTGACTGCTCACTTTATTGATGATACATGGAAGATGAATAAGTTGATGCCTAATTTTGTTCCATGCCCTAGCCATAAAGGTGAGGAAGTTGGAATATTGATTGAGAGGTGTTTGCTTGATTGGGGAATTGATCATGTATTTACCATAACTATTGATAATGTATCATTTAATGATGCTACTATGGCTCACTTAAGAAAAAGATTTGTTACTCAAAGGAAAATTTTCTTAGGTGGAAATTTTTTGGATATGAGATGTGTTGCTCACATAGTTAATCTTGTTGTGAAAGATAGAATGAAAGAAGTGGCTATATCTATTGATCATGTTCATACACTAGTTAGGTATATGAGACAAGCACTTGCTAGGTGGAAAAAGTCTAAAGATTTTGTTGTTGAGGAAAAAATGACAAGTAAGAAATTGCTTTGTCTTGACATTCGAACTAGATGGAATTATGTGTTGTTTATGCTTGAGACCAGTTGCATGTTTGAAATTGTATTTGATAGGTATGAAATTAGTGAGGTTGATTTTCCTAATGATTTGGTCCCAATGGACCATGTGGAAAACTGGGATCACCAACAAAATTTGATTGGGTGCACATTGAGTGGTTAGTAAAAGTTTTGTCACATTTCTATGAGTTAACAGTTTATATTTTTGGCTCTAAATTTGTGACATCAAATTCTTTTTTGGATGAAATTGGGGATATTGATGCATTCATAAAAGAGCGGCTTGTGGGTGCGGATGAGGAATTGGCAAAGGTGGCAAGTTCAATGAAAAATAAGTTTGATAAATATTAGGGAGAGCCCGAGAAAATGAAAATGATGTTGTATGTTGTTGTGATATTTGACCCTCGTTATAAGTTGAGATATGTTCTAATGATTCTTAGTGACATGTACCTATCTGAAAAATGAGAGAAAATGTGTAAATTAGCTAAAGATGCTTTGTTTGATATGTTTGAAGAGTACAAACGATTATATGGTCCTAAAGTTTGCTCCTTCTCCTCCACAAATGTGTCTGGTTCCTTGGGTAAAAACACAAAAACTTCGGAAATAGATTTGGATAATGAAAGTGGGCTGTGAAGGCTATGAGAAAGGACAAGCATTGCAAGTTAAATGCTAATGAAGGTTGTGCTGATAATGAGTCAAAGTTAGATACATACTTGGATGGAAAAGTTGAAAATGATGGGGATGATTTCAATGTGCCTAAATGTTGAAAATTGAATAGTCCTAGATTTCCTATATTGTTGAGATTTGCTTGTGATTTTTTAGCCATGCCTGTATCCATTGTTGCTTCTAAATCTGCATTTAGCATAGGAGGTCTTGTTAGTGATGATTTTAGATCTTCATTAATGCCAAAAAAGATACAGGCCCATATTTGTGGCCAAGATTGGCTGCGCCATGGACCAATAAAGCCTGTTGAAGTGGATTATGAGGTTATGGAAAAAATAGAGCAAGGTACATAGATTTTACTAATTACTATTCTTGTTTGATGCTTCAAATTTCTTTACTTCAGTTAATAAAAATCAATGGTGTTATTTACTGATTACTATTCTTATTTTTATTTTTGTAGATTTGCTATCAAGTATCAGTGAAGAGTTAACATTGCTTGGTTTATGATGCATCATACATGTTTATTGATTGGTAAACATTGCATTTCAATTATTAATAAACATTTTGTAGAGTGATTTTCACTTATTATTTCATGCAAGTGATTGACTTTTAGTTATTCATTATTCATTAATTATTTTTGTTATATTGTAGGTGATTTTGATATTATGTTTGAATATGGGAGTTGAAAGAGTTACTAGAGATGAGGTTGCTTTGCAGACTGCACTCTAGTGATTAGTTCGGATTTATAATGTTCTTTTGCTACTGATGTTCTATTCAAAATTCTATTACTAATGTGATTGGATCAAATTTTGTTTAATGTCAGAGATAGTCAAGTTATTTCCAGAAATACTGTACAAATGCTTGAAGAATGTTGCTAGAATTAATGTGCTGCTGTTATTTGCTCTAATTCAGTTGTAGTTTGGGTAGCTGAATTGATATGCAGGTTGGGTGGTTACTTTTGGGATGAGTGCGACCTTTTGTGCATAAGTTGTTGCTGGATAACATACTTGCTTCTGGATAGATGCACAGAATGTTATAGTTGATGCTATTACAATTTATAGTAGGCTATATATGTCTATTTGTGGCTCATGGAACTTGATTATTCTTGCTAATTGATGGATATTTTGCTACTGTTAATGTGTAAGGCATGATGGGTGGTACATGATGATTAGCAGCAATTGGCTATGCAATCTGCTGCACAACTATTGTGCTTATAAGTTGCTATTATTTGGTGGGGCCATGCTACATTGAAAGAAATGCTTAATGTTGGGCCTAAATAGAAAATGTGTTGGTGGGACATACCTTAGAATCTAAATTGCTGAGAGTATATATGAGGAAAATGCACAACATATGAGCTCATTATAGTTTTATTCATTGATTTGATTGCGAATTTGTGTTATTAAATTTAAAATAATTCTAAAAAAAGAAAAGAAAAAAAATTTGATTAACTAGAATCCAAATCGGACCAAACTGAAAACCAAACCACCCAATTTAGTTCGATTTTCGATTTCATAAAATGTCAAATGAAAATAATTAATTAACCAAATTTTCAATTTGATTTAACTAAATGCACACCACTAGAAATGCTTCCATGTTAGTCAGCTGGGAAAAAGATGTAACTTTAACTTACCATCTATACTTCTCCACACTGTGTGTGAACTTAATGATGTATTCTACAATGATTTATGAATCATCCCTTGAAAAATAAGTGAAAATTGATACCCTATAACCTAGTAAAAAAAAGGATGAAACTTAGGGAATAGGGACACAAATAGGAAGGGTGGCAAGGAATATAACTTATGTTGTGATAAAAGTTGACGGGGGATGTCTTCAACCAGCTGCCTAGAAATGGTGCGGCTTTTGCCACCTGATATTACTTGGAAGTCGGCCTACGTTGTTGTTATTTATGTTAAGTCTCTCAATAAAATCCTTGGCTGCTCTGGCAAACATTATGTTGGTCTCAATTCATTTTCAATTCTTTGGTAAAGGGGAAAAAATCCTTTGAGTTCTTCTCGAGTTGTGCAAGTATCATATCAAGAATAAGTTTGATGAAATCAAGTTGGACATTTTTTCTATTCTAAATCAGTGTTTTAATGTCTTTTTGTAGATCTCGGTTGCTCGTTGAGTGTATTCTTGACGAAATTATTCATATTGAGTGCCCCCAAATTCTCAGAGTATGTTTAGAACTCATGAGTTGCACTAGTTCCCGACTTCATCAAATTTGTCATCAACAGTCGTGTTGGCTTGGCGAACATGAGGTTCTATGGTCTCAACCTGTAGCATGATTTGCTGAAGGCCTCTCTTTTTGCAGCCAACATGATCATTTTGTATTTTGAATTTTCAATTTTTTTTCTTATCTTTTGTGATTCTTGAATGGAGAAAGTTGAAACAAAAGCTACAGGAATGCATAAAACTAAAACTCTAAAGAAACTCAGAACGCAAATAGCAAAACATTAGTTCACTAGGTGTCCCACTCAAATTGTTTGCTTTAAGAATTTACAATTTAAAATTAAAATTCAATGGATGCTTGAGTTGTGCTAGTTCGTGTGTGTGCATACTCAACAATGAATAAAAATGTAAATTTTGTAAATAAAGTGTCCTCAAGCCTAAATTTTTTCAAACAATTGAGTGAAATGTAGTAAATTGACACTTATTTATTTATTTATTTATTTTATGTTCATTGTCTAATTGCATGCAGGACTTTCAAACAAATCGAATTCAGCATGAGTGTTATCAGTGTTTGAGTTAACTGTGAAAATATGCATAGAAATTAAATTTGGCAAGAAAATTTATACTATTATATATGGCTCAACGGTATGGAATTTGTACTTGTACAATTTTGATCAAATTCTGAATTTTTACAGTTTTGAGTTTTTAATTGAATTATAAAAAAAAATTTCATTAGTTATTTGATTATCAATTTGATATTATTTATTCCATGTAAAGATATCTATATTTTTTAAATCATTTTTTAATTGGAACAAATCATTCTTTATTTGCTTCTGATACCAAAAAATAATTGTATTTTATCTACAAAACCTCTTTTGTCTCTATGCTTAATATATGAAAGATTCCCTAATCATTTGAATTTTACAATTTGATAAGTTTTTCATAAATTTTCTTTTATATTTAATAACTAATTTATATATATACCAATATGTATAGAGTATTTTGATTTATTAATATTCTCAATTTTTAACTTTTATTTTCCTTTATCTCTTTGTGTGTGCCATTATTACATTCTTCAAATTATTTATTGTTTACTTCGTTCTATTTTGCACTCTTTTTTTTTTTTTTTGGTTTAATTTAGATATCTTACATGATGAAAGGGATTTTTCAGATTTAATGTCTATAATTTTCTTTCATTCGCTTTTATTTGTTACTAAATATGTAAACATTTATATCTTTTTATTTATTTTATTTTTATTTATCAATATCTTTTAGTTTAATTATCAATTCATTTATTTTTATTTTTATTTTTACTTTTAAATTATCTTTTTGTTTATTTTATTTTATAATCCTATGAGATGAGATATATTAAATGTTCTTAATATTTTCTAATTTTGCTACATGTATATTAGTTACAATTTTCTCTTCAACCATCAATAAATTCTGTCAATTAATTTTTATTTTATTTAAATCGTTATATATTTAATATATTTTTACTCATTCTTTGTATCAAGTTATCAATTTATCGTTAAATTTTGCATTTTATTTTAATTTTTTTGTTCATCTGATTTTGTAATTTTATAGGATGAGATCCATGATTTGAATTTAATATTTTTAAAATTTGTTTCTATTTTTGTGTATTTATAATTTAAAAACTATGTGATTTAATTCTTATTTTTTATTCATATATGTAGTTATATATGTATGAGTATGTATAATTTAAATTCTTTTTAAAAATTTTATATCCTACTTGATTAGTATATATTTTTAAAATCTTTCTTTATCTATTTGAAAAATATTGTGAGATGGTTGTATCAATAGAAAATACACCTATTAGTTGTTGAAGTTTATAATGCTAGGCATAATTTAATCCATCAATATATATATATATATATATATATATCCAATTTTATATCTTTTTATTTTTAATTTTTAATTTTCATTTCCTTGAAAGGTTAATTGCCTCTTTTGTCCTTCACTATTCTTCTACTATTTGTGCAATACACACATACATATAAAAGATTTTAGAATAAACATAATAATTTATATTTTTCCATATTTTCTTTTTTCATTCTAATTTTCGTCCTTATATCCCCGTATTAATTCCTATGTCAAAACAAAGTGTGAGTTTGTAATTGATTTATTAATTTACTATTATTTTAATTTTTAACTTTGATTATTAATGTTAAAAACTTTTCATTTATTCGATAATTGATTTGTGAGTCAAATTAAAAAAAAAATTATTGACTTACATGCTGATATTGATTTATATTTTATAATTGTTTTATAAATTTAAAATAATTCTTTAAATTTTTTCTTTATTATCATAGTTTTTTTTATTTAATTAGTTTTTAATTAAAAACTAAATTAGATAAGATTTTTTTTTAAAATTTCTTGCAACTTATATATTATCTGATTCTTTATATTTTAAGTTTCAACTTAATATATACTCATCATTTTTAGTTTAAAGTAATCTTAAAGTATTATAATTTTAAATTTTTTCTAACTCCTCTTAGTATCAATCTTTTGCTCTACCCTTCTCATATACTTTTATTTTTAATACAACTATCTCTTACTTTTTTGGTTGCATAATATTTTCTTTTCATTTTTGATATAGTGTACAATCATATTCGCAGGCTTTTATTTTTGGAAGTTTTGAATTTTTTTCTACCTCCTAGCTAACTAATCCTAAATTTCATTTTTCATGACATCATGCATATACATTTCATATTTTTAATACCTTTATAAATTTCAAGCTTTTAAATACTAAAATTTGATATATTCAATAATTATATTAATATATATATATATATATATATATATATAGTATTTTTAAGAATCCATGCATAACATGGGGACAATGCGAGCACTTAATCTAATGAAACAATAAGTATATCAAGAGCAGTGATATGAGATAATCCAGTTGGCCCAATAGGCCCAATATCAAATGAGACAGCCCAGGAGGCCCAATGGTAAGTCTGTTTGGTCGACTGGTATCGACCTCACTTGGTAGGGTCTGCGGGTCAACCCGTATCAATCTCAGGACTACTCCAGAAGTTTGAATATTCGAGTCTGTCGACATGTATAGACCTCAAGGCCCACTTCGGCATTAATTCGGATCCCTGCCATATTTATTAGTCTGACAGGCTGCATGCCTCCACATTAATGACAGGTGATAGCCAGTACAACCGCTGCCACCAACTCTGACAATCCTACCAACAACTTTGGCAGAGACGCGCCCCCTTGGCATTGTTCATTCGGGAAAATAGGAGATTTAGCCACCTAGCACAGTACCGAAATTTAGACATGGAATGACCCCCAATCCCCTGGTAAAGACAAAAGTCAGTACACCTAATAAGGGTACTAGGGTTAAATCACGCATACAGAAAGCTATAAATACTTCAGGCTCAATTACGCTTAAGGTAATACCCAATACACTATAAGCCTTACATTCTCTATATTCTGTTCGATCTCTTCATCTTGACCAGAACTAACTTGAGTGTCGGAGTGCCTTAGCCAGGGGCACCTCGGTTAGTTTAACATGTGTTGTGGTTGCAGATCTCAAATCCCAAATTATACACAAACCTGAGTACTCGACCTCCCTGGTCGATTTACCAGTAACACAACTCTCTTTTTCTTTACACGTAGCTTTCAGCAGCATCAAGTAGCAAAACTAAATTGAAATAAATGAAGTGCCAGGAAACTTAATGGCCTATTTGGTTTCATTTCTACGGCTCATTTCCATTTTTATTTGGAGATGAAAAAATAAAAATTAACACTTTCTGCCTATTTTCACTCAAAGTATTCTTATTTTCATTTTCAAACTTTTTCGAAACATGCCCTATCATCTTATTATTACATCAATCAAATTCAAATTTGATTTAATATAACGTACTCACTATTATTTTAAAATTAATAAAATATACATATATTTTTAAAAATATTTCTTTTAAACACAAAAAAATATAAACAATTATCTTTTCAACCCTATACCTACTCTA
Organism: Jacaranda copaia; assembly: GCA_014898725.1. Lineage (NCBI taxonomy): Eukaryota > Viridiplantae > Streptophyta > Magnoliopsida > Lamiales > Bignoniaceae > Jacaranda > Jacaranda copaia. The sequence goes on along the minus strand of JACGDI010005398.1, from coordinate 237,293 downwards.
ATTATTACTTTCCAACAATTCATCCAAATACATTTTTATTTCTATATCAAAATCATAACTACCTTTTCAACTTTTAAAAATGGTTGAAAATGGAAATGAATCTCATAAATACAACCAAACGGGCTGTTAGAGCCCATTTGATTTTATTTCCAAAGGCATTTATAGTTTCCTAATATTTCCAAACGTTGAAAAGTTAGTTATGAAATGAAAATGAAGATTGAGATGTATTTGAATGAAATGTTGGAAAGTAATGATTAAAATAAGTTATAAGATTGAAAAGTAGGTTAATTTATATTTTTTTTATATTTAAAGAGGTCTAATTTTTAAGATATCTGTGATAGAAGGTACCTTATATCAAATCAAATTTGAATTTGATTGATGTGATAATAGGATGATATGATAGGTTTATAATGAGTTTTGAAGAAAAAAAAAAGTGTACTTTTTCAAAAATAAGTTGTGAGAAAGTGATCCGGCTCGTTTGGTTTTATTTCCAAGACCCATTTCCATTTTCAAACATTTCTAAAAGTTGAAAATGTAGCTATAATTTTGAAACAAAAATGAAAATGTGTTTGGATGAATTGTTGAAAAGTAATGATTAGAGTAAGTATAGGATTGAAAAGATAGTTAGTTTCTATTTTTTTATGTTTTAAAAAAATTATTTTTAGAAATATATGTAAATTTTATTAGTTTTAAAATAATATTAAGTATTTTATATCAAATCAAATTTAAATTTGATTGATATGATAATAGGATGATAGAGAAGATTTAGAAAAAAAGTTTGAAAATGAAATAGAACTACGTTGAGTGAAAATATTGAAAAAAATGAGCAATGGATATAAAACCAAACGGATAGTTTCCTGTTTTATTTCCAATTGAAAATGAAAAAAAATCCTGAAAACGAAACCAAACGAGCCCCCAATAACAAAATCTTGCTTGAATTGATAAAAACATAGTATAGTTGATTAAATGAGTTGAAAAGTTGTATGGCGTGTTAACAACTACATAGCTTTAAATAGTACAATGATATTGCAGCAGATTGAGTCTTAACAAGCTTTTGTTTTGTTTAGAATGAGGCTTGTCTTTCGAATACTCCAAAATTTCCAAGAATCTTCGAGTTGATAGCCTAAAAAAAGGCTAGTACAACATGAACACTTGCTTTTTTTGTGCAAATTAGACGTTATTTTTGCTGTCAATTAGCTTCTAAGATAGATTAACCCCGCAAACATTCATTTACAAATTTTACAGGCTTGTGGGTCTTGGGCCTTTATTTCTTTGTAGCCTCTTCTTGGACCTTCGAGGTGGGTCGGCCTTCCAATGACATTATGCATCGACTTTTTCGTATAACAAGCTATTGGATCTTTTCCCTTTGGACTTGAAAAAAATTAATTTTGGTACAAGCAACAATCATCTAAATAAATAATCAAATTTGATAAACACGGCATTAATATATATCACGTAATTTGCATATTCAAAGTAATTTTACTAAATATAATTGATTAATAAGTAATTCATCAATATAACAATTTTTTTTCATTCTTTCGGATAAGCATTCAAACCTTGGTCACATTAAATAAATTAAACATTGTCCAAAAAGTATTTATATACTTATATAAGTATGAATGTATGTATATATAAGTATCGGAGGGAATCCTCCTACGAGCAGGCATCATTATTCTCTTGTCTTTTCCATAATAGTTTCTTTCCATAAACTTGTACGCAAAAAAATTTATCCAAGATACACATACTCATAAAATTAAATTACCATAAAATTAATTTATTCGTGGTACATGATTGAGTTATTAAATCGAAGATCAAGAATATTTGTAATTGTGTGAGTTGATGGGTAAGCCTTCACCTACTTCTTGTACAATTTAATTGTCAGCTTTAATGTGATAGCAATATCAAAGTATGAAGTGAAGATGGGATTTAGTCACAGCGTATAAAAATAAAACCCTAAAGAGTCCTTTCATCATGGGCTTCTAAAATTGAGCCTACATGGCAACACCAGTTGTCATATCAAGGGCTAATTTACTTGTCAGGATTGTGTAGGTTAGATGTATAATCAAGTGAAATTACTAGTTTGGTTGTTACATTTAAAGTCTATGATTAATAAAAAGCCTAGTATTTTATTCTAAAGTGTTGGAATTATGTATTCCACCCCCTCAGTGTGATCAATAATCCTGGGTTTAGAGGCATTGGGATTAATATATCAAATGACAAAATTATCCCTGCATATAAGCTAAATTATATACTTAATTAAAAAGTCTTTATATCACTAAAACTTGATTATATAACTAAGTTTTTAAGAAAATACTAAATTATTTTTATGATCAAATTTATTTTTATAAGATTTTTTATACAATATTTATCTAAGAGATACAAATTTTTTATAAGAAAAATTATTTCTTCCACGATAATAAGATTTCATAACTATTTTTTTTTGTAATTGAAAAATTAATAATATTTTTCAAATATAAATCTACACTTAATATGAATTTATTTTCTAAAATTATAAATTAATATCCATAAACATATCAAACATAAAATAGTTTAATTTGTGAAATAAGTGTATGATTTTATAAAATTTGAAAGCTAATTCCTTTTCCAAAATAAAAATTAACTCTTTCCTAGGCAATAATAAATTCTAAACTATTTGAGAGAAAAATAAAAATGGGAACTTACTCTCTACAACAATACATATATTTAAACCTTTTCAATAAAGATAATTCACTTATTAAAATAAAATTAGGGATGAAATTGATATTTCACATTTATCCTAAGTTACAATCCTAATCATCCAAATAATTTATTGTATTAAAATTAGGATATTCAAATAAGTAATCCAAACAAGTAAACAAAGTATTACATGGTAAGGGCTTGCTTGCTTCACATGATAAGGCATGCTAAATATATTTTCAAATCTTATCTTTTGTTTGCTTTATATTTTTACGGCCCATGATATCTTTGTGACCAGACATGGTATCATGGGCCAAGCTAGTTTATGGATCAAGCCATCTTGGCTTGATCTATTATCCATCCTTTTAAATCTAATATGATAAGGAATAAAAAAGTCATTCTTATCCTTCATATGAAAACCTTAACTCAACATCTTCTGCCAAATTCAGCAGCCATATTTTGAAAATTTACCTTTATAGAAGTTAGGACAAGTGTAATCACATTGAGCAATTTTATCAACCAAACATTATATAGTGTTAAGAGTGGGATATCACCAATTTTTAAAATCAAAGCAAATAATAGATTACATAATATTGGATTCCATTTCTACCTTATGTATCATTAGTATATGAATCTTGCCTAATCCTGTATGCTCAAGCAAACAAGCCCTAATGGTATATTTTTAGATAACAGATTCCACATTTATCAATCACATCTAATTCTATCATGACAAGCAAACGAGTCCTAAGTGTATTAAGAAAATGGCCTCACGAATATTGAATCAAAATAAAAGACACCATGAATCATGTTCTATTAATCGTATTAATTTAACTTATTTTATTTTATTAGAAGAGAATCAATTAATAAAGGGCAACATATTAAAATAAAATTCCAACAAAACTATATCCATCATTTGCAAAATCTAAAATTTTAATTTCCTTCAAACTAGGATTTGTACGTTCACTACTTGCAATACTTGGATAAAAGGATTACCACCGACAAAAGTAAAACATACTTTGCTTTTGACCAGTGCTCATCAGAGAATGCATCCATGACCAATCCAATAGTAGAAGATGAAGATTGACCAACCCATTCTTTACTTTTGACTTTTGAGTTTTGTCCCAATAATAAATTAGTTTATTTTTTCTTATTAAAAAAGGGATCCTTACACTTATGCTTAGCCACCAAGAGATCTTGGTCCATTAGTACTTGCTGGCCTAGTCTTGGCTATATGCCATTGCTAGGTTTTATCGTGTTAGGATTATGATTTTGATGAATGACAATGGCATGTTCATCTTCTTAATTCAAGCAATTTATGATTTATTTTCATCTTAAGGACATTGTGTATTTGGATAAAATACTACTGATTTCTCTCATATGGAAAGAGGTAACTCAAGATTAGTTTCCATCTTAAGGCCATTGTATATTTGGACAAAATAGTAGTAATTTCTCTCATATGGAAAATAGTATTTTGGAGACATTAATGAAGGTTGGAAAATCTCCTTTGATTGAAGAATGGCATCCAAACCTGGTAAGTTGCCGTTGTAGCCCATCTATGGAAAATTACCTTTGGAACATCTAGCATAAGCAAAAGATCCACTATTTAATTTTGAACAAATGCACTCAGAAGGGCACGCACTTGCTTACAGAAATATTTAGCTCTAATTATTAGCTTTCTTAAAGTATCTTATTGGAGAAAAGAAAGTAGTGTGCTATCTACTTTTTTACTAGAACTACCATTAATCATGCAGTCTTCTGTGTTAAGGACTTTGGAATATTCTTTCCCTTCTACTGTATTGGTTTATTTCATATAGTTTCAGTTGGTCTTGAATAGCTTGTTCAGATTTATTAAACTTATTTGTACTAATTCTCTTTGAAATTATTAGTGAAACTTTACATATTAAAATCATAAGTGAAAGCTTAGGTAGTGGATTAGGTTTGCCAAACCACTGTAAATTCAGTGTCTCATTTACTTTTTTGTAGTCTTTAAATTTATGTTATTCCATTTGGGACTTCTAGTTTAAAACTATTGTTCATTTTCTTCTTAAGTGACAATAACTTAGTTTTTGGCCTAATTCACCCTCTCTTAGGCCTATTATTTTTAACAAGTGGTATCCAAGCTTGGTGCTCATATTCAAGTTCTAACAAACTTGAGCAAAAAAGATCCTAATGGCTTCTTCAAGTTTTGATATTTTTGTAGAAAGACAATCTCACACTTGTCCACCATTATTTGGTGCAATGAACTACACAACATGGAAGAATAGAATTGAAGAGTTCTTCGTTGCTCTTTATTATGATCTCTAAAGCATCGTGATTGATGGGCCACTCATTCCAATAAATGGAGATATGACCCTGAAAGGTCGAAAAGAACTTACTATTAAGGATAAGAAAATTTTATCCATGAATGCGAAAGTGAAGAACATCCTCTCATGTGTCTTGGTTAAAAAAGAGTACAATCGTGTCAGCACATATTCTTTAGCAAAAGCAATGTGGACCATGCTTCAAATTACTCACGAAGGAACATTATAGATAAAACAAGAAAAAAACTATATTGCTAATCTATCAATATGAATTGTTTTCCATGAAAATAGGAGAATCCATAAGCTAGATGTATGCTTAATTCATGAAAATCATCAATCCACTGGTTGTACTTGGAAAAAGGATATAGAAAGTGAACAAGTGCAAAGGATCCTATGCTCCCTACCAAAATAATGAATGCCTAAAGTGACTACCATCCAGGAAGCAAAAAATCCAAAACTTTTGCTATGGGACAATTGATTGGATCCCTTATTTCTCATGAGCTAATCCTCATGGCATAGGAGGAAAGCTCTTACAACAAAGTAAAAAAGGATGTTGCTTTTCTTCTGATCATATGGATCCTTCTGAAGATGAAGAAGATCTAAGCAAGGAATTTATAAATGATGAAATCATATTGATAACCAGATGGCTAAAACAACTTACGTAGGCAAAAAAATCATTTTAGATGTGGTTTCAAAGGAAGTACCAGATGAATTAACTTCAAACAACAAAGATCATAACAGATCATTGGCCATGAGTGCCATAAAATTGGACATAAAAGGCCATAATATCCAAAGCTAAAAAGGAGTGTCAAAATAGAAAGGGAAGCAAAACAAAAAGCAATAACTATAACCTGGGATGACTTGGATTCTGAACAATTTGATAAAGAAGACAACTGCCTTATGGCAAATAATTAGGTATCATTTCATTTCAAAATTCATTCTAATGATTTTGAATATGAATGTGAAAGTTCGTATTTATCTAGTTTGCATGAAAAATGTCATAATGAAATTCTTGAATTGCACAATGAAATTAGCTTTCTTAAAGATCAAAATCAAATCATTTCTAATGAAAAAATTTACCTTGTTGAAATTTATAATAATATCCTAAAGAAAAGTGTTGATGATAGAAACTAATTAGTCAACATGAATACAGAGGTACAAAAAGAAATAATCTTCCTCTTGGAAGAAAATTATAATCTAAAGAGAACAATCAAAGAGAAGAAGGAGGTTGCAAGTTTCAAAACCTATGAAAAAGCAAGAACATTTTTTAAAGAAAAATATAATAAAAGAACTTTTCATACATATAGAAAAAGTAGACACATTGCATATAGATGCCCTTTAAAAGGGGACATTGGAACCAAATTTATATAGGCGCCACATTCCCAAGAGAAATGATATCTAGACAATAGATGTTCTAGACAAATGACAAGAAACAAATCAACCTTCTTAAACATTAAGCACTTTGATAGAGGTAACGTTTTTTTTGCTAACAACACTAAAGGCATAACTGTTGGAAAAAGGAGAAATCACAGAAAAATTGGTATTTCCATTGGCAATGTTTGGCTGGTAGAAGAACTCAAACATAATTTGCTAAGCATCAACCAACTTTGCGATTGTGGATATAAAGTACAGTTTTATCCTACTAATTATATTATTTCAAAAGATGAGGAGATAATCTTTATTGTATCTCATGAAAACAACATATATTGCATTGATCTTGATATCTTGCTGAATCAAAATGTTGAATTTCTTATTGCTATTGAAGAAACGTGTTGGACATGGCATAGAAGGTTAGGACATGTGAATATGAATCTGTTAACTCATCTTGCAAATAGAGAATTAGTTAGAGGCATTCCAAAAATTAAGTTCATTAAAGATAGAGTATGTGATGCATGTGTCAAAGGAAAACATGTTAAATCTTCATTTAAACCAATAAATGATATTGCATCATCCAAACCTCTTGATTTGTTGCATGTAGACTTATTTGCTCATAAAGTGATGCTCTTAGTTGCTTTATTTCTTGAACTAAAAAACTACAAAATGAAAAAGGATACATTATTGGTAAAATTAGGAGTGACCATGGTACTAAATTCGATGATAATAATTTTGATGCATTCTATGATGAAAATGGATATTCTTAGAATTGTTCTGCTCCTAAAACTCAACAAAATGGAGTAGTTGAAAGAAAAAATCACATTTTACAAGAAATGGCTAGAACAATGATGAATGAATTTGACTTACCTAAATCCTTTTGGGTGGAAGTAGTAAATACCGTATGTTATATTGTAAATCATTCATTTCCCAGACCATTCAATGAAAAACGACTCCTTAAGAAATTTAGAATGGAAAAATTTCTAACATTTCATACTTTCGGGTATTTTGTTATAAGTGTTTTATTTTAAATGATCAAGAATATCTTGCGAAGTTTGATCCTAAATCAAATGAATGTATTTTTGTTGGATATTCCAATCACAATAGACCTTATAAAATATATAATAAATGAAAACAAACAATGCAAGAGTCTATACATGTTGTATTTAATGAAACTAACCCTATTGCTATCAAGAAAAACTTGAGCATAGAGTCATCTAGTGTTGATTAAATTGTGAGAACCATATAAAATGCAAACTCTCTAGAAACTGGAAGAACTTCCGAAGGTTAAGAAGAGCATAGTAAATCCCCTTCCAAAGAAAGTTATGAAGTTTGCAATGAAGTAAAAATCAAAAAGTTCAAGCACACCTCAAGCCATCCAGTTGACAAAATTATTGGCAATCCCTAAGATGGAATCACCATAAAATCACGAGTAAGAGAGTCAAATGTGGCTAACTCTAATCTTGTTCTACTCTGTTTCATTGAACCTTCAAATATTAATGAAGCACTCAATGATAACTTATGGATGGAAGCAATGGAAGAAGAATTATTGCAATTCGAGAAGAATAAAGTATGGCATCTAGTTGAACGATCGGATGATAGATCGATAATCGAAACCAAATGGGTCTTCTAAAACAAACTTGACAAAAAAGGTAATGTAATTTGAAACAAAGCTAGACTCATTGCAAAGGAATATTCACAATAAGAAGGTATAGACTATGACTAAACTTATTCACCAATTACATGTCTTGAGTCCATTCGTATATTACTCACATTTGCTAAGCATAAAAACTTTAAACATTTTCAAATGGATATTAAAAGTGCTTTTCTTAATGGGATCATAAAAGAAGAAGTTTTTGTTGAGCAACCCCCTAGTTTCAAAAATCAAGAATTTCCAAATCATGTCCTCAAACTTTCTAAGGCACTTTATGATCTTAAACAAGCCCTTTGTGCAAGGTATGAAACATTGAACAACTTTCTTACTTCCAAAGGTTTCTTTGTGAGAACCATTGATACCACTCTGCTCATCAAGCATTTTTTTCATGATATTATTTTAATTCAGATATATGTTGATGATATAATTTTTGGAAGTACCAATAGCGCTTTGTGTGAAGAGTTCATAACATGCATGACAAATGAATTTGAGATGAGTTTAATGGATGAAATATCATTCTTTCTTGTACTTTAGATTAGACAAAGTGACTTAGGCACATCTATTTCATAAGAAAAATATACAAGAGAACTTCTTACAAAATTTGGCATGGAATAATGTAACACTCTTCCTACTCTAATGGCTCCACATACTGTGCTTGATTTATGTACTAATGAAAAAAGTGTTGATGAAAAGCTCAATAAAGGGATGATTAGCTGCTTATTATACCTTACTACAAGTAGACCTGACATTATGTTTTCGACAAGTTTTTGTGCTATATTCCAAACAAATCTAAAGGAATCCCATCTCAAAGCTATCAAAAGGATACTACACTATCTTCAAGGAACTAAAGACATCGAATTATGGTATCCTAAATCATCTAAATTTGACCTCGTTGGATTTTTAGATGCCGATTATGCAGGTTGTTGAATATATCAAAAAAGTACCTCTGGAACTTGCCAACTTTTGGACAAATGCCTAGTAAGTTGGTGTAGTAAAAAATAGAGTGTTGTGGCCTTGTCCATTGCCAAGGCAGAGTGTATGGCATTAGGTAACAGTTACACTCAACTCCTTTAGATGAAACGAACTTTACTTAATTATGGATTGCATTTTCATAATATTCTAGTTCATTGTGATAATACTAATGCAATTAGCATAACAAAAAATCCTGTCTTGCTTTCTCATACCAAGCACATTGAAATTAAGCCCCATTTTATTAAGGATCATGTTCAAAAAGGAAATATATGCATAAATTTTATCGATATCAATCTTCAATTAGCTGATATATTTACTAAACCCTTACTAGAGGATAGATTTAACTTCCTTGAAGAACTACTTGGAATTCAAAAGTCTCCTACCTAAATTAAATCTATTATTATTTTCTCTAGATGCTCCTTCTTTTGATGATAAAAGAAGAGATGTTTCTCTTTCATGTTTCTATTTCTGTTTACATGTTTTGATATGCCACCACTTTGGTATTTTCAGAGGAATTTGACAAATTTGATGAAGGGGGAAATGTTTTATGTTTTTGTTTCTATGTTTTCGATATGAAAATACTTTGGTTTTTTCAAAGGAAGTTGACAAATTTATCACTTATTGATTACATTGAATATGCTAAAACTCTTTCTCTCCATGTTAAGTACAAAAAATAGGGGAAGTCACTTACTCAGGGGGAGCTATGAATTAATTATACTTTCATACACTTTGGAATTTTCAGAGAAATTTGACAAACTTATCACTCATCAATCATCTTGAATATGTTGAAATTTTTTCTATCCATACTAAGTACAAAAATTGGGGAAGCCATTATTCGAATAATTGTCATCATAAAAAAGAGGGAGATTGTTAGGATTATGATTTTGATGAATGACAATGGCATGTTCATCTCCTTAATTCAAGCAATTCACGATTTATTTCCATCTTAAGGACATTGTGTATTTGAATAAAATATTACTGATTTCTCTCACATGGAAAGATGCAATTCAAGATTTGTTTCCATTTTAAGGCCATTGTATATTTGAACAAACTATTACCATTTCTCCCACATGGAAAGAGTGTTTTGGAGAACTTAATGAAGGTTGAAAAATCTCCTTTGATTGAAGAATGACATCCAAACTTAGTAAGTTATTGTTGTAGTCCATCTATGGAAAGTTGCCATTGAAACATTCAATATGAGCAAAAGATCCACTATTTAATTCTAAAGAGATGAACTCAAAAGGAGAAGCATATGCCTACAAAAATATTTAGCTCTATTTATTCGCTTTCTTGAAGTACCTTATTGGAGAAAAGAAAGCAGTGTGTTTTTTACTTTCAATTGGAACTACCATTAGCCATGCAGTCTTTTATGTTAAGAACTTTGGAATATTCCTTCCCTTATGCTGTATCGGTTTGTTTAATATAGTTTATTAGTTGGTCTTGAATTGCTTGTTCATATTTATTAAACCTATTTGTACAGATTCTCTTATGAATTATTACTGAAACTTTGCAGATTAAAATTTTAAGTGAAAGTTTAGGTAGTGGACTAGGCTTGCTAAGCCACTATAAATCTGATGGCTCATTTACTTTTCTATTGTCTTTAAATTTGTATTATTCCATTTGAAACTTTCAGTTTAAAATTATTATTCATTTTCTTCTAAAGTAATAATAACTTAGTTTTTGGCTTAATTCATCCCCTTTTAGGCTTATTATTTTCAACATCCCGAATGTGATATTATTATTTATAAATAGCCTAGGTGCTGTTCCTGTTCGTATTATTGAACTTTTTTATTCAAAAATCCGTGGGCCGAGGCCCTTACATAAGTCTACCCCAAATCCGCTCGGAGTCGGAGGCTGGGGTTATTAAATATACGTACATTTTAACATAAATTATTTTTGTACGTCCTATCCTATTTAATTAGGTGTTTTCAAGATTTTTTAATTAATTTTAGATAAGTAAAAAAGTTATGAAAAATTACATAAAGGAAAAGTAGTCAACGTTTAAGTGCTTGAAATGATTGCATGATACACAAATTAAGAAGAAATTGTACAAATTATGTGATGGTTGCTTTTAAATTTAAAAAATTGAAATGAAAAGCATCACTTACTAAATACAATTAGAATTAGAATAAAAAATTCAATTAGAAAAAAATAATTAAAAAGAATTCTTATAAACACTCCCTAAATTAATTAATTTTGAATAAGCTTATAAATCTAATGAAGGATCCAGCGAATATTTTTCCAAAAATGAAAGATAGAAGACGAAGAAAACCAACCAATTGGATATTCCCAGATAAAAAGTGATTGGTCATATTATAAAGCACTCCAATTGGTAAAAAAAGAAGGGAAAAAGAGATTCCAGTCCAGATGGTGACTCATTATACTATCAGTTGACACGAGCAAAGGCATGCACGCACTCCATCAAATTTGTTTTCTTGCAATAAGATAACATAAAAAGTTATCATATATAGTTAATTAATTAATTATATATATATATATATATATATGTTCTCCTAATCGAAATGTGTTGATTTCCGTAGCACGTAGCCAGCCAGCCAGCTCTGGAAAACATTTCTTTAAATCTGACGTTGCAAAAAGAAAGAATCACCTTTAAATCCGCACATTGCATAGCTTTTTTTCTTTTTACAACGTCAATTGGCTTTTTATTCATAATCTTGAACGTACGGGGGTCATTATCTATTGCTATTTTCGTTCCTTTTTGATATAATGTGATGGATGATGCAGGCAGGGATAGCAGGAAATATTTGGGGTACACTTTCTCAAAAATAAACAAAAATTAAAGTAAGAGAGATAGAGAAAGAAATTGTTTTGGTAGAAATTGGGGAATCTTTGTGAAAAAGGGTCATCATCAAAGCAACCACCTTTAATTTTATTTTGAGCGAGTAGTACTTTTTGATGTGCTATAAAAATATCTTAACATCCCAAGTAATAAATTTAGAATGAGGCGTGGCAATTTGATTTAATGATATTAATTTTATATATAAAGTATGAGGTTGAAAATTTAAATTTAATAGATATCTTGTTGTTGTGTGCATATAAATAAAATAAAATAAAATGAAATAATAAATTTAGAGCAATATTTAGAAATTTTATTGTATTTGTTTCAAACTTCGATCAAATGCTTGGCAACGTAACACTTACAAATATAATTCTTATTATGTTTCTAAACTGATTGCATTGCTAAATAATTGAATTTGACCGATCTGAACTACTCGATTTAAAGAGATGATATGTATATATATATATACACACGCGCACACACACATACTAATTAAGTAAGTAGCTAGAAGTCGTTTATCTTTTGCCAACACAATTATTCTATCAAACTGATTGAACCCAAACATCCAATTACTCTACCCAATAACAATTAAGGGAACGACAGAAAAGAAAAGCAACGAGGATAGAGAGATCAGTGAGTTGGTAGAAGAGTTGGTGAGACAAATTGTTTGGCACGAGTTGTGGAGTCTTTATGTGAAAGCCATATATATATATATATATATATATATCATCAAATGACTTTTTATGGGGCTGCTGGGCTGTAAAACATATTTTGCTGAGTCAACCAACAAACTTATGCGTGCATGTAAACATCTAAGTTGGCCTCACTTATACATTTTATAATGTAATTTTCCAAAGAGTTTTGCTCATCCAATATTAAATTTAGAATGAATTAACTATATAAACAAGTAAGTACTATGGCTCTTCTACAAATTCCCTAGTGAAAGTACCGCAAGATATATGTATAATTAGTGCCAGAGACAACCTTATGTTAAGTCGCATATATAGAACCATGATAATTTCAAATATTCAAAAACAATAAAATAAAATTAAAAGCATAAATGCAAGAATATTTATAACTTAGATAATTTATTTTCTAAAGATTATCAATAATTAACAAAATTATATTACTTAACCCGTCGTTTGTTTGAAGCTAAAGAATTAGTTAGAACAACCAAGCATGTTAAGAAATGCACAAGCAATTATGAGTTAAGAAAGCATATAATTCTTATTAGGTGCGATTAGATATCCAACTACTCCATAATTATTACGGTGCTTGCTTTTTTTTTTTTTTTTTTTTAAATAAATCTATATTCCTACTTTATCTAACACATTTATATAATTAAATTATAGTTTCTTGATTTCTTTGCATGAGGTAGGAGCTTTTAACGAGTTCCAAGATGGTGCAACTTTTTGGTCCGAAGTAATTCTACGCTATTAAACTACTTTTACAGTGTAAGAATATGTGTCAATTTTAACCAATCATAAATAAAGATATTAATCTGGGGAAAAGATTAATTTGTTTGTCTTCAATTAAATAAGAAACTATTTGAAGATTAATTGTTGTTTTATTGGGCACTATACATTCTTTTACTTATTATTCTCAAGACATTGGTTAGTCTTCGAGTCAATTTTATGTACATCTCAATTAATTAACCTTTCTGATGCAACTAAAAATCGACCATTCACGTCTGTAATGACAAGAAAGTATTATAATTTCTAATAAATAAAAAAAGTGGCCGCAAAAAGTTGGTCTAATGAAAATAGAAAAGAAAAAGGGCCTTTTCGTAGTGTGAGCGGATATATATATATATATATATAGATAGATATAAATGTATATATTATTCTCCTTTTCAGCATGTGTACATGGCTTGCTTTCCTACTCACACAAGACGGAGAGAATGAAACGTGGAATTTAAGTCTTGGAAGGAAATCCTCGATAATTTATATTCTTCTAATTTCTTTTGCATGCTCCCCTTTGTTCTTTGCATTTAATTCGTGAAAGTGGAAGTAAGTGTTAATAAATGAAATCATCCTTCTTCGCTCACAACTTTCTTAAGACTTTATTCTTCCTCCAATGTGCTTGAAGTTCTTCTAACAAATAACATTCCGAGATAAATGATTTTTCAACAATCAACAAGTCCTAATTAACCGTAGCTTCTACTCCTACTAACTTGAAACTCCCCTTATGAAATTATTTAGTGCAGTGAGTGCTTTTTGTAGTTATTGTGAGAATGTTTCATGTATTGTTTGCTATCACGTTCTAAATTAATTCTTAGATAGACAAATTATCAATTTAGTAAGTTATTATGTTTTAGATTTTGTTTTCATTTATGCAAAAATGGAAATTTGTAATGCCCCAAACCAAAGGTGGGTGTTACCATTCTAACAATTACCACTCGATATATATAAGGAAATGCAAACATCTTGAAGGGGTAAAGTATTTCATATATGTCGGTTACTAGTGATTCACATCTGGACATAACTATTACAACCAAAAGAGATATTGTCAAAATATATTATAATACAAGAGTCCTCAATAGCTTCTAGCGCTATCTATTTACATTAGGCAAAATTATGTACACTACGTACCATCGAGCAAATTCCCTGCGACTCTTATGGATCCTTATCTAGGAGAAAGAACAGGATGAAATAATATGAACTATAAGTCCGAAGGACTTAGTAAGTTGATAATAAAAGGTAACTACAACACATAGAACCATGACAAGCGATTAACGACGTAACAAGTGAAATTCTCAAGGTGTTCACAACGATGTAAGATACTTTTCAAGCATAGAGAATCGCTAATAGTGAAAGAAGATTACACATTTATCATTCAATAAACATTTTCACAAATAAGTTGTTGGTGGTTTTCCTACCATATCACTCCACTTTTGAAACTATGGAAATCCTTATTCCTTCAATTTTCGAGCGATCAACTCGAACAAACAATCAAACATTAGGCATGGCTAGCCACATGCCTTATCAATTCATAGACAACTACCTTCAGCTGGCTATAAGATTGGGTTGTGTACATCGTGCATGGATATTAGCCAAAAGATTTGTCACCACGATTCTTCCCACCTAGCAATCTTTTGTAACTGATCTAAGGGCCTATTCCCAAGAGTATCAAACATATTCATACTTGTCATATAGTATGCCCAATAGCATATCAAATAATATCTCCTTTGCCATGTTAACTGACACATAAACAAATTTAGCACTAGGCTGGCTTCCAGAACAAGATGATGATATTTCGAAATCATTTTCAACTTCCTCAACATAATTGCCAATTTCCATTAGTGCTATAAATCAATATTAAAAAAAATGCTCAATGAGAAAGGGCATGTGGAGTACTATTTTCACAAATAGTTTAATTTATCAAAATTCATGTACATACTCATAACTCAACAATTTTAGACAGGTAAGAGTCTCAAGTAGGTATAGTTCAAGAATTACCAAGAAGAAGACATAATGAACTATCAAGAATATTGTAGGAATCAAGAATCAATACATTATAGGCGAGTGAATATTTACAACAAAGACAAGATTGAACAATAGCGATAAATTTATCAACATATATGTGTAAAATAAAGACTCACACCAGATTTGTTCAATGATAACTTAAGAATCAAAGGCAGTAGAATAGCTCCAACATATTATCAATTTTAAATGCCAGAATCGATGAATATTATAGAAAAAATAAATAGCGATGATCGACTCTCAACAAATCAAAATCAAACTATAAAGACATAATAACAATTGTATATATTCTTTTTTCCTAGCAATGAATGCTAATATAAACTCACTTAGCAAATGCAAAGAAATTCCTAATTGTATGAACACTTAAGTCTTGGCTTCCTAGTCGAATTGAGAATTATCATAAGATAACCCAAGTTATCATTTTATCAATCCTCTAATCCTCAATTATACTTATAGTTAATGTCTTTATCAAACTCAAGGTTATTCTTATATAATCTGAGTAATTGGATTTCATATCCAAAGACTTAAGAAAATTGAGTACGATAATTCTTAATGTACTTAAACGCCCTTATCCAGTCCTTAGTTACATCAATTGTTTAGGTATAATTTCCTTAAGTTCCATGGGATACTGAAACATTTGTGGTCATCCATCATCGTTCTTAATTCGATGAATCAATACACAAATAATCAAAATTTTGCTTAAGGTCTTTAGTGTATTCCTTTGGGCCAATGGAGTTCAATATTATAACAATCATAGAATTAATCCTTTACTTAAGCTAAATCATAGTTTAGCAATCTTAATACAGGTCATAATTAAACTCAATCTAAAAATCTGATTACATCCAATAATTTAATTGAATTAAAATTTAATTATTGAAAATTACCCAAATTAGGTTGAACTAAGATCCAGTCTTAAGTTGATGATAGCTTAGACAAGTTTGAAATCTCAATCTGAGTAAATTTCCCAAAGACTATCCCATGCATTGCTACAAGAGAAGAAGGCTAATACCACCACCAGATGTATCTTGTCGCCAGAAGCAAAATGCCCCAAATAATTTCTAATTTCGACAATAATAGGCCAGTCAATTGGCCGTTCAAATTTGTGAAACCCTAACCCTGCCACTGTCCGCCACTCATCTCAATTTCTCCACAATCGTTCACTGTTCCACCAAAATTAGCCCCACCATCACCTTGCCTATGTTGTTGTGACCAAAACCTATCAACACCTAATCATTTCTAGTAGCAGAATCGTCACCTCCGACATGCTCTACCATTGGCCTCATTTTTTGGCTGATATCATGGTTGTTTCTTGGTAACTCTTATATAGTTTCGCTCCTCTCAACTAAGGGAATCTAACTTCGGTGTTACTTTCGATCTTCACGATCATTTTTTGGTGGTTCGCACGTTAGGTTGGGGTTAGGTAAATTACTAGAATTTAGTTAAATTATGTCCTCAATCCTATATATATAAACATATTTTCCAATATTTTCATTTTGGCCACAAAAGTTTCTGATTGACTCAAATCTTACCCCAAATCTTTTGACAGCCTTACACTTTAGTCCCTAAGCTTCAATTGGGTTCTCTAATTTCTATTTCTTTCACTTTGACCCCTAATATTCTTGATTTTAGTTAATTAGGTCCAACCAGTTTATTTTAAAGCCCTTAAGCTTTTATTTTTCTCACATTGACCCCTTAAACTTTATAATTTTAAACAATCAAGTCCTTTCCTTATTTACAATTAAATCCTCCAATTCCTAATATTTCTACCTAAACTTTAATTAATTTAATTTTGATCAACTTAGATTTAAAAATCCCAAAACTGGTACACTTTTAAAGATTCTATGCAAATTTGTGATAGTCTTGCTTGTTTTGTTATTTTAGAAAGTTGATTTTAGCTATAATTGTTGAGGCAAAAAATGTTGCAAATATTGAGTCCAATATTAGTGGCATTGCTAGTGGAGTTTGGATTGCTCCTATTGCACCTACTCTAGTTGTACTAAATTCACTGTGGATAAGTTCTTTGAGTTTTCTATGGTAGATTATAAATCCATCATATCTCATGTGAATTGAGTATTGGATGATTCTACATAAGTTAGCTATTGAGAGAATCGTGCTTAGAGAACCTTTCCAAGGAGGCCTTAGTAGAGAAATTGCCCCCGATAGAAAAGACTTCAGGAATTATCTTAAGCACAACATGAGGAAATGAGCCCTGAATATCTAATCTTGAGGTTGAGTACAAAGAAAGACTATCGACTTTCAAAGAAGAAAACTGGGGGCAATGCTCATGAGCTCAAAGCCAACATGGTGGAGTAAGGTCCATCAAATAAAAAATGAAAAAAAGAGACCAATCTAGTTAGAAAGGTATAAAAAAAAAGAAGAAATTCAAAAGGAACTTGCATGTCTAGGGCTACTAAACCAAAAAATTGTCACAACCATCAACAAAATGGAACCTAATAAAAGAGAAAGACTAACTAGTCTAATATGACAAAAGTTGATCATTTATCTAGAGTGACATACATAAACCTACTAGGAGTTGCATCAATAGTGAACTTAACAGAAAATCCCAAATAATGATGGGTGGACACTCTAGCCATTCGACATGTTTGCTCCAATTAAATGATTATACTATGGAGGACAAGATGTTATTTATGGAAATTTTATCAAGCTCAAAGGTACATGGAGTTGGAAAGTTTGTGCTAAATATGACCTTTGAAAAAGAGGTTGTTCAACAATATGCTTCACGAGCAAAAAAATAGAAAAAAACCTAGAACCAGGCCAATTCTATGTAGGACTGATTTTGGACTAGTATTTGAATGAAAAAAAATTGTACATGCCAAAAATGAAATGTATATTAGCAAAGGCTTTTTTATGATATCTATTTAAAATGAATATAATAACCATCATGCCAAAGAATGTACCAAAAGTTGAAATTAGTGAGAAAGTAGAATTAACTGAGTCCTTTAATTTATAACATCATTGATTCAAATTCATGACTTTTGGTACCTTAATTAAACTTCCTATTGGCCTATTACTTGAATTAAATTGATGCAAAATCTAAATGTGAAGTTTGTATTAAGACAAAAATAATGAAGGTCTCTTTTAAATCATACGAAATATGCATTAAACCATTGGACTTCGTTCACATTGTTTATGTGATTTAATGGTGATGCAATTCAAAGGAAAGAAATATTTCACAACTTTCATCATTGATTGCACAATGTATTCTCATATTCATTTACTTTCAAGTAAAGATGAGGCATTAGAAATGTTTAAACAATAGTAAAATGAGGTTGAGACACAATTTAGAAAGAAAATAGAAATACTTTGAAGTGATAAATTTCGGGAATATATCTACCCATTTGAACTAAATATGAAATAATTTATGAAGTGACAACTCCATATGCTCTAAAATCAAATGGCTATGCAGATCATAGTAATTGAACTTTGAAAGAAATGAGTTACGCTCTACTTACTAATACAAAAGCACCTCAAAATATATAAGGGAAAGCAGTGTTAACTGCAAATTACTTGGTTAATATGCTAGCCCATAATGAACTGCAAAAGACACCTTATGAAGTATGAAAACATCATTCACCTTTCTACCAATATCTTCAAGTGTGGGATGTCTTGTAAAAGTGGAACTTTCACTTGCTAAAACTTTCCTTGGATATGCACAATATAGTGCTATGAATAATTCCTTGTGCAAAAAATAAATATAAATGACATTGAGATCAATATTATAATTAAGTCAAAGACCACAAGTTTCTTTGAGGAAAAATTTCCTTTGAAATAGAAATATTATTGTTAGAATCAAGTCAAGAAGATAGTGAATCTCGATGTAGCAGAAGAGTTAGAACATCCAAGTCATTTAGATTTGATTTTCATCTTGCATGTTAGAAAAATTAAACCACGAATGTTCATTGAAATGATGACAACATGATAAGCTTTTTTATAGAAAGAGACTCTAAATAGTGAGATTGAATCCATCATGTAAAACCATACTTAGGAATAGGTAGATGTTTTCCCTAAAATAAAACTTAGAGTACAAATAAAATTTCAAGAGAAAGATCAAAACTAATGGTACAATTGATAAGTAATAAGGAAAGATTAATTGTGAAATGATATAGACAAAAAGAAGTTCTTGATTAATGAAATATATTTGTTAGTGACTAGGATAATATTTATTAGGTTGTCAATGTTAAAACAACTTTTGTAAATGGTGACCTCAATAATGAAATTTATTTCCTACAATCAAAAGGATTTGTGGTTCCACATCAAGAAAAGAAGGTTTGTAAGCCAATTAAGCAGTTGTATGGCTTAAAGCAAGCACCTAAAGACATAGAAAATTAGATCAAGTTATTATAGCAAATGATTTTAGGATTAATAAGTGAGATAAAATGTATACATTAAAGCTGTTGCAACTAAGTATGTCATTGTATGTCTATATACAGATAACGTGACTAAATAGAAGAAGAAATTATTAAGTAGCAACTCGAGATAAAGGACATGGGAGTAGTAGATATGATATGTGGAATAAAAATTATCAAAACATCTCATGTACTAGTCTTAATATAATCTCATTATATTAAGAAAGTGTCACAAAAATTCTTAAATCATGAAAGTAGACCAATGAAGACTCTCATGGACGTAAATCAAAGACTTACAAAGAATAAGGGTGAAGCAATGTGTAACTAGGAATATTCGTGCATAATTGGAAGCCTAATGTATAACATGAATTACATGAGACTCGATATAGCATATGTAGTTTGTATGCTAAGTAGATACTAGTAGACCTGGGAAAGAGATTGGACCACTATTATTAAAGTCGTAAGGTACTTGGAACATACCTTAAACTATAAGTTGCATTATACTATATGTCCAGCTATATTGAGGGATACAACGATGCTAATTGGGTACCAAGCACTAATAAGATCGTTAGTGAATAAATGTTTACACTATGAAGAGCAGTTATATTCAGAAATCATCAAAATAAGCCTATATAGTTAGGCTAACTATGAAATACGAGTTTATTGTATTAAGCAAAGCATGTGAGGAAGTAGAATTATGCAACTATTAGAAGACATTCCAAATTGTCCTAAACTTGTGATAGCAATTTGCATCCATTATGATAGTCAATCTATAGAGAAAAGCGTATAAAAAAAATATGTATAGTGGTAAATCTTGAGACACAAGTTATAAACGTAATTACTATTAGACAATTGCTATCAAATAAAGTTATCTCATTTGACTATATAGAGTTAAACGATAACTTAGCAAAATTGCTTAAGGATTAATAGAGCAAGTTGATAAAACATTGAGGGAAATAAGATTGAAGCCTATAAATAACTAAGTCTCTATAACAAGAATCCTACCTATATGACTAGAAATCCTAAGAAATAGATTTGAAGGAAAGTTATTGTAGCTTGACATACAAGCACTATGGGTAACAAAACCTCCTCCATATTCCTATGGTAAATAGCCAATACCATTTACAAAAGTTTAAGGATAAGGTTTACTTTAAATGACTATTATACCTTCAATTTCTGAGTGAGGGGGCATAATAATCCCTTAATAAGAAGCCACAAATGTGAGTGAGGTTTTAGTTGGTCTTATGAGAATTTCTAAAGTTGACTTCTCATAAAGTACTCTTGAATACCAAGAGCAGTTCAGGGTTAAAAAAAACAATCCATTTAAACTATAATTTGATTATTGAGTAATTTTGTGTAAAGTTCTATTATCTTGATATACACAAAAGTTAAACAATTTAAGATATCATTTTGAGAGTGATTACAAGCTAAGAGGGGGGTGAATTAGGCCTAAGGGATTTTAATGCAGCGAAAGTTTATCATTCAAATACTTTTTGGCCTTCCAAAATAATTTAAGTCTTTTGTAGAAAACAATTTTAGTTACTAACTGGAATTTGTATGTATTAGTTAACAACTATTCAGACCAGTGATAAATAAAGATATAAAAACAGAAGTAAAAGGACAAGGGTGTTTACAGAGGTTCGGCAAGCCTACTTCTCTACCTAAGCTTTCACTTAGGATTTTGAACTTGTCAAATTATTTAAGATATAATAATGTTTTACAGTTAAATACAGTAATTTGACAAAATGAAAGTTACAGAATAGAAACACCCTAGCAATGTGAAAACCAGCTTTTCACAAAGAACTAAACCAAAATCCCAGATGGAATAAAGTAGATTTCAGAGCACTGCAAAACCAGCTGCTTTGGGAATAGGTTTAGGGGAACATCTATTAGTTGTACTTGCACAACCTCAATAGACTGATGCATGAGTTGTTACCACTCCATATGGCAAGCTCTAGACTTTCTTTCTAGACAAGACCTAAAATACTACAGAGGATTCCAAATAGCACCACTCTAATGGTTTCTTCACCTAAAGGTCTTTAGAGCAACTAGGCGCTGATTTGTTCTCTTCATGGTGTCCCTAAAAGCGTGTACGACGCTCGTCCCTCTTCACCGCTAAGTCTTTCGAGACACAAACTGCCCTTATCCTCATCTCTCCAAGGTCTATTAAAGGTAAGCCCCCTTGACTTTCTTCACTATAAGGTCCATTGAAAACACACGTAGAATAAAGAATTAACAATACTTAAACATAAAACACATATGAGAGTATGACACAACTCCTCAAGATACTTAACAAAGATCTTTTCCTGACTAAGTGATTCTCTGTTATTATTATTGCATATTTTCTAAGTTATAAGCTCATATCCAATAGCTATAAATCCTCAATTAGGTAAGTGTCCATTAGAATCAAAAAAGAAAACAACATATTATGGTATGCATTAATACCACAAATTTTGAATATTTCAATAAGTACAGTAAAAATAGTTTATTTCCTAAGCTATAGAGATTGTGAATCAAGTTAGAATCCTCAAGAGATTTTTTCATTATGGAAAGTAAATTCCAATGCATAGATAGATTCCAACAGATAATACAGAATTCATAATTTAATTGCATGCTTTCAGCATATAATTTTGGAATGTAATTTTATCATAATAAAAATAATGTAAATCATCAAAGGGTCAATAATCTCTCCCTTTTTGACAATGACAAATTTTGAGTAGAGAGGAAGGATATCACTTGGGCTCTCTCTGTTTATAGTTCTACCAGCTTGTACTTTTTCGTTTTTATTGCATTTCAAGAATTTGAGAGCAACTTGTGCTCCCCCATCTATTTGCTAGAGAAACAACAAATACCAGTATATACTAGATAATAGAATTCATTCATATAATAAACCTAATAAAAAAAATTAATCATCCATAATGTTAAGAGTTTATAGGTCCATAAAGCTATTCATCCTCCAAGGAGGTGGAAACAGAAATAAGTTCTAGCAAACATATAGATAAAAGTTTCAAATGTTTAGATCTTTTCTCCCCCTTCATCATCAAAAAGGGCTTAAGCTTTCACTTTTTCCTTCAGTTGAATAATGCTAGCATGATTGCAACTAGATTTGCAAAGAAGATGCTCAAGTTTCTAATCCATGGAATCAACAGGGGTCTCCAGACATCCTGCAACAATATTCATAGCCTTACTAAGATCATCCATCTTAGCCTCAAGTCTCTTATCAACTTGCCCTGGAGTCCTTTTTGGTGTTTTAATAGGAGTGGTGCAAATAGGATTCTTTAGATTTTAAGCTAGTAATCACTAGTTTTTTGGATTTAAGGGGATGAAGCTTGATATTGCTAGGGGTTCTACCAACTCCCCTAAACTATCCATCATCCTCAATCTATGAATCTTTATTTTTCTAAAGCTAGCAAGGTCTAAAATTTTATGGTGATGCTCCCCCTCAATCCAAGCAACTTGTAAGAAAACTCCAGCATGCTTAAAAATATGAGTAAGAATCATGGAGTAAGGAAGATTTTTGGCTTGATGGGAGAAAGAATAAACCATGTATTTTAGAATTATAAAACCAACATTGATTGATTTTTGTCTAACAGCTTTAGCCATCACATAGAGATTTATGGAATTTAGGTTAGTAGAATGACCACCACTAGATACCAAAAAGGAGAAAACAATACAACTGGGCATGTTATGGAGCAGAATATGTTCAATCTTCAACTTGTTTAAAGTAAAGCTATTAGACAAAGTATATTATTTACCACCCTAAAAGATTTTGGTGATTTCATCATAAGAATATCAGCATTAGATAAGTCTCCAAAATTAAAAAACTTAGTACAATCATCAGGAAGATCAAGTAAAAAATTCAATTTTGATAAAGCTAACACAATCCTTTTTCCAAACAGATAGGATTCAATGGAAACTTTATTTTTAGACTAAATGAAGTTAAAATTTGAGTAAAATAGCTTCACCAAATATGGATAGGATCTTTCATCAAGTTTCATAAAATTGTCCCATTTCAGATTACATAGAAGATCAATGGTAGGAAATTTTGGCAAAGAATTAAAACTAACTGCTTTTCCCCTATTTAAGTTTTGACTTAAAATTTTTTGATGAAAATATTTTTCATCTTTAGTAGAATGGAATTTAAGAGATGAGGGAACCTTACCAAAATTCTAGATGATAACTTCTTCAAGATTGACTGAAATAAAGGACTTAGGGCCTGACAGATCTTCATTTGAACCACTTGATTTTTGAAGAGAACCCATGGGGGTGTCCTTAATACTAGGCTCCTCAAAGCCTAAAAACTTGGGTTTATCAAAAGAGAAAGATTTTTCTTCACCAAAGCTAGAGTTATTATACCATTTTAGTAGAAAAAGAGCTTCATTAAGAGAAATGAGTTCAGATGTGGACAAAGGGGGTTTGTCTTTCTTTGAGGAAAAAGGTCTAGCAGAATGAAAGCTTTCTCTCTTTGGAATTTTGAAAAAGATCGAAAGGTTTGAGAGAAAGACAAGAAAAAGGGTTTCTTCTACAAAAAAAATTTTTACACGTGAAGAAAAAGAAGAATCAGTCTGAATACAGAAAATTGAAAAATGAGATTTTGGAAAGTGGATTAGTTGATTTTCATAATGGCCAAGAATTTTGTAAATAGGAATGTTAATTGGGAAGATAAATTGAGCATAATATTAGGTTGTTTTCAAAAAGGTAATAACTACCAAGTTTAGTCATAATTTATTTCTCACCAAATTAAATTTTTATTTTATTCCTAATTTATTTCTTATATCAACAAATTTCCTTTCCTTCAATGCCTCAACAAAAATATCTGCAAGCTGATTTTAGTAAAAAAAAAATCAATTGATGTATCACCTTTATTTTGTGTTCTATGCGTGAATGCCAGACTAGATTTTTAGAAATGTTAAGAGCACTAGAACTATTACATAAAATGAGCACACAAGGCACATTAATACCAAAATCATGTAAAATACGCTTTATCCATAATAATTGGGTGCAACAATTGCCCAGGGCCATGTATTCTACCTCGATTGTGGATAATGCAAATGCATTTTACTTTTTACTACTCCATGAAACCAAACAATTTTCCTATAGTTGACAACTACCACTGGTACTTTCTCTATCTATCTTACAATCAACATAATCTGCATCAAAATGGCTTATGAAATTAAAATATTTAGAGTGTGGATACCATAAGTCATAGTTCGATATTCCCTTAAGATATCTCAATATTCTTTTAATAGCATTCACATGGGATTGCTTTCGGTCAAGTCTAGCACATGAGCATGTTGAGAACATAATATCTGAATGATTTGCAGTTAAATAAACTAAACTGCTAATCATACCTTTATAGACCTTCTTGTCTACACTTTTACCATCCTCATCTAGTTCCAGTTTGATACTTGTACTCATGGAAGTGGTTGTAGGGTTGCATTCACTCATTCTGAACTTCTTTAGAAGCTCCATCATATACTTTTCTTGCAAGATGAATGTCATTTTCTAAGCTTGCTTTAGTTGAAGTCCCAAGAAGAAGTTAAGCTCTCTCATTAAGCTTATCTCAAATTCCTATTTCATTTTCTCAGTAAACTTTTGATGAAGTACATTATTAGTAGCACTGAAATAATGTCATCAATACGAATTTGAACAATAAGAGAACCATTATCTTAGTTCTTAGTAACTAGTGTGGTATCTAAGATTTCGAATAAAAAAATCCATTATTTATGAGAAAATTACTCAATTGATCATTCCAAGCCCTAGGGGCTTGTTTTATTTAATATAAAGCCTTTATCAATTTAAAAACATGATAAGGAAAGTTTTGATTTTTGAAATCGGGAGGTTGCTCTACATAAACTTTTTCTTTTATAAATTCATTTAGAAAAGAACTTTTTACATCCATTTGATAGAGTATAAACTTTTTACGAGATGCATAGGCAAGAAGCATTCTAATTTATTCTTACTGTGCAACTAGAGCAAATGTATAGTAATACATTTTTGCTATCTGTTTGCCTTTATTCTTGGTAACTTTACCAATTTCATCTGGCCTATTTCTAAATACCCATTAACTAGATGGTTTGATGGTTGTAGCACTAGCTTCCAAACTTTATTTTTTTCAAATTAAGTTTGTTTTTCGTTCATTGCTTCAATTTAGAAAGGATCATTTAGTGTCTCTTTGACATCTTTAGGCTCAATTATTGAAATGAAAGCACAATAGGATTCATCTGCTAGAACTAGTCAAGCTTTGGATCTGATAATTATTCCAGCATGAGGATCCTTAATGATTCTATCAGTAGGGAAATTGGAAGCATATTTAAACTCTTAAGTTTTTTGTCCAAGCTTTTCTGCCGATTCGCTTGAGTCATGTTCAGTAGTGGGATTTATTTCCTCAAGTGATTCTGGATCCTCTTAATTTGAAGTAGATGGCTCAAGATCCAGAATCTCAACTGCTTCTTCAAATTTTACAATTTCCTTACTTAAGGTTTCCTTGACATAAGATAGGTTATTCTTGTCAAACATAACATGCCTATACTTGAACCGTTCTTTTCCTCTTATGAAACACAAAATAGGCTTTACTATACATTGAGTAGCCAACAAAGACAACTTCATCAATTTTGGAATCAAACTTTGTTAAATAATCTCTTTCATTAAGAATGTAATATTTACAACCAAAGACACGAAAATAAGAAATATATGGAACTTTATCGTGCCATAATTCATAATGGGTTTTCCTTAAAAGTGGCATTAAGAAAACACAATTTGACATATAACATGCCGTATTCACAACTTCACCCCAAAAGGATTTTAGAAGATCATATTCATTAAGCATAGTTCTAGCAACTTCTTGCAAAATTTAATTTTTCCTTTCAACTACCCTATTTTGACAAAAAGACTTAGAAGTAGAACAATTATGAATATAACCATGCTCTTCACAAAATAAAGTAAAGCTTATTTAATCAAATTCACTTCCATAGTCACTTTGAATTTTTTTAATAAAATAACCATTTTCATTTTGAAACCTTTTGGTGAGTGCAATGAAAGCACTTAAAGCATCATTTTTATGAGCAAGGAATAGAATTGATGTAAAGTGAGTATAATCATCCACTATGACAAACACATATATTTTACCTCCAAGGAAAAAGGTTTTCATAGGCACGAATAGGTCAATATGTAGAAGTTCTAGTGCTTAGAAGTTGCAACCTCATTCTTTCATTTGAAAGATGTTCGGATTTGCATCCCCTTTTGGCATGCATCACATATCCTATCCTTGAAGAAATTTAACTTTGGTACCCCTTCGACAAGATCTTTCTTTGTGAGATAAGATATAAGCTACATATTTATGTGGTCTAATTTTCTATGCCATTTTTAGCATTCTTCATTTGAAATAGCTAAATACTCCACATTTTAATAGGTTAAATCATCAAACATTATACAATAAATATTTTTATCCCTGGTAACAATAAAAGCCAGTTTCTCATTTTACCTAATCATATAGTAAGTAGGATGGAATTTAACCTCATAACCTTCGTTGCATAGTTGACAATACTAAGCAAGTTCTACTTGAGGCTCTCAACAAGCCATACACTATCAATAATAGTACTAGTTTGCTTACCAATGGTACCTTTACTTATTATGCATCCTTTTATGTTATCCTCTTGGAGAATATGTCCTGCAAGACAATTGTTAAGCTTAAAGAACATGGATGCATTTCCCGTCATATGCTTGAAACATTTTTTATCAAAGTTCCACTTCTATTTTTGAGAATGTTCTTTGGCATTAACCTATAAGAGATTAGTTTGTTTTGGGTCCCCAAACTATATTGGATCCTTCATGGTTAGTAGAAGATAATTGTTTTACCCAAAAAAACTTGGTACCAATGAGTTTTTCAATTGGATATCTATAATTGACATGACCAGGTCTACCACAAGTAAAGTAGGTTTTTTGAAAAATTTTGAAATGTTTTTTGAAAGTTGTGGAAATCGATTTGGTATTTTTTTATTCATGCAATTTTTAAATTTTTTTTTACCTTTTTTAACATTATTTCTAGGTGGAATAGGCATTTTTGTGTGCTCAACACTTGTGGAACATTTACCTAGATCATCCCTAGCACGACAACATTCTTCAACAATCATTTTTCCTTAGATTTCATGGCTCATATGCTCAATTTGTTTCTTCAATGAGTTATTTTCTTTAGTGAGCCAATCGTTCATTTTATTTTTACATTCAACATCAAGAGTCTCTCTATTTTCAACCATTTGCATTTCAAATTTATCTTTATGAGCTCTATGTAGTTCTTCCTACAAATAATCTACTTTATCTTGCAAAGCTTTATTTTTATCAACAAACATTTTGACACGAATTTCATTAAGCTTAAGCAATTTTTGCACATCCTCATCAATATCAATTTCATTACTGGAATCATAATCAGAATGTGGAGAGATATTTACTTGATTTACCATAAAGCAATTCTCTTCATTGTCAAATTGTTCACCATCAAATTTGTCCTATATAGATGCCATTGCCTTAACTTTGGCTTGTTTGGCATTTTTCCTCAATCGAGGGCCATCTGGTTTTTTTGCCCCTATTTCATAACATTCACAGCAGTGAGGTGGCTTGGTACTTTTAGTTTCCAGACTAGTTCTTTTTGGTTTTGATTTGTCGTTTTGGAATTTCCTTTTGAGGTTCATCAATTGCTTTAATCTTTGAGATATTAAAATGAATTCATCTGCAACCTGGTCTTCATTAAGATCTTTTTAAAGTTTTGAATTGAAACCATGACCAATATTAAAAGTAATATTCTTTTTAGTTTTTATTTTTGAACTTTCATCTTTATTTAGCAGCGTTATCTCATGGGATGCGAGAGATCCAATCAGTTCACCCATGGTCATCTTGCTAAGATCGCAAGCTTCTCGAATGGTAGTTACTTTAGGCATCCATTCCTTGGGAAGCAATCTAAGAATCTGCTAGGCTTGCTCATCCTCATTTACAATTCTACAAAGTGCGAACATAGGATTTATAATTTTCGCGAAGTGCATATACATCTGACTTATGGTTTCATCTGGAACATTTTGTATTTATGGATGAGAAGAGCAATCCTCTCTTATTGAACCTAACTCGTACCTTTATGGGTCACTTGCAATATTTCCCATATTTACTTTACTATAGTGTATGTATTAACTTGGTTGCATTTCTCTTTTGTGAGAGGGCACAACAGAATGTTTTGGCCCCTTATATTTATTGAGATGGCCTTTTTATCATCACAAGTAAATTCTCGTTGCTTCTTTGGAACCATCTCTCTATCAACCAATTTCATTAGAACCATTGGCTCTTTACTAACGACTTTCAAAAATCAAAATCCAAGGTAATTATGTATTCTTGCATTTGATTTTTCCATATAGCATAAATGGAACCATCATATAGTGGAGGCCAATTGTGCGATTACCCTTCTGCAATGACATCAAAAGTGTTAATGGCTATAGGTTTATTTACTCTAGTTGTTACACCATAATATAGAAAACCTATGCTTCGATGCCAATTGAGAGTGATTATAAGCCTAAGCAAGGGTGGATTAGGCCTAAGGGATTTTAATGCAGTGGAAGTTTATCACTCAAATACTTTTTATCCTTTCAAAGTAATTTAAATCTTTTATAGAAAATAATTTTAGTTATTGATTGAAATTTGTAATTACCAGCTAAACAATCAACCAAACCAATGGAAAATAAAGCAGTAAAAGCATAAATAAAACAACAGTGGTATTTGTAGAAGTTTGGCAAACTTATTTCTCTATCTAAGCCTTCACTTAAGATTTTGAACCTGTCAAATCAATTAACATATTAGAATATTTTACAGTTAAGTACAATAATTTGACAGAATGAAAGTTAAGGAATAGAAACACCCTAATGGAGTAAAAACCAACTCTTCGCAAAGAGCTAAACTAGAATTCTAGACAAGATAAGGTAGATTTTAGAGAACTACAAAACCAGCTTTGTGGACAGGGGAACTTCTATTAGTTTCACTTGCGCAACCTCTACGGACTGATGCATAATTTGCTGCCACTCTGTACAGCAACCTCTAAACTCTTCTTCCAAATCAAAACCTGGAACACTGAAAAGATTCCAGATAGCACCTCTCCACTAGTTTCTGCACTTAGAGGTCCTTAAAGTAACCAAGTATTGATTTGTTCTCTTCATGGGGCCTCTCAAGAGTAGGTAAGACTCCCATTCCTTTCCACTATTAGGTTCTTCAACACATAACATGCCTTGTCTTCATCTTCCCAAGGTCCATTGAAGGTACGCTCCTTGATTTGTTTCACCACAAGGTCCTTCGAAAACACATGTAAAGTAAGTAATTAGCAATACTTAAGCACAAAACATGTACAAGAGTATCACATAATTCCTCAAGATATTTAACAAAGATCTTTTCCAAACTAAGTGGTTCTTTTCTATTGTTGCTGCATATTTTCTAATTTATAAGCCTATATCCACCAACTATAAATCCTTAATTTGGTAAGTGTCCGTTGGAATCAAATAAGAAAATAACATATTATGTTAAGCATTCATTAATACCATAAATTTTGAATATATTAACAAGTATAGCAAGAATGATTTTTTCCTAAGTTATAGAGATTATGAATTAGGCTAAAATCTTCAAGAGATCTTTTAATTATGGAAGGTAAATTCCAGCGCATAAACAGTTTCCAGCAAATAATACAGAAAATATATTAATAATTTGATTGCATGCTTTCAACACATAACTTTGGAATGTAATTTTGTCATAATCAAAATAATGTAAATCATCAAAAGGTTAACACATTTGTTGGTGAACTCACCCAATAATTCTTACAAAGGCATGTTACATCCAAACGCTACCTCTTTGGAGCAGTATTCTTGAGCTAAAACTCTTTCATGTGTTTTCATTCATATGCATATTTGAGGAGATAATTATATCACTCAATTCTTGTTCAAATGTTTCATATAAATTTTCCATGAACATCTCATCTGCGAGAAGAGTCTATTGATATAAGTTTCATTAAATTTTGATTTATAGAATAACCATGAGTTATAAACCAAATTTGGTTATTTCATCATACCAAATCATACATATAAATCATGTACAGTTCCACTCTATAAACAAAATAATGATTAGCTTTTTATAAAAATAATAACACCTTTTTTTCTTTGATAACTAAGAAACTTCAACCAAAGCATGAATTGTTGGAATAGTACCCCCACGACCAATTAGGATTGGTGTGTAATAACTATTCCAATTATGAGATAATTTTGAGTGAATTATATTTAATAAAATGGTCATCTTCATCTTATACTTTACTTGCATTTAGTTAAAGCTCTTAAATCATACTAGACTGTAGGACTTGGTCATGCATATAATGGTGATCATGAAACAAGTCTCAAGATCATGACTTTAAATATTTCAAATCATAGAATCTTATGAAAAAGGGCATTTATGATTTGAATGGACTTGAACTAATGATGCGTACTCTAAGGGGTTGGATATTGCCCTATTTTGTGGGCAATATATGTTAGACATAGATGTATATTAGTGGGTGCTTGTTAGAGAATAAGTTAACTAAAGGCCCACTCAGAGAATCCAAAAGATAGTCGTAGTGGCATGTCGGTAGTGATAAATTCTCAAGCTTACAATTTTGCATATAATTAGTCCTTTGACTTGAGGATCCATAATAATCTTTTGTTTAGGTTATTATGCTTTGACTTTGACCTAACCATGAGAGGGTCATTTGGGGTTTAGAATGGGCATGAACTACTTAAACATAGGGGTTTGTGAGATCCAAGAAAGGATCCATTTCCTCATTCCTGTGAAAAACAAGTGCATCTCTTATTATTCTATAATTATCGATTCCAAAAAATTCTTGCACGAGGTAGTATGATAACTTGGAAAAGGTGTTTTCTAAAATTGAGGTCATAAAGAGGATTCGAACATTGGAGGTAGAGATATAGTTATCGAAGCTATTAGAGAGCTGACAAATATCTTGTCCTAAGACTCTTTCGAGAGATATGAGACAAAAGAACCGTATTTGTATAGTAAGCATAAGATATAATGGTTCATTAATATATAATTCATTCATCTAATTAGTTGGACTCCATGGGCTTGTTGCTAAACTCCAACCATGGAGATTGGGTACTTTTCAATTAACAGCAATTAATTGTCTCAGTTATTACTTTAAATGAATTTAAACTAATTTGAATATTTCAATATTCAAAATATCATAAAAAGATATAAGCCCATATCTAATGAATGGATGAACTTAATGGGTCACACGTAACAGTCTAAGGAAACTCTTATTTGATAGAAGGAATTTTTTGAGTTAGAAAATCTCTAGCTAAGTGTTTTTGCCTAAGGAGAGAAAGAAACTGACTAATTATCAATTGGCCATTTTGGCTTGATTAATTTAAGCGTTAAATTAATCAAGGTGGTTATTTAATTGGTGCCATAACATAAATTAATTAGTCAAGTTAACTTATGGAGTTAAGTTAGCTCAAGTTAACTTAAAGAGTTAAATTAATTAACTTAAGGAGTTAAGTTAAATTAATTAAATTAATGAGTTAATTTAATTAAATAGGGAATTCAAGTCTTGGAGGAAAATCAAATGGAAGAGTCTATTTGAATTATGCAAGTTGGCACTTATGAAATAAACTGCAAATGCAAATTCAAGCTAAATGTAGATTTAGCATATTGGTGAGTTGGTGCACATGCATGGAGAGTATGATGGCAAGGCTTCCATCCTCTCCTATATATACATGTGGCCAGTCACTTGATAGGAAAATTGAAGCCCTCACATTTTCCCTCCAAAGGTGGTATAATTCATCTATTCAATAACCACCTCCTAGATTCCCTCCTCTTCCAAAACCTCCAACCTCCACCATCACCTTCCTCCTCTCTTCTCTAGCAAAGAATGGTGGATTGAGAGTCATTCCTAGGTGTGTGGACTATACATTGGAGGCTCCACACTTGGGGAACTTAGAGTTGGTTGAATGAACCTCATAATGGCTAAGTTTGGTACTTTAATTGGGTGACCTAGGAGTTGTGTTTTTTCTTGATTTTTTACCAACAAATTTTTTTTTTTTTTTTTTT
>JACGDI010005398.1:75127-204534 GCA_014898725.1 Jacaranda copaia | reverse complement strand
GCTTGGAACTAGAGAAATTGGATCAAGTTGTGGAGGTTGTTGATTTTTAATTAGAGGTGTCCTTTGGGAGATCTACTTGATTCCTTTCTCGAAAGGTAATTTTCAGCCTTTAAGTATTTATTTATGGCATGTAGTTAGATCCTTGGGATGGAGATTATTAGTTTAATTTTTTCCTCTTTTTGGTTTATTTTTATGGATCAAAATCTACCTCCAAGCTTCAACTGGTATCAGAGCCATATTTATGCCTAAATTAGGATTTTAGTGAAGCAATTCATGTGATAGATTGATTCTAGATCTCCAAATACTTGATTCAGTTGATGAATTTGAGTGTTTGGGGATTTTTCAAGTGGCACTTGTTGTACTGTATTGAAATATGTCAATATATGTTTAAATGTTATTTCATATATTAGCATGAGTTTTGATTCAAATGTTATGATGTTTAATTTTGATTTAGCATTGGTTGAGTTTATATGTTGATCTAGTATGTTAATTACAGCTTTAATGTGTTTAGGCTATTTTTGAATCTAATTAGATTGGAGTTAATTGGGGATTTTTGGAGAACATTGATTCTTACATTGATTTGATTTTTGAAGCGTTTTCTAGCACTTTAAGTTTCAGTTTTTAAAGAGTTTATAATATGCAAAATTTGTCAAAATTTATGTTGAATGATGATATGGAGGTGTCTATGTGTTTAGAAAAGGTAAAAATATGAAAAAGCACAAAATAATGCATTGGCACCCGATTAGCAAGGCTGCCCAGCCCCTGGTGCGCTACTATCATGCTGTGCTTGCGCCTGCCATGCAACTGGGCAGCAGCCTACCACTAGGCTGCCTAGGCACAAGTTTTTGTGTATTTTTAATTTTTGGCCTCTCAAATCATCTCTCGTATCATCATTGTTCCATGTAATTGTGATACAAAAAAGTTGTGCAAGTGTTTTAACATAATGTTGGAAATTTTTGTTAACTTCTAAAGTTAAATTTAAGTTAATCTTCAATTTTATGCAAAAATGAGATGCATAAAGAGTTATGCTTATTGTTTTCTATTAATTAATTATTTATGAGGTAAGCATTATTAGATGGATTGATTGTTGATTCTTGTTTATTGTTCATTTAATTATTGAATGGATGATAAATGTATAAGGGATGATCATGAGCCTTTAAATTGGTTTTATTTGTTTAAATACACTACTTGGTTAAGGCTCATAGTCATCCTACCCTAGGCGCATGCTAGCACATTTATATATTTATGCTTTTCTTTATCCTATTAATGTAGGAGATACATAGCTAGGATATAGATAACCTAAATAAGAAGATAAAATTGATGAGATTTTTCAAGGAAAAAAAATTAAAAGAGCCTAAGTCTAATATAATATTAAGTCAAATTAGATACAAGTCAAAATACGTTTTAATAAATCCAAGCCTTGTTCCAATGGGAGGTAACATGAGATGCTACCCTAATTTAATGTTAACACATAAGTCATGGCACACTTAATTAGAGGAAAGCTTTGATCACTTCATCGGCATATAATGCACTTTAATTTAAAACTCACTATGACATTGTCTCACGAGTTGTGGAATGTCATAGTGAAGTTTATAATTAATGATTGATTGGTAGGTACAACTTAACACCAAGTAGTATAGATGTCACACAAGTCGTAGTTCTATATGAAAAGTGAGGCAAAACAAATCAAAGGTTGCATAGAGATGCAATTAGTAATAGTTACTTACCTTAGGATCATTTGTGGAAGTCTCAAGAGTCATGGGTTCACAAATGATGCCTTTGGACCATGATTCTCACTAGGAATATGATTTCTTGAATTCCTTGGAGGGTGAGGAATTGATAAAATAGTGGGAGAAAAACAAGTTTGAAAGTTCATAAACATGTTTTCTAATATCAAATTCAATCATACGCTTATATTCTCTTTCTGACTTTTGTAGATTTTTGAAATCTCAATCAATGGGAAAAACTCCACTTAGTGTAATTTTGGAAACCAATAAACTCATCGGGCCTAACTTTCATAATTGATTAAGAAATCTTAAAATTATTCTTGACTCTAAAAAGAGAACTTATGCCTTACTCAAAGTCCACTGGATGCCATTGGTGATGATGTCGATGATGAGGCTCGCGAAGAGTTCCCAAAATAGGTGGAAGATGATCTTTAAACCCATTGCCTCATAATGGCATCAATGTCTAATAAGCTTCAAATATCTCATGAAAATATAAAGAGTGCTTCTAATATTTTTGCACCTACAAGAGTTATATAGGGTGCAATCTAGATATAAACGTTACACGTTATCTATAGAGCTCTTAAGAAAAAGAATGATTGAAGGAGTTAGTGTCCATAACCATGGCCTTAAGATCATTGGTCTCATTGAGAAGCTTGCTCAATTAGATGTGGTCATAAATAATGACCTTTATGTGGATTTTATCATCCAATCATTACCTCGCTTACTGGACAAATTTGTTATAAACTTCAACAGGTCAAAACAAGAGGCTACGATTAAAAAATTGGTTAATGTGTTGGCAATGACAGAGTTGACGACGAAAAATGACAAGGTTTTGATACTTGCATCCTCTTCCAAGTTTAAAGGCACGAAGGGCAAGAAAAAGTGAGGTAAGAAGAAAAAGGGTTCTTTTTTCAAAAGGAAGCAACTATTAAAGCCTTTTGAGGAGTTAAGAAGAAAAAGAAAGATGGTAAGAAGGATGCCATATGTTTCTACTATGGCAAACCAAGGCATTGGAAGCGCTACTACAAAGAATACCTTGCGACCCTTGGGAAAAGTATGTTGTTCATTGAAGTGCACTTAACCACAAATTCTTCCTCATAGATATTTGATATTATATGTGATTCTTACCTTTGTAATTTATTGTAGGGAATGAAAAGAAAATAGATGCTTAGTAATGGGGATATGATCCTTCGCCTAGGTAATGGCGAAAATATTGTGGCCAAGGTTGAAGGCGTAGTCAAGTTGGACTTAGGGAATTCTTACATTATATTAGATCCTTGCTTTTATGTACCCAATCTTGTTAAGAACATCATTTCAACTCCTCTCCTAGATTCTGAAGGATATGATTTTTCAATCTATGATGGAAAATTGAAAGTAATAAAAAAAGTTTTTTTAATTGCATGTAGTACTTTAAGCAATAGAATATACATATTAGATTCCCAATCATCACTAATACACATTCAAAAAGATAAAAGAAAGTTAGATAACCAAGAAAATGCCTATTTTTGACATGCAAGATTTGAACATATTTTCAAGAATAAGATGAACAAGATAAAGCCCTCAAAGCACTAAATGTTAGTGGCATAGAGGATCTTTCTACTTGTAATCTTGTTTAAAAGGAAAAATGACCAAGATTCCTTTTGTAGGACAAATGAAGCATTCCGAAAGTCCTTTGGATTTGGTTCATACAGACATATATGGGCCACTAAGAGTTAATGCTAGAGGAGGTTATTCTTATTTCATTGCCTTCACCAATGATCACACTCAGTTCAGACATGTGTATCTTGTGAAGTACAAGTCTAAAGCTTTTGAAAGGTTCAAAGAGAATAGAAATGAAGTAGAAAAGCAACAAAGACTTAATATTAAAAATCGTTGATTAGATTGAGAAGGGAACCATTTAAGTACCAAGTTCTTAGGTTATCTAAAAAAAATGAGATTCTCTTACAATGGAATTCACTTAGCACATCCCAACATAACGAAGTAGTCAAAAGAAAAAAATCATACCTTATTAGACATGGTGTGATCTATGATGAGCTATACTAATATACCTATCTCATTTTGGGGATTTAACTTAGACATGATGGCAAAGATACTAAACCTAGTACCTTCAAAGTTAGTGCTAAAAACACCCCATGAGATGTGATATGGCAAAGCACCATCTGATTCTTATATAAGAGCTTGAGGGTCTCCTGTATACATCAAAGAGACTAGTAGGAGATAAGTTGGATGCGATATCCACTTTGTGCAAGTTTGTGGAATACCCAAAAGAGTCTTTAGGTTATTTTTTCTATGATCGCTCAGAATAAGAGGTGTTTGTTTTGAGGAACGCCATATTTTTGGAAAAAAAATTTCTATTAGATAGAAAAAGCATTGTCACAGAACTTGATAAAGTTTAAGAAGATCATAATACCCCATAAGTGATAGAAATAAAAGAACATCTTGAGCCTATCACATAACCTCTTAGCATGTTAGACCCAATCAAGAAACAACCTAAAAGGTTCAAATTGCCTCATGAAATGGTGTAAATGGATAGTAATTTGAAGACCTTTAAGGAAGCTATGTCGAAGATAGATTCAAGATATTAGCTTGAAGTCATGAAATTTAAAATGAACTCCATGTACTCCAACAAAGTACGGACTTTAGTAGATCCACCAAATGGTACACTAACTATTGGTTGCAAGTGCATCTACAAGCATAAACTAGGAGTCGATAGAGAGATAATAATCTTTAAGACTAGACTAGTGGCAAAGGGTTATACTGAAAGACCTGGTATTAACTTTGAGGAAATCTTTTCAGTGGTCATTATACCTAAGTCCATTAAAATTACACTTGCCATAGCTGCTTACTACAAGTATGAAATAAGGTAAATAAGTGCAAAGACCACTTTTCTTAATGGAAATATTGAAGAAGAAATATATATAGAGCAACCACAAGGTATTATATCTAAATAGAGTGAGTAAAAGGTTTGAAAACTCCGAAGGTCCATCTGTAGACTAAATCAAGCATCCCAAAATTGGAACATACATTTTGATAAGACAATCAAAACATTTAGCTTTGTCAAAAATGTGTATGAGCTTTGTGTGTATAAAAAGGCTAGTAGGAGTTCGACTTAGTTTATTGTCTTTTATGTCAATGATATTGTTCTCATTGGAAATGAGAGAGAAGGGCTAAAGTGTACTAACACATGGTTATCCCCACAATTCTCCTAAAGGATTTAGGAGAGGCATCCTACATATTAGGAATATAGATCTATAAAGATAAATTAAAGAGGATGTTGGGGCTCACCTGAAGAGCATACATTAACAAGATACTAAAGAGGTTTAGTATAGAAGAATCTAAAAAGGGATTTCTTCCCATGGGACATTGTCTTCGTCTCTCTAAGTCTATGGTCCCTAAGACTAAAGATGAGAGAGAAAAAATATCCCACATACCTTATGCATCCACTATATGGAGCATAATGTATACCATTCAATGTACTAGACTAGATGTAGCACACATTCAAAATGTTATGAGCCACTTTCAATCTAATCCTAGTGAAAGTCACTAGACTACCATAAAAGGAATCCTAAAGTATTTGAGAAGAACTAAGGATTTGTTTTTAGTATATGATAATGGAGAATTGAAACTTGAAGAAGTTTTGGATTCAAGTTTTCAATATGATTATGATAATCTTAAATCAACCTTAGGATTTATGTTCTCCCCCAATGGCATCGCAGAGAGTTTGATGTGTTCCAAGTAAGATACCACGGTTGACTTAACCATTGAGGTGAAATATATTGTGGCTTCAAAAATGACAAATGAAGGTAGTTTGATGAAAAACTTCATCCAAAAGTTGGATTTAATGCCTAGCATTGCACAGTCAGCGGTCATCTTTTGTGACAACAATGGAGCCATTGCGCAATGAAAGGAACCAAGATCTCATTAGTGATCCAATAACATTTTGAGGCATTATCACTTGATCTGTGAGATAATTGATTGAGGTGACATCTAAGTGGAGAAAGTAGCCTCAAAAGAGAATAAAGCAAATCCACTAACTAAACTCCTATCGCATAAAGTCTTTGATGGACATCTTGAGAAGATGGACTTAAAGGCAATGGGCAGTTAGCTTTAGGGCATATAGGAGATTGTTGGAATAGTGGCCCACAACCAATTAGGATTGGTGTGTAATAACTACTCCAATTGTGAGAAAATCTTGACTAAATTATATTTTATAAAATGGATGTCTTCATCTTATGCGTTTTATACTTCACTTGTATTTGGTTAAAGCCTTTAAATCACACTAGACTATGAGAATTAGTCATGCATATAATGGTAATCATGAAATAAGTCTCTAAGGTCATGATTTTAAATATTCCAAGTCATAGAATCTTATGAGAAAAAGTATCTAAGATTTGGATAGACTTGAACTAATGATGCATATTCCAAAGGGTGGATGGATGTTGCCCCATTTCATATGCAATTCATATTACACATGGATGCATGTTATTAGGTGCTTATTAGAGAACAAGTTCACTAAAGCCCGCCTAGAGAATCCACTAGATAGCTGCAATAGCATCTTAGTAGTAGCAAGTTCTTAAGCTTACGATAGTACATTAACTTAATTCTTGGACTTGAGGACCCATAGTAATCTTGTGTTTAGGTCCTTATGCTTTGACTTTGCCCTGACCACGTAGCGGGTCATTCGGGGTTTGGATTGGGCATGAGCTACTTAAACATAAAGGTTCATGAGATCCAAGAATGGATCCATTTTCTCTTTGTTGTGAAGAATGGATGCATCTCTTATATATTCTACAATGATTGATTCCAAAAAATTCTTGCACAAGGTAGTATGACAATTTAGAAAACGTGTTTTTCAAGGTTGACAGGCTATTGGAGAACCAACAAATATCTTGCCCTAGGACTCTTGAAAAATAGGAGACCAAAAGACCATAATTGCATGAGAGGCGTAAGCTATAATGGCTCATCAAGGTATAATTCATTCATCCAATCAGTTGGGCTCCATGGGCTTGTTACTAGACATCGGCCATGAAAATTGAGTACTCTTCAATTAATAGAGATTAATTAAATGAGTTATTAGTTTAAGTAAGTTTAAACTAATTCAAATATTTCAATATTCAAAATATCATAAAGAGATGCGAGCCCATATCCAATGAATGGATAAACCTAATGGGTCATACACAAAAAGCCTAAGAAAACTCTTATATGATAGGAGAAATTTTCTAAGAAGTTAGAAAATCTCTAACTAAGCATTTTTTCTTAAGGAAAGAAAGAAATTGACTAATTATCAATTGTTCATTTTGACTTGATTAATTTAAGTGTTAAATTAATTAAAATAATTTAAAGAGTTCGATTAGGCTAATTAAATTAAGGTGTTAATTTAATTGGTGTCATATCATAAGTTAATAGGGAGTTAAGTTAGCTCGAGTCAACTTAAAGAGTTAGATTAAATTAATTAAACTAAGAGTTAATTTAATTAAATAAGGAATTCAACTCTTGAAGGAAAATCAAATGGAAGAGTCCATTAGAATTATGCAAGTTGGCATTTCAATTTATGAAATGAAATACAAATGCAAATTCAAGCTAAATGTAATTTAGCATGTTGGCAAGTTGGCACACATGCATGGAGAGTGTGATGGAAGTCTCCAAAGGCTGCCATCCTCTCCTATATATACATGTGGCTAACTACTTTATAGGAGAATTGAAACCCCCACATTTTCCCTACAAAAGGTGGTATAATTCATGTGTTAAATAACATCTTAGATTCACTCATCCTTTTTGGCTCCTCCAAACCTCCAACCTCAATCATTACCTTCCTCCTCTCTTCTCTAGCAAATAATGGTGGATTGAGAGCCATTTCTAGGTGTGTGGACTATACAGTAGAAGCTCCATACATGGGGAGCTTAGAGTTGGTTGAATAAACCTCTTTGTGGCTGAGTTTGGGGCTTTGATTTGGCAACCTAGGAGCTATGTTTTTTGCTGGTTTTTTCCAAACAACTTGTTGTTTTGGTGGTGAAAGAGTGAAAAATTTGCTGAATTTTGGAGGATTGGAAGTAGAGAAATCGGATCAAGTTGTGGAGCTTGTTGATCTTCAATTGGAGGTGGGCTTTGGGAGATCTACTTGATTCCTTTCTCAAAAGGTAAGTTTCAGCCTTTAAGTCCTAATTTATGGCATGTAGTAAGATCCTCGGTATGGAGATGATTAGTTTAATTTTTCCTCTTTTTTGTTTAATTTTATGGATCCTAATCTATCTCTAACCTTCATGAATATATCCCAAAATCAATTGAGATTGCTACGTTTCTTTTATGGGATTTTCAATATAACTAATCTGGTTTTTTGGTTAGAAAAAGTAGATTGTAGTTAACAAGAAATTCCAAGTTTGAAGGTGAAAAGATTGAAAGAAAGAAAAAAATTAATTGTAAGACTATCAGTAAAGTTTATCTTTGGAAATAAATTGAGTTTTAAGATTGAATTCTCTTAAAGTGGAATAATAATATGATCATGTTTTCTCATTATATATGTTAGGAGTTTTATACTGATAGTTTTTATTAAGTAGTAGGTATGAAACAAAAATATAACATTGAACATTATAAATCAAAATACACATAAATTATGCATGAATATATGAATGACAATTGTGTAAATTATCTTATAAGGTGGAATTATGTCGATCATGTATAGGAATACAAACTCGCCTACTGCCTCATTTTAATCAAATCATCAACACACTCATCTATTGAATTCTTGATTAGAATCAACTATACAAATGACTTTTCTTGCAATTGCAAATAACTATTATAACTAGTTACTTATTTACACATCTTAAATGCATGAAATCCTTTGAAGAAACTCTAAAATAAAATATAGTGAGAAACTAGAAGAGATGTTTTCAGGACTCACAACTACGAGAGTACAATTCTATTATTTCTTATTCTAATAGAAAAGAGCGAGATGTTTCAAGGACTCATCAACTATGAGAGTACAATTCTATTATTTCTTATTCTAATAGAAAAGAGCTCTCATATATCTTCCTATACGAAGGAAAATTTCAATTCAATGAAAATTATAATCCCATGCAAATATTAAACTAGAATTCATTCAATTATAAATACTGTCACACTCCAAATTTTGGATATGACATGACAATGCTTCCAAGACTAAAGACTTAGAGGTACTAAATCATCGGATCCAATTGAGCAATACTGATATCTAAAGATATCATTGAAAAATCCAAAAATCATCACAATGAAAGATAACTATGCACTTGTCTTTGCAATTAAACCTAACTATCAAAGATCTCAAAATGAATATCTTAACAACTAATTGGGATTTGAAACAAGGTAATAAGAATGAACCCAAAATAATATTGAAAATATAAATCTCTTATCACTATCTTAAAACTGCACATCTCTTTTGTCCTAAACTAAATTATCTTCAAAATGTTTAATCAAAAAAGTTTGAGCAACACTTTGCTCAGTAAATAAAACTCCTTTGCCTTCTACTAGACTTGAGCATGTATAAATATCAAAATAATTGAAATTGCTAAAGAGACTAATCTTTCATTTTCAATTTTTAAAAGAAGTATTAGTAGATATTAAGAATCTTCTTAACAAGATATTTTCAAATTATGATGTTAGAATAAGTCGGAATAAGAATTACACAACGTATGGCTCTAATCAGTTAACTTGGCCAAGAACTTAACTATGACACCATTAAACAGCTCCGGATACTACTATTATTTCCCCTAAGAGGGCCTTAGCTATAGTTCTGTTAAGTGGATTCAGATAGTACTATTATTAGGATAGCCATAACTACAATGTTGTTTAATGGCAACAGAAATCTTTTGTTACTATAACATCATGACACAGTTGTATAAATAGTTCTTAC
Organism: Jacaranda copaia; assembly: GCA_014898725.1. Classification (NCBI taxonomy): domain Eukaryota; kingdom Viridiplantae; phylum Streptophyta; class Magnoliopsida; order Lamiales; family Bignoniaceae; genus Jacaranda; species Jacaranda copaia. Next base: position 194,922 of record JACGDI010005398.1, on the reverse strand, counting down.
AAATAGTTTCTTGATTATTCAATGCATAAAACTTTTCTATTACTTTATTTCAACAGAGAACACAAAATATTGAGTTCAATGCGAGATTCAGAAAAATTTTATTTTTGACATACCCATATCCTAATCTTTATGCATGCGAAAAATCTTATGAACAATTAACACATTTGCTTAGTGAAATAATTTTTGCAATCAATAAACAATTAGGATTACAACTCAAATCCACAATATGCAAATTCCTTGTTATTTCATGTAAAAATCATTCAAGCAAAAAAAGAAGTAGTTTTCAATAGAAGGATAAAAGAAATTCACTTAGTCCAAATCCTAAAACTCAAAGTTTTCCTCAAATTTGATCTCTATCATTTAGGCACTCTACACCAAAGCTATGAGAAATATAATAGGAATGTTAGCACATAATCAATAGAATGAGAATTTTCTATGAATTTCTAATGAACAAAGGGAAATTTGATATTTTTCTTGCCTTTGTGTATTAGGTTTCTATCTTAGAGATATATTTCCTAAAGTGTGCATATATGCACTTCTAGGCTAAGTACTCTAGATAGACTAGAATCCTTATCTTATTAAAATAAGTAGATAGTGCTAATCCTAACTCCCTCAAGTCTCATCACTATTAATCCTAGATTATGATGACTCATAACCAATCAATAATTATCATTGGGGGATAGTCTAGAATCCTAAACTTATCAAAATTACTAAAATTCCCAAGCTCACGATTGACATTTATTAGAGGTCCTAACTCTTTCAAAACTTTAATTATTTTTGGATGTTGACTCTATTACCATAGGTTAGTAATTAAATATATTAAATATTTATGATGAGTCATGCACGAAAAACAGTGACATAAAAAATGGGATTCAAGGGTTTCATATCGCCTATACTTATATGAATTTAGCAAGCACATAAGACTATATATTTTGTGAAGGGCAAAATCTATCCTTGCAAATAGAGCTTCAAAGTGATGGGAAGACCTCCACAAATCATGCCCTATCAATAAATCCTAAAATAAAATAAAATATTGATATTCGTCATCTTTAATTGATCAACATGGACTTAAACCCAAAATAAATGCAATTATGATTTATGGGCTTATCTTATACTAGTTGTGGCCTAAATAATAATTTAAAATAAACTAAATGGATTAAGGATGACTAATACATCTAAGTTATCAACAAGATATGAACATAAAAATAATATTTCCTTCATCATTTGAAAAAGAAGAAGAAGAAGATCTAAGCTATAGCATATTGCTAATTCCCCAAAGAAACTTTGATCTTTTGGACATATTTTGTCCACTTTCGATGCTTGTTAAAATTTGATTCATGCAATTACGGCCTACTAGTATGTCAAGTCAAATAACTTTCAATGCAAGACTGATTTATAGTTTCAACATATATAGTCTTAAATTGACATCCAATGTAGCTAGCTTAATCATTAATACAAAACTTAATAAATGAAGTTTTTTTCAAATAAATGGCTTGATAAATTTTGCATCTTCAATCATCATCAAGCAATCCTTAGAAAATTATTAAGATATAAGGTCTATATCTTTGAAATTGCAAACAAAATTAAGGTAAGTATCTAAAATAGGATCCCTAATAAACTCCAAAAAGAATTCAATTTATATCTCATATTTACTTTCTATTAAAATTCCTTTAATATTGATCAAGCTCTTGATGAACCGTATCCTCACATTTCAGAAGGAGTGCAACCAAAAATTGCTGATGAAAAATCAACATCAACTAAAATTGATTCTCTACTCTTAATGTCCAATATCATACATATATATATATATATATATGTATATATATCCATTTTTTTCCCTCAAAAGATAGAAACTCATTACTAATTAATATTCTTTCATTCTTGATTCTATGACATTGAGGCCTACCTTAATGAATTTCAAAAGGTATAATAAATAATACTTCTGAGTAAAATATATATTTATTAAATCTAAATATAATAATCCATATAAAAACTTGGGGTATTACAAGTACTCACTCGATCGTTGCTCCAAAAATAAATCTATTATGTAACTTTTCTCACTCATATATATTTTGGTTTATCATTCCAAAAATTTATACTTACCAAAATTTCTTTGCTTTTGTCCTTCCATTCATATAGAACATAAGGTGTCTAACCAAGCCAACAAAGCATAGTAACAAATTCAAGAGGGGGTTAATTGAATACTATCAACTATAAAACTCTTTTTGTAGTTTTCACAAACTTAAAGTAATTATAGTAAAGAGTTGTTCAGAAAATCCAAATAGAAATGAGCATAAATAAATAAACATGGTAAAAATAAAGGACACAACGATTTATAGTGGTTCAGCAAGCCTACATCCACTACCTAAGATATTATCTTAGAATTTTTAATCCACACTTAACTGAAGATGCAATATTAGTATAATAGAGAATATGTGAGGAATCAAGGAACTTTAAACTAAACACTCCTCAACAAAGCAAGCCTAAAAAATTGTTCTAAGAAAGGTAGAAGACAACTTCAAGTACAAAGAAGCTCTATAATGTTCTTTAGGAGAATAGCCTGTTCTTTTCTTCCAGGATTTCTTACCCTTAAACATTGGATCTTTGCATACTTTTCGTGTTAGTTTAACAAGATATTGCTATGAGTATGCTTTCCAAACTCCAACAATGATAACTTTCCTTTCATATGTTTCTAGACATCAAGTATGAGATATGTATACAAGTTAGGCATATGATAAATTTGTTTTTCATTGTTGAGAGCATAAATCAAGTAACGTGCACTTTTCTAAATGTATAACTTGATTGGAACTATCATAAAAAATTAAAAAAGACAAGTTTGGCAAGAGTTAATTTTATAAAATGATCATTATCAAAACTAAGAGTGAGGAGATCCTAACAATTTCTCCCTTTTTGAAGATGATCAATTTTGCATGTGAGAGATAGGGTTTAACTCCCCCTATGATTGTGCTCCCTCTATTTTTTCAAAATAAATGTCTTCATGCAATACAATTTAATAATTAATCAAGCTTAAGTTATCAAGGTATTCCCAATCAAGTGATTGAATAGAATATGAAATATAGTATTGCAATAATAAAAAGGGTAAGCATCCTAGCAAGACCTGAAACATATCATTATAATAAAAAGATAAGTATATCAAAATAAGTAATAAGGTATTCAGAAATCATGAACAGGTACTAGCAAGCAAAAGTTCTAGTAAATGTTAAAACATGCTAAAAAGATTTTGGGGGATCAAAAAACAAAGTAGAGTGAGCATCACCTAAACATCTGAGGGGTCAAATGTATGTAGTAGTTAGTTCTCTCTTTTCATCATCATGAAGATCAATGATCATGAGAGCATTTCCAATCACCACGACAATAGCTCTTAACATAATGGCACAAATTAGAAATCTTGTGGAGGAAATGGCAAAAAGTCTCATTTATTAAAGTCAAATTATGTTGAATTTGAATATTTAAACTATTAGCAGCTTAAGTGAGTTTAGTTAGTGAAGCTGAGACATCTTCCAAGCTAAGAGCTTTCAAAGCATAAGGACCTTGTTTGGAAATGGCAACATCCGAGGTACCAACAATTTTTATGCCATGTGTAGAGTTGAGAGAAATGTAAATTAGCCCTTTTTTTTCTTTATTTTATCTAAAAGTTTAACGAGGGTTAGTGAGAATAGCAATAAAGCCAATGACTCCTTTAAACCAAATACCATTGTCCACATATTGTATTTTCATTTTACACAAGCTAGCAAGGTCAACAATTTTTTTATCACGAGTGTCTTCAGGCTAAGAGGAAGAAAAATAGACTCTCCTATATTGAGAAGCCTAGTAAACATCATTCCATAAGGTAAGTTTTAGAGGAATTTTTCAGAGGAATAATGGAGCATATACACTATGTGATGGAGGATAATATAGCCAACATTCACCAACTTTCTAGCAATAGCTAAGTAAAGAAGAAAAATAGTTAAGTGATTCTTGCCGATATTGTGCCCTCTGCTTTTAGCAGAGGTAGACAAAACAATAAGTGTAATTAAGAGATAGAGACAAAAATGGTCAATGTAGAGTTAAATTAGAGCAGTTCCATCGGCAAGTTTTGGAAGCTTTTCCCTCTAAAATAATTTCTTTATTTTAGTAAGGTCAAAATCAGGACTAAAATATTATTCAACAAAACCAAAACATCTAACCAAAAATACTAATTAACCTCAGCAACATCATAAGATATAAGATTCCTAAGAATGTTTGAGGAAACAGTAATGTTATGATATACATTATCTTTCATAAAATTAGCATAAAAGAGTCAAAACAAGAGAGGATAAGCAATTTAATCCTGGTCGTAACAAAGGATGAATGTATATCTGCAATCAAACTGGATTTATGATTTATTTTTTATGATGAAATATGAGAGGATAAGGCTTCTGCAGCATGAGGGTGATGGAAATTTGATGGAGTGTAGTATGGAGGCCAACATCAAGTGACTAAAGTCAGTAGGTAAATGATGATGAGACAAAGACCCATGAGTTAGTGAGGTAAGAATGGATTTGGTGAGGACTTGCAACCTACAAAAGAACAAAGGCAAGAGTTTTTAAATATAGGTGAATAAGGTGGTCTTTCGCGAAGAGTATTTTGAGTGCTTTAGAATGGTGTGATTGTAGGTGTTTGAGAGTTAACCTAGCTGAAGTTTTTAGATTTGGTATCAGTGGAGATTATTTTTTTGCAATGATGGGTTGAAGTCCTAGATTTTGTGTGCTTTTCAGCAGTAGCCTTGCAAAGGCACTTTCTCTTAGATGAGGAAGACATATTGAGTGACAATGAAGTTGGAGGTTGCACAAAGCAAGAAATGAGAATGAATGTTTGGAAGAAAACAATGACCAAGAAGAGTTAAGAAGTTTTTGAGTGTTGAGGCGTCTTTTAGAAACTGAGGATAGTTGGCCACCTTTTGTAAGTTTTCCAATTTTGAAGATTTGAAAGGACAATTGTTTCCTTTATTTATTTATTTATTTATTTTCACTAAAGGAATGTGTAGTTGGTTAAATGGAAATCTACCTTTATTCAAAAACTTAGAAGATATTCTGATTTTGGCAGCAAAGGTTGATTCCTAGTTTAGTTTTGGGAAAACTTGGCCACTTTTTTTTAGGTTTTTCCATTTTGAAGATATGAAAGGACCACTGTTGCCTTTATTTTTCTTTTTTTTTTGGTCATTGAAAGAAGGTGTAGGTGGTTAAATGGAAATATATATTTACTCAAAAACTTGGAAGATACTCTAATTTTGGCAGAAAAAGGATTGATTTATAATTTAGTTTTGGGAAAACTGAATCGACCTTTGGGGAGAGGTTTAGTAAAAATGTCTGCTAGTTGGTATTTCATTTCTACAAAATTTATGCATATGGTTCCCCTATGTACATGATCTTTAAGGAAGCGATGCCTAATTTCTATATGTGTAGTTTTAGAGTGATCAATTGAATTTCTTGTTATGCTAATTATCCTAATATTATTACAATGAATAGGAATATTAGAAAAATACATACCAAAGTCACATAATGTCTATTTTATCCATATTATTTAAGTGCAGTAGTTTGCTCAATGCCATAAATTCTACTTCAATTGTAGAAAGAACTATGTCACTTGCTTTTGCTTTTCACTTCACCAGCTTACTAGTCATTTTCTTAGAAGTAGGTATGTTACAGTTGTACATTTTCAATCCATTTTGCAACTTGCATAGTCAGCGTTAGAAAATCCAATAGTGGAAAATGAGCTTGTATAAAGATACTAGATACCAAGTTGTGGAGATTCTTCTAGATATCATAGACTCCACTTGATTGCTCAAAGATGATATTCTTTTGGATTTCCTTGAAATTGAGCAAAGGAAATCGAGCACATAGATCAGTAGAGAAAAGTATATATGGTCTATTAGCTGTAAGATAAAGCAAGCTTTGAATGATTTCTTGGTATATTTTGTCATCAACATTTCCTTCTTTAAGGCTAAGTTCTACTTTAGTATTATGTGCCATTGGAATAAGATACTCTTTCAAATTTTCCATCTCAAATTTCTTCAACAGCTCTTTTTTATGTTTGTCTTGACAAATATCTATACTTCTGGAATTTTATTTGATTTGAGGTCTGAGGAAGAAATTTGATTCTCCTATCAAACCCATCTCAAACTCACCCTTCATATATTTTGCAAATTTTTCACACAAATTTTTTTTAGTTGTGCCAAATACTATGTCATCAACATAGATTTTACTAGTAGAATATCATAATTTAAAATTTCAATAAATAGGATATTAACAATTGTTCCCATGCAAAATCCTTTTGATAAAAGAGATGTAATTAATCATTCATATGCTTTAGCTCATAGAGTGCTTTTGATAATTTAAAGATGTGATTTGAAAATTTGGGGTTTTGAAAGTTAGGTTGTTGTTTAACATAAACTTTTTCCTCTATAAATCACTTCGAAATTTGATTTTAACATCCATTTAAAAAAGTGTGAAATTTTTACAAAGATACATAAGCAAGCAACAAGTGAATAAACTTGAGTTGTGCTATAGGTGCATATGTGTCAGCATAATAAATACCTTCTTGTCACAAGTATTATGTTGTATCTTACAAAAATGGTTCAATTGAATAGAATAGATTTTCTAAATTCATATTGAAACATTGTTGTTTTTACATTATCTTAGATTTTAATAGAAATGGTTTATACCCCATTCCTTGCACTCTTTTACGTGTTAGATAAGTTTTTTAGTCAATAATATATAACCTCTATTCAAGTGTAGCCAAAAAATAAAGAGAAGATGCAAAAAAAAAAAAAAAAAAAAAAGTAGGAGCAATCAAAGAAATGCAAGAAATTAAGAGGCTAAAAGGAAAATGGGATGCGATGAAATAATAGGAGAGAAAATAGATGATTATTAGAGTTATATGCTGCAGAACACAAAATATTAGTTCAAATACGAAATCATGATGACAAGGAAGGAAGGTAGGTTGCTTAGCTATTTGAAAAAAGAAGGTTTCTAAATCTACACCATGAATAAAGAAGCAAAGAAAATAAAATAATGCATTATTCAAAATAAGGAACATGAGTTTCTTGTCTACATAAAAAGAATTAGAAGATAAGAAAACTAGTACAAATTAAAGTTTATAAGATTTGGTAGTTGGAATATAATCCATTTTGATACTCTAGTTCTTCTCTTCAAGAACAAGAAGTTGGAACTTGGAACTTCAAAGGTGTAATTCAATTATTTAATGAAATATCACAATTTGATCGGTCATTCATGGTTTACAAGTCATTGATTTCCTTAATCACTAGATGTCATACAAAGGGTAAATAGCAAATACCCCCCAATGTATAGGCTCGTGTGCACTTTGCCCCCCAACCATTGCAAGTGTGTACATTAGCTGACCTTTGGTAAATGTGCTTAAAAACGCCCTCATTCCATTTTCATGAGGAATATTCCACTAGATATGCTAAAATATTTTAAATATGTTGCACTTTACCTCCTCAACTTCAACAAAATGTGCATTTAATCATTCTAAAACATCACACTTTTATCATTAAGTTTTTATTTTTATAGAATAAAATGAAACATTTTATAAAAAAATATTATCTCACACTTGTTAATATATGGAAAGTTAAATTAGTTTTAGCTATCACATAATTTTAAATTAATTTTATATTATATTTTACTTGGTTAATATACATGAGATGATTAAAACTAATTTTAAAATTATATTACAATTGATTTTTATATTAATGTAATATTATGCATATTTGTTAGCAAATGGTATTTAAATATTTTTAATTTAAATAGAGTAATGAATGAGAGAGATAATATTGATATTAAAATATACATCATTTGCTATCAATATTCATCCAATTAGCTTCACCTATCTTATTCTTATTCAAATTAAAACCCTAAACCACTTACAATTCTAATTAAACAAATAAGCTCAAATTTATATGTATTTCACAACGATCATTTGGTAATAAAACCCTAAAATTAATTTTTAATTACTTACACACATCAATTTAGAAAATCTTAATCATTAAATTGGTTTATACATTTCAAATAACTCAAATGACTGAACATGTGATATATTGATAATTAAGTAATATATGATAATAATTTTTGTACAAAATATTTTACTTTATTCCATCAAAATGATAATTTAATACTAAGGATAAGATTTTAAAGTATGTTAAGTGACTAAATGTAAATTTTTTAAAATAACAAGGGGCAAAGTGTAACAACTTTAAAATATATTACCGAAAAATGAGACGATGGGATATTCAAGCATATTTAGAAAAGGCTCAGTAATCTATTCACACACTTACAATGGTTAATGGGCAAAGTGCAAATGACCCTATATGTTGGGGGGTTGTCTGCTATTTACCCTAATATAAATTACCAAATTATCAATAATTATTTTCTTATAGTCTATAAGATATTATTTGAATTATCAAAATATGGTAATTCAACACTTTATCATGCATCATTTGACTGGCCAATGAGTACTTATTAAAATATCAATTGATCAACTATTTATTTTTAAAAATTAGATTTAATTATGTTCACAAGATATAGGAAATATATAATTGATATTTACTTTCAGTTAACTAGCCACCAATTTAATTTGTCTATAAATACATTCTCAAAACTTATTTACAAAGTATGCTTTAAGTTTTTATTAAAGTAAGTAAGTCATGATTATTATTGCATCATTTGTAATAGTCATTTCAAAAAATATTTAGACTTAAAATGTAAGACAAGAAATTAAGGCTATAAGGACTGACTTCACTTTGAATAGGGCAGCCAATTTTTTATTAAATTAGCCCACTCAAAAAAGCAAATTAACTCCATCATAAGAAGTCCCTGTTTTTTTTATCACAATAACCAACAGGCAATAGCCATATTCATTCTCAACTCTCTTTTTTTTCTTTTTATTTTGCATACACAATATACAGCCCCACTTGGTGTGTGGTGGACTAAAAAGCACAGGATTGCACCAAGTTACCTTCCAATCTGAAATTTAAAATTTTGCAGAACTCTTTCCTACATAAATTTTGCTTTTTCTTTACTTCTTTTGGCAAGACATTGATAACAAATTATTCTTCCCATGGTCTAATCAAGAAAATTTCTTTCTTCTCATTTCCTTCATCTCCAATTTCTAGGAAAATATAAGTTTCTCTAAAGCATCAAAACTCTCTATAAAAGGAGTTTTGATGTCATTTTTGTCACCTCAATTTCTTTGAAAAATAGAGCATTAAGCTTGTTCATCTTTGGTTTATTTTTGCATTGACATAGTTGTAACTATTGATTAATTTGTCACCTCTCTTCTAAATCCATATGCTTTATGTGAAGTAATTAACATAGTATTCATACTTATACATAAATGCTTATAGTCATATGCTAAATGCATTAATGGAAAGAAATTGCTATCTTATTTATATTTTTTAATATAACCCTCAAGTTTTTCTTTGTCAAAATATTGGGACTTGAAGTTTGCCACAAGAGGTAGTGAATTTGTTCCTACATGATCATTACAAAGCCACCTCTGCCCATTTTTATCTTTTCTTTTAATTGTTTCACTGAAATCTAGTAAGGTTTGTTTCTTTTCTTTAGTTGTTTGTAATAAATCTAGAAATATTAATGTCATGCTCCAGGCCCACGAGCCCATTGGATGCAAGAATTGCCTCCAAACCTACTGGGTTCATTCTGAAATTGAACTATAATCAATTTGCCTAAAATGAATATCCAATGAATGCACATGAGTTTTGTAGTCAAAGCTTCTATAGTAGTCATTCTTTCATTATTTAGTCCATATGGGATAGGGTAATACAATCACCCCTCCTTCAAGACATCGTGGCATGATATAGATACAAAATTAGTCACTAAGTATTAGGACTCTAGATGTGGCTCTCACATGTATAGTACTTTGTCCCTTAGGTTCAAGAGGTAGCTCCTACATATATAGCACTTTGCCTCGTATAGTACTTAGCTCTAAATATTCCAATTAGTGATAGCTCTAACACCATTTGTCATACCCCAAGCCTGCAAGCCCGTTGGATGCGAAAATTGCCTCCAAATCCATTGAGTGCATCCTAGAGTTAGGCTATGATCAACCTACTCAAAAAGAATATGCAATGGATGTACATAAGTCTTTTTGGTCAAAGCTTGTATGGTAATCATTCTTTCATTATTTAGTCCATGTGATGGGACATTACAATTAATATTGGTTTAAAATATTATTTTTAATTACCATAGGACAACAACTTAGTTTTAAAGCATTAATAAAAGCTTAAGATTTGTTTGTAAGTATCAGGTAGCCTCAACCTAAAATTCGATGTTCTTTATAACTTAAGAAACTTGTAAATACCTCTGAACTCTTGCCTTTTCCTTCTTCTTTATTTCTACTTTTTCCTTGTTTATTTTACGATATAGCACAAAGGTTTACTTCAAAGTACTTCACCTCCTTCTAGCTTACAGCACTTAATCATCCTTAATTATGAAAATTAACTAATGGAGAAAGGAAAACTGTTGGTTGTTCATGCTTACTTTGTAGTTCAATATGCATATTGATGGTTAAAGTTAACAAACTCAATTTATAAGGAAGAATAGTTCCAGAAGATTTCTTTGAGCAAGATTTCTAAGTTATGGGCTTTAAAAGTGACTTATCACTAGCATCTAGTGAAACTAATTTGTTATCAACAATCAAATGAACTAATTCTCTTGCCAATAATAACTGTCATATTGTGAAGGCAATGCCAAAGGGAGAGATGCTATTCAATTTACTAGTGATTTTCAACACATTAAAGAAGATATGTAATGGACTAAAGACATTCTCAACCAATTGGAGTTAAAAAGCTAATTTTCATACAAATATATGATCCTATGTATGTTTCATTGTTGGCATATGATCAAAACTTTTATATCACCAAAGCATTTTCAAAGACATAGTGTCCACTTATAGATACTTTTCTAACCTCCTTCAAAGAATTGCCTATATATTGTTGTCAAATTTACACACTCTTGTAGGCCTTTCTGTAACTCAGCTTTCTTGTGAAAAAGTGGCTCCCAGTGTACTAGAGTTTATCAATATCAATAAGGTAGAAAGGAATCATACCCGTTCTTACAAGTACTTATTTCGCGCTTATCAATTACCTCTAGAAATTGTTAATATAAGGTCATCTTTCTCAAGTCCCTTTTTAAAGAATTGTGCCAAGCATTGGTCCAAGAAAGCCAAGAAGCAACATCAACCATCACCATGAAGGAGAAAAAGGTAATCTACAGCAAATTAAGTTACAATCCCTTTTGACAAATTTGGCATACAGGTCTACCATGGAGGAAAACATCATTTTTAAAACTTGATATCAAAGGAAGATGAGGAGAAAAAACCTACTTGGCAGTGTACTTTATGTGTTGTCTCTACTTATTCATCATTTTCATAAGTAAAGTTAATTTAACATGTCCAAGCACCTTCCAAATGGCAAGCATCATGCAAGTAATCAAAAAGCAAACAACGAAAGGTACACTGTGTTGTTCCTGTTTTAGCAATCATCTATAAGTCTTAATTAAAGTTTCAAATCTCAAAATCAAGTCATCCGAATTCTCCATTTCCCATCCACTTTAAGACAAATTACCAAGTTTGGTAATGCTACATAGTTTCAAAATTGCAATCTTTTCCAGTGAAGGGGGTACAAATACTATAATTCAAAGTAGTAATGTGGATGAGTTTTTAAGGGAGATTGTATCTATTAGAGCAAGAGCAAGAATTTTTTATATTTTTACAACAAACCTGAGCAAGTACTTTATCACTTTTTGCTCGAGTTATCACATTTTACTTGCAAGGTGAATATAACTGGTTTAGTAGCCAATTTTAGATACTATCAAGAAGTATTAGAACTGCTAGCAGAAGACATTTACAAGTCTATTTTGAAAGAAAGACTTTGCTAGTGGTGCTTATATACTTTTTTTTAAATTTGCGGCTAAGCCATGACTTACTTATGTACCCTTAAATGAAATATGATTCTTTTAAAAGGACTACACAAAATGGACCGAATTTGTAGAAGTTACCTTAATGAAAACATTATGAGCTTGAACAACTTGAAGTTAATCTAAATTTCTATCAAAGGAAAGGAAAGTGACAAATAAGAGAGTCCACTTATTAGAGATGTTCAAAATCCCTATAGAGTATGGACCATAAAGCCTCCTAAAGCAAGTAAGAGAAAGAGTCTTTCTTATCCTTTGAGAAGAGTGGTAGTAGCATTTAGATCATCATTGGGGAATACATAAAAGAGATACTAAATCTTTGAAATCAAGAGACATTACATTGATGATGATGGTGTTACAAGCAATCTATTATCAATAAGAACCTCATTGTTACAAGCGATCCATTATTTTTCAATTTTTTGTTTAAAAAATAAGTATAAGAAATAATACTCATTTCATAATTATATATTCTAACTTAAAACATACAATATTTTTGTTAGAGAAAGAAATCCTCAATATTGATAATGATATGAAGTCACAAGATAGTCAAAAATTGATTATAGGACCTAATTGTTGGCCATGACTCTCCTAATTGATAAGGAAATATGAAAGGAAACATTCAACTAGATTAAGGCTAAACAAACATCATATCTTTTTGCAATTTCAATTAAAGTAAAAACTTTGTACTTAACCACAAAAGGAGTATCTTCAAAAGCTGTAAAGTGATATCTATGTGAGGATAGCAAACACTTCAATTTTTTCTTCTCATTTATCAAAAACAATGCTAGATATAAAGTAAAAAGACTAACCAAATCCAATCTACCAAAGATGAGTTGGAATGAATCAAGGGGCTTGACAATTTGATGGAAGGTCCAAAAAACTTGTCTATATTATTAAAACGACAACAATAACTTCTCCAAAGTGCTCAAGTTGAAATTCATAATATTGAAGAGAAAATAACTACTATTAAGATTACTTCTCGATTTAGCAATGAAGTGATTGAAATGCGAAAACTTTAATAGAATATCTAGAGATCACCAAAGAAGATTTGAAGAACTTAAGTCCTTCAACTAGAGATTTGTTTAGGATCTTTCCTTTTGTTCTCCTTTATTTCTTTTTACAAACTTCATTGCTCTTTTCTATTTTATATTGCATAAGAGAAAACTATTTTATTTTCTATGTTGCAATCTTTAAATTATGTTTATTTTTCTCAAAATCTGTGAAATATAACTTTTTTTATTTCCTCAATGCAATAATCAATTATTCCACATAGAAAAAATAATTAATTGTAATTTCACAATTAAACTTAGAAAAACACTTAAACTGCCTATGTACCATAATAAAGGAATTGTGTCCTAACATAGTTCAAAATAGATCATTTATTTTAATTGGAATGATGCAATTGCGTGTTCTTTCTTCACTTATTGAGTGCCCTAAAACTATCAAACCATACTTTGTTTTTGATGATTTTTTGCATTTTGTATAACTTAGAAATCTAACAAATGGCTTAACCTTATTTAAACATATTATAACGATATGTAGACACATCATTAGCCGTGACATTATCATATTAGTTGTTTTATTTGTATACACATTATATATAAAACATAACAATGGTAATCCAAATTTGTACGATAACATTAATCCCTATCAACCTTCAATATGAACCTGGATCATCAAGTATTGGACTCTTTTCCAAAGCAAATGGTGATTTTGCTCAATTGGCAATGGCTCAGCTTGGGAGTTAAGAACCAATTTTTGCTAAGATATCTAATGCGTATTTTCACTAAGTTATGAAAATAACACAAGAATTTTTAAAAACCTCCAAACTCAAAAAATATTTGAGAGTACCAAGATCTTCAATAGAAAACCAAGTTCTCAAATACTTTGTAATACGAAACAGTAAAGGTTGGTCATTTTTAGTGAGTAAAACATCATCCACTTATACAAAAATGATTGCAAAAGAGTTTTCTTTGTTGTAGATAAATAAAGGAAATTTTGCAAAACCACACATGAGAATAGAAATTTTGAATTTGAAAAGCCTTTGATGAGATGCCTATTTGAGACCATATAAGGATCATTGGAGATGACAAGTAATAAGAGGTGGTTGCATATAAATTTCCTCATTGGAATTACTATGAACAAATGTATTATGAATAGCTAGTTGGTGAATTATCCAACTTTTAGCAACCACATTGGCTAGTAAAATATATTGGTGGTCAATTTTGCAAAAGAGCAAAGGTTTCAATGTATTCCAACCATTCAATTTGAATATACCCTTCGTGACAAGCCGTACTTCATATAGATCAAAAGCCATTGAATTTATACTTAATCTAATGCACCCATTTTTCAACCTATAGTTTTCTTTCTTGATGGTAGATGTTGAGGCTTCCATGTATGATTTTATTCAAAGGATTCTATTTCAAGTTTCATACAATTCTTCCACTAAGGATCTCTAACATGATGTTTGTATATTTTCGACTCATCATTAGATGTGATGGTTGCAAGAAAATAAAAGTGACAATGTGAAAACTTATCATAAGTAACATAGTGGGATAAGACATAAGTGATACTTCATAAAGCCACATTACTGGCAATAGAAGAAAGACCTTCATATTTCCTAGTAAGTTGACATGGAAATCATGAAATCAAGATGGTAAAGTTTTTATAGAAAGAGGACAAGTAATATTTTGTGACACAAAAATTGATTGAGTGCAAAGGTTGCACAAGTTGTATACCTTTTGACATAACGATATCTTAAGAAAACTCATGAAGTAGCTTGTTCATAAAATTTATCAGTGGATCTATGAAGAATAGAAGCATAACACAAGCGCCCCAAAGAACATGGAAATGTGAGTAATTGGGTTTAGTGAAAAATAAAATTTCATAAGGACTTTTGCTTAACAACAAAGGGTAGGCAGTTACAAAACCACAAAAATGGATAGGTAATCTATCTTGAAAATATAGAGCTGTAGCAACTTCAAGACTATACTTATGTTTACGTCCTACCATCCCATTTTGTTGAGGGGGAGAGACGCACAAAAATTGAATTAGAATTCTCTCTTGTAGACAAAAATGTTGGAGAGAGATATTAGTAAATTTAGTACGATTATCATCATGAATAATTTTATTTAATTAATCAAAATGTCTATGAATGATGGTAAGAGATGAGGTTAAAATATGAAATATTTCATATTTGTATTGCAAATGTTAAACTCAGATTGCTTGAGTGAAATTATAAAAAATGCTTAGAAAAGATTAGCTTTAGATAAAGAAGCAACACAACATGGTCCCCAAACATCACAATATAGCAAATCAAAAGGTCCACTAGATATTATTAAACTTGAAGCAAAAGGTTTTTGAGCTTGTTTAGCCTAATGACACACATCACAAACTCATTGAAAAGACCTAACATTTAAAATCTTAAAATCATCAATGAAAGAAAATTGTTGAAAGTTTAAGGCCCTTTTCGGATTTTTTTTCAAATCCATTTTCACTTATTTTCATGATTTAAAAATGAATTATTAACTTCTGTCTATTTTCATAAAAATTCCAACTTATTTTTATCTCAAAATCTATTCTCCGATAACTTATATATGTTATCCTTATAATCTATATATCTATCTACTCTCTTTCTGTTCTTATTGTTACTCTCTCTCTTCACTTACAACTTACTAAATCCTACATAATCATTATTTTTTTCAAACAACCAATTCAAATACAAACTTAGTTTCTCTAACTATCTATTCAAGTTTCTAAAAATGCTAAAAATAGAAAATAGAAATGAAAACATATCTAAGTAGGTCATAGAGTTGATGCCATAAATTAACAAAGGCCATTACTTATGTAGATAGGCTGAAGCAACAAAAATTTAGCGATGTGGAAGTAATAGAGCCCATCGTTGAGCTTACCCATGCCAATAAGCTTCCTTATAGCTATGTCATATAAGACACAAAAGGTAGGAAAAAATGAGCAATGTAATTCAACGTGGTTGTTAATTTGCTGATGGAAATAAGATTGAAAGTAAACTTAGATATGTGAAGAATTTGATTTAAATGAACACATGAATTAAGAATTACATTCCACGAGAAGCAAAAGAAAAAACTGTACCATTAGGTATGCAAACATGTGAATTAAACAAAATTTTATTATTTAAGGTGTCATTTGACATGTCATATGATCGGTGCCCCTGAACTTAGAATCTGTGACATAGATTTATAGGAAAGAGAAATTGTCTTACTAGCAAAGTCAACCATATTTTGATTTTGAGCATGCTCATGGTTAACTAATGACATAAGTTGATGGCATTGCTTTTCGGACAATCTTAAAAGTGGTGGGTGTTGTTATCTGCTAGATCTTTCATTTTTGTATTATTGGCTACCTTATCTGTAATATTCTTTTGTTTATTTTTGTCCCACCAATCTAGATAGCCATTTATTTTAAAAGGTATCTCTTTTATAGTTTTATTTGTCAAAGCTTCTTGCAATTCTCACAAAAAAGATTTACTTGCATCACTTGTCATAGTACAAAAACCAAAAGGTTTATTAATATTTTTAATAGAAACAAATGCAACACCTTCAACAATGGTAGTCCCATTGACCATAGTGACCTGTTATTGACACTCTTCTTGCATGACAAGTGCATGCATAAGGCTTTTCTACTATTGGTAAAAGCTAAGAGTTAAGGATCTACGAGCAAAAAACATTATACCAATCATGCAAACCCATTAAAAATTGAAGAAATCTCTTTTTCTTCCTTTTAGCAACAAAGGTTCTTGCTACACCACTTTTGCATTCGTAGAGTTGTGAATATAATCCACGCTCATCCCAAAATCCTTTATTTTACACCATGTTAAACAACAACTAATTTTTCTTTTTATTGCGTGTTGCCTACGTCCATGTTTAATTGAAATATGAGCATAGCATTCTGCTGTGAGAATCAATCATTTAGATCATTCCAAAAAAATTTTGCTGTCAAAAAAGCAACACTAGCATGAAGTGATAGGTAAAGAGAGTTTAAAGATTCAAAAAATCACCATAGAATTATGTTTTATCCAGGCAATATTGACTCCAGGTGATCCAAGAGTCCCATCCATAGAGCCAAATTTGTTCTTAGCTAATAGGGCGTCTTGACTGCCCGAGATCATGCCGAACAATTTTCTTCTTTGAGTAAACAGTAAACAAGTGCTAATCCACAAAAAAACAAAAAAAAAGGAATACGAGCAGTGTAAGGTGTATGGTAAAGAAAGATCATTATTTTGATTTTTTATCTTTCTCCATTGTACAGAAAATTTCTCAAATTTCTTGGTCTGATACTGCATTAATTTTTCTCAAAAGGATATTTTTATTGAAGAGAAGACTACACTCGTATGTTATTTACAATGTTGATTATTAAGGAAGTGACATTCATATAAAAGTAATGAAAGGATATATGTATATATATATATATATATATTAATAACATGTGTCATTGCCATAAATAAGGAGAACTATCTCAAAAATTTACGACATATCCTCAACAGTCCATATTTTGCGTATGATATTGCACAAAATAATTTTTCAAAATTAATATATATCTCCATTATTTAACAATCAATGTAGAAGTAGTGATAATAGTAGTAGTAATAATAATAATAATAATAATATAATATTAAATTGTTTTAACTTTTTATTCTCAAAGTCTTCTTCTCACTCCCCTTTCTTTGCTTTTTCTATTTTTTTCTTTCCTCTGTATTTGTCTTTTCAATCACATCCTCATATTCTTAATTTTGTAGCTCTTAATTTTTCTCATCTGACCTTTCCCCCTTTTTTTTTTCAATTTTATCGCTCTATTTCTTTATTTTTATTACATTATTTCATTTAATTATTTAAAGTAGAATGATTTGCAGACTCATAAATTTAAATAAATGCATGGCATAGTTTTAAAGAAGACTTATTTTATGAAAGTTATTTTCTAGCTAAAGTAATAATACGAGACCGCCAACTTATATTCATTATTTTTTAAGAAATAGTGCAAAAATATATAAAATTTACACATGTAGAATTGATATCTCGCTTAAACACCGGAATGCTAATGCGATGAAGTCGTACCAAAATAAATAAATATCTTTAAATTTATGTGACTTCAAAACTCAACGCACACAAATAAACAAATCATGGAGCGCGGAAAACACAGCACGCAGCTTGAGAGTGAGCCAATTTCTTGTATTCACGGAATGATTCCCCTTTCTCCGCAGCTCTCCAATTTAACTATCCAAAAATAAAATGCAAAAAATACAAAAACTCTAAATTTCAAAAACACTTAAACAAGTACAAGTACACCCACTCGTCAAGCGAGACCGTGGACTCCCTAAACAAGTCCAGCAAAACACATTCCAATCACCTTCCGACAGAAATTGCGTGCCATTCTACGTTTTGATTGTATAGACTATTATTGATCGGGTATACCAGTTTCAAGTATTCATTCGTTCTCTGCAAAAGTACCCGAGAAAACGACCGCCAAAATCCGGCCCGAACCTCCCCTTAGACCACCGCTCCTACCGCCGGAAACTACAGTCGCTGACGTATCTCCACCACACTATAGGAAAGAATCATTAATCTGGAATATTGCAAAAGAATTATCGGCTCAAATAAAATCTGTGCCTTGTGAGGAACGCTGAGAAGCTGCTTATGGCTTGTCTTGTGTGTGAGTGGAAGAATTGCAATAACTGTATTTGAAAGAAGCGGAAGGAATTTCGGGGGCCATGGGGATTCTTCCATTTCTGTTCTTGGTTTTCTTTGTTGGGCTAAATGGTAACTGTTGCTTTCTTGATTCTTTGTGCACTTTCTCTTTGTTTCTTTTTTACTTTCTGTGTGTCCGCGAGTGAAGGAGAATGGATATAAGATGTGAATTTGAAGCTCTTAATTCAAAAACTATCTATTGAGATGGGTTTCACTTTTGGATCACTGATCATGATCGATCTCGGTCACTTTGGCAAGAAAGATCATTAAATATCCCTTCCTTTCTTTTCTTTTCAATTTAATTAAGGTTTTCTACCTTTTTCTGAAAAAATGTTGATGTTCTGAGTTTGAAATTGCATAAGCTGGCATACACTGAAGACGCATAGATAGACACACACACACATATATATATATATATAACTTTCATCTGGAGTCTGTTTGCTAAGTTGGTACCGCCCAAAGGTTTTAGCAATCAATTTTATTCTGATTAGTTTAAAGGATGTGTGCCATAGTAGGTTTTAGTGATTACATGTCCCAATATTTTTTAATACTTGGATCCTTATAACATGGGGTTAGGCTATACTGATTGAGTTGTATTGAGTTAAGTATGTGGTTGTAAGCTCAACTCTAAACCATTAAGAATCAAGTTGGATTAAGTATTGTTCATTTATTTTGGCATGTGCTCATATGCACACGTTAAAAAAAATTGTGCATTGGGAGAGCTTTAATGCATCTGTTGTTTTGAAATACTTTGTGATTGCAGCTTGTTTAATTTAGGGAACAACAAGGTCTTTGATGGTCTTTGCTTTTTCTTTCAGCACATAAAGGAACGGCTTTTACTGGAACTTATGGGATCAATTATGGTAGGATAGCAGATAATATCCCCTCACCTGACAAAGTTGTTACGCTACTCAAGGCTGCAAAGATCAAGAATGTCAGAATCTATGATGCAGATCACAGTGTTCTCAATGCCTTTAAAGGGACAGGGCTTGAGCTGGTGATTGGACTTCCAAATGAATATGTGAAGGAAATGAGTGCTGATACAGATCATGCCCTGACTTGGGTCAAGGATAATGTGAAGGCATTCCTTCCTGAGACACACATTGTTGGGATTGCCATTGGGAATGAAGTTCTGGGAAATGATTATGATCTTGCACAAGCTTTATTGGGTGCGGTAAAAAATATCTACAATGCCACTAAGAAGCTGGGGATAGATCATGTAGTTCAGATATCTACTGCTCATTCGCAGGCTGTTTTTGCAAATTCATACCCTCCCTCTTCATGTATTTTCAAAGAGGGTGTTTCACAGTTAATGAAGCCTCTTTTGGAGTTCTTTTCACAAATTGGGTCTCCTTTCTGTCTAAATGCTTATCCCTTTCTGGCTTATACATATAACCCCGATAAAATTGATATAAATTATGCTCTCTTTCAGCCAACTGAGGGGATATATGATGAGAAAACTGATTTACATTATGATAACTTGCTTGATGCTCAGATTGATGCAGCTTATGCTGCCTTAGAGGATGCTGGCTTCAAAAAAATGGAAGTCATAATTACAGAGACTGGTTGGGCTTCTCATGGGGACCAAAATGAACCTGCTGCTACACAAAGCAATGCAAGGACATACCACTATAATCTGCGTAAAAGGCTAGCCAAGAGGAAAGGAACTCCAATGAGGCCAAAAACTATGCTAAAAGCGTACATATTTGCCTTATTTAATGAGGACTCAAAACCTGGGGCCGGTTCTGAGAAATACTATGGATTGTTTAAAGCCGATGGAAGTATCTCTTATGATATTGGTTTTCCTGGACTTAAATCTTCATCTGCTGCATCTTCTCATGTCTCCTTTAAGGTACTGTAATTGTTTTCCAAATTATCATTCTCAATTTGGTTACTATAATTTTTGTTCGGTTATCCTTTGAAATACATTCACCAGCAAATAAATGTTCTTCTCTGTGAGTTCAATTCACTGCTGAGATTTTTGATATCTTACAAAGAAAAGATTCTCTATTTTAACATTGCTCCTGCATATCTTTACTTCGTCTGTTTAGGTTCATATAGAAAGATTAAGCTTGCACATGGCTAAGCTTGTAAGATATAACCTCCTTAGAATTGTCATTCAATTCATAAATTTGAATATTTGTAATTTTTCAGTCTCAACTCAACACCAAGGAATCTTGTCCCATATTTATTGATGTCAATTTATCGATTTCCCCCTTCATGTTGCTCCATCGAAAGGGATCCAAAATTCTAAAATTTCAACTAGTCAGAGCCTTTTTGCACTTTATTCTCTCGAGCCTCAACAGAAAATATCTTTATTTTCATTTATTCGCTGCTTGTAAGTTGGGCTGTGTTGATGCAATATTGTTTGGGGGTTAGGGGGGTTTGGAGGCAAGAGGACTGAGTTATGTTGATATTTCAAAATAAATTCTTAGAACTTTGAACTTAACTATTCTGAAATATCCTGATGTGCTGACTGTGTTTGTGCAGTCTAATATTTATGAATGTAATGATGCCCATTTAGGTTAGCATATGACTGACTCATAAAGGTTAATATTTGACATATTCAGAGGCAGAGACCGGGTACTTCTGTGCATATTTTAGCTTGTATTCAGAGTGTCAGGGGTGGTGGGGACAGAATTCGACGTTGAACTTCAATATTTTCTCCTGGGTTCATCAGAGGAGATTAAGATAGACAAACAAAAAGCATTTATAATAAGTTAATTAACAGATCATTAGTCTATGATGCAGTATAAGATAAAGCTTCTCATTCAATTTAGGCCATCAATCATCCAGACTTGTTCAAATAAAGTACCAAATTTACCTAGAGGGTTTAAAAGATTTGATTGAGTTAGTCATTTTCGTAAAGCTGCTATAGATATAGAGGCACGAATATGTTAAGAATTTGTCAGTTCAAAATGAATTTAGAAGTTAGGAATTAACTGTTCGCAAGAATCATGAGGTGCTGAATGTTTTGGCACAGTTCAACTTTTATGACTGTAGAAATGCCCCCTTTAGTTTAGCATGACTGATTCTTAAGAATTTAATATTTGATACATTTGGAAGAGATGACATACTCTATGCATATTTTAGCTTGTATTTTTTTTTTGGGGGGGGTGGTGGGGGTGGGGGAGAGCAGTGGTGTTTTCACTGGCTACATAAGAGGAGATTGAGATCTTATATTCGCAGGAGACAACAAAAGCATGTATAGTAAGTCATTTAACGAATCAATAGTCTATAATTCAGTTGAGCTGAAGCTTCTGTGATTCAATTTAGCCCATCAATCATCCATGCTTGTTTAAAGCAAGTACCAAAACTACCAGTAGCGGGCCTAAAAGATTTGATTAAGTTAGACATTTTACTCAAGCTAGCATAGGTGTGGAAGTTTTAAGTTCTCTTGGAAGTGGATAATGATTGAGCTAGGATTGGATTTAAGTTTGGAGAAACTTGAGTTATGCTGGGCGAACTGTAAAATTCCATGAGATGAAAATATCTAAAAGAGGAAAGCCAAAAATGTGAACTACTTATCAAAAGCAGGAGATATAAATCGCTAAAAAGTTGAAATATCTGAATGTAGGCTGAAAAATCATGGGAAGCCAAAGAACGTGGTTTTGATTGATATTAAATAAATCAAGCCTGAATTAGTGAAAGGAAAAAAAGATAAACAAATGAAAAAGAGTAAACAAAACTTGGGTGCAGTAAATGTGGAGATGCCTTAGTGCCTCTTGCATTATAAGCATTTTAAGCAATAAAGTCAAAATAGATTGTGTACACATCTTTCTTTTCCAGAATTAAGCAATTAAGAAAGTGGACTACGGCTATTCACTCCACAGCATATTTCCATGTTGTTTACATTAAGAAATGATGTGAAGAACTGCATTTTTGTCAATATTCTGGTGTAGATATGACAAGTAAATGATCTAGTTTTAAAATCCACCTTAATATTAATTTTTTTTGGACTGAAATTTAACAAGAAACCAAAAAGATGATTGCATCCCTGGTGGGTTTCATTTCGGACTTGCACGCCTTCTCTATAAAGTTAGTTTTAAATCTTCCTGAACTCTGTGATGTAGTCTATATCGTAGAATACAATTTTAGCTAGTTATGCTTTATATACAGCCATGTGGATATGCTTTTTTCTTCTAATGCAATGTTACACACCATCTATAATGTCCTTGAGTTTCTAAGTCCACAATTGATTGCAATCCAATTGTCTTACATGCAGTTACATTGTTAGAATTTCAAATTTTATCCATTTTTTTTGGCCTGCACAAACATAAACTCTATTTGGAGGCCTACATATTGTGTGGTTTTAGGTTAAGCTGTTATTGTTTTCTGGATTTTGCAGCATATATTTAATCAGTTATGAAAATTTGGCATTGTAGCCAACATAAATTATAAATTTTGATCTTCTGGGACATGAGTTCAATGGCAGGAATATTTTGAAATTTCAGTTGTTTACACTTGCCTGCTATGCTGATTAGGCAACCGGTACTTCTTCTACATGATGTTGATAATTCCATTTTCCTTTTTCTTTTCTTTTTTTTTTCTCCCTCCCTCTCTTTCCCTACTCTCTACCTAATTCTTGATTCATCAGAAACTACATTAATTTTTTCACTTAACAACCACCCAGATGTCTGTAAGAGGCACCATCATGTATCCATAAAATGGTGTCGGCTACCAGCACAGTTATATGGCTGTCTTGTGTGTCCGCTGTATGATATTACTTGCTTTCCTCTTTAGTTTCTAACAACTTCAAATGTTTTCCTGACAAATGATGTTGAAAGCTATACACACACACACACACACGCACACAACATATATAAAAGAGGAGGCTCTCATGGAGGTTGGGTCTCTTCATACTTGGATATGTTCCCAACTATTTAATCACCCTTAACAAAAATATCCACTGGTTTTCCTAAATTTACTATTAACTGTCTTTCCTCAAAAACTATTATTCACTAATGGATTATTAGATATATGTATGTATGTATGTGTGTGTGTGTGTGTGTGTGTGTGTGTGTTTCTCCTCAATCTGTAACCTTTCATGTATAAGCCAAACATAAAAGTATTTCATTGAGGTACGCCAATATAACTACTATGAAATTTTGCTCTTTTGGGAGTTGCTTGTATCCTGTTTCCAATTTACCTTGATTAAGATTCCTCAGAATTTCTGCTTCCTATTACTGCTACTTAAATATGTTTGATTGATCCATGTTTGCGTTTTTTGATTGCAAGTACATTTGTGTGAGTATGCATGAGTGCACATTGAATTTCATTGCATACAGGAACAACTTAATCCACAAAAAAGGCAACTGATGTTAGAACGTTAAATTGGAGAAAATTCTTGACACATGAACAAGAAGTGGATATACCAATACTGCACAAAATGAGTCAACAAATAGGTTCTTTCCTAAAATAAGGAATATTTCCTATTCTGTAAGTTTAACATAGAGACTAAACTCAAGAGGTGCCAATCAAACTTTTGTAGCAGGAGCACGTTCCTGTAATGGAATCATGAATCCAATACAGATTACATGTGTTTTGATTTCTTTAGTTTTGCAGTCATTTAGATTAACGTATTCACTTGTGGTTTTGTTTCAATATTTCAGGAACTTGAAGCTGGAAATTGGTTTGGATCTCATTCTTTGGTGTTGGCAATCTCAGCTCCGATATTAATGTTGCTTTTGAGACTGTGACTTCGGTTGCTTCTATATTCAAATATGAAACTAAATTCCAATGATCTTGTAGTTGTAGGTAATTGCTCCTACCAAAATCAACGTTGTGTACTTTAGGAAGACGCAATATAAACTCTATAGTCTTTACCCACTTGCAGCTGCTGATCATTTTATTTATCTCAGCTGTATTTGAGATAAAAGTTTTGCTCATTTATGTGTTTTTAGTTCTTTCTTGTTGAGTACAAATCTCTCCCCTATTCCGGTCTGTTGCCATTTCAAGAAGGGTAAGGGCCTGTTTGTTTTTATTTTCAACCATCTTTTCCATTTCCATTTCTGTTACTTTCTATCCATTCTCCTTCAAAATATTCCTATTTTCATTTTTAATATTTTTTAAATTTATTATATGATCTTATTATCATATCAATCAAATTTAAATTTGATTTGATGTAAAGTGCGTGTTATCATTATAGGATTAATAAAATATGCACATGTTTAAAAATAAATAAATAAATCTCTTTGAACACATGAAAATATAAATCAATTAACTTTTCAATCTTATACCTACTATAATCATTGTTTTTCACTAAAACATTTAAATTCAATTTTATTTAAATTTTAAAACTGTAACTACTTTTTTGGAACTTTGAAAATACATAAAAATTGAAAATAAAACCAAAACCGAATGGGCCCTACACTTTTATCATAATCATGCATGAAGCAGTGAAGCCGGTCAAGTGTTAAGAACCTAATATGCGAAAGATTGCCCCGGTTAGCCCGTTGGCTTGCAAGTCCTATTAGCAATTGGAAAATTCTCCCCAGGGCCCGGCTGCCCGGCTGCCTGCCTGCCTGCCTCCCTCTTACCTTTTCCACTGTTTTTATTTTTATTATAATATATATGAGAAGTGAAAATAATTAATGAACTACATGACTTGCTTGGTAATTGAAATTTTGCATGACCAACCCAAGTGTTTTTACTTCTACTTTTTGTAATTATTATCAAAGTAATAAAAATCAAAATTATGGCCATTGCCTGAAATGTAAAAGTTTAGGGCATCAAGTAATATTTGTATTGTGTCTTTGTGCCCACACCAACTTGGGCACTTGCAGAGAAAATTGTTGGCTTTCTTTTTTCATGATGTGCGTCATTGTATGGAAGAATCTGAACGAGTACTATCTGTGCTATATCTTATAAAGGGAGGAAATTGTATTTAGGGAAGAAAGTGTCGGACTAAATTTTATTAATTTTGATTTAATTTTTTATTTTTAGAATTTTTAAATAACAAATTAATTTCAGTTGGAATATGTCTATCTAATATTAACAATTGGATATTTAAAAATTATTAACAATCAGATAAATATTTTTCTAATAGTTATTAAGGGTGTAAACGGATATTAAACGGATCAGATACACACTATTTTCATATCGTATCCATTTAACTTTTCGAATATTCGAATACGAATACGGATTTGACGGATATTAAAAAACAATATCCGAATTCGTATTTATCGGATATATCCGTATCCGATTATAACTATTTAGATTTATTCATATTTTATTAAATTTATTCATATTCGCATTATTTTTTTATATCCATATTCGATAATAATTATTTAAATATCTATTTACAAACATCCAAATATGTAAATTTATGAACTTATAACAAAAATATATTTTAATTAATAGAAGAAACTATATAATTTCATTAAAAGGAAAGCAATCAAACAAATAGTATAATTTCTAATTAATAATTGACTTTATAATTAATTATAATTATTAATTATTAGTACTTATTCATAAAAATAATGGCATTTAAGTATATTAATTATAAAGACAACGAACAATAATTGCATTGATTAACTTTATTCTTCATTTTTTTCTCTATATTACAATAATTTTTTAAATTTATTCTTTTTTCTTCCCAATTCTTCAATTATAATATATACATACATATATGAATTATGAGATTTTTATTAAAAAAATATAAAAATATATTATTTAATAAATATGCATTTGGATCGGATATTAAACGGATCAGATATGCATTTATCATATATGTATCCATTTATAATTGGATATCTACTAATCGGATACAAATAATATTCGTTTTAAATAGATGCGAAATTTTTTGTATAAATAGATACGAATGCAAACGGTAAACGAATTTTCAAATATCCATTTACAGCCCTAATAGTTATTATAAAGCTATGATATATCTGTTTCACTACTTTTCTCATTTAGATTCAAAATAATTTCAAATATAAGAATTATGCAGTATGTATACATGAAGATATTCAAAATATTATTATATTATGTTACATATTTCCATTCATAAACACAAAAATAAATAATTTGTTATTGATAGTTAGCGCTGATTATATATTTCTCTAATATTTTTGTCTCTTAGGGGCAGTTTGGCTATGTTTTTATTTTTATTTTTCATCCTTAGAATTTTTAAAATTTAAATAAACAATTTTATTTAACTTTATAACACTAGCACTATTTAATCATCAAAATATATAATCAATTTTATTTATTTTTTGTTTTTGAAATTTTGATTGCTTGAAAGCTTAAAAACTTTTGTTATTCATTTCCCCCCCTATTATTAGCACAATAAAATATAAAGATCCAACTATATTTATATAATCAAAAATAAACATAATAATTTATTTTTTTTCATATTTTCTTTTGCATTCTAATTTTGTTCTTATATCCTTTCATTAGTTCCTACTTTAAAATTAATTTTGAGTTTGTAATTTTTTTTTCAATTTACTATTAGTTTAACTTTGTACGATTAATATCAAACTCTTTTCTTTACTTATTTGATAACTAAGCTTTAAGTCAAATTACAAGGCTTTTTATTAACTTATATTCTAATACTAATTTTAACCTTATAATTTTAATTATTCTATAGCCTTATTTTGATTTTTTAAATTTGTTTTCTTTACTTTCATAATTTTATCTTGATTTAATTGATTTTTAATTAAAATTAAAATAAGATAAGATTGTTTTAGATTTTTTTGCAGCCTACATATTATCTAATTTTTTGTATTTTATGTTTCAACTTGATATATAATCGTCATCTTTTAAGTTTAAAGTAATCTTTAAGTAGTATAATTTTAAGTTTTTTCCAATCATTTTTAAACCATCAATTTTGTGCACTATCCTTCTCATATATTTTCATTTTTTGATACAACTATTTGTTAATTTTTGGTTGCATAATATTTTCTTTTTTTGATAAAGTACATAATCATATTCATCGGCTTTTATTTTTGGAAGTTTTCGATTTTGTTTACCTTCTCATTGAATAAGTTTGAAATTCATTTTCCATGACATGATATATATATATATATATATAAGATTTCATATTCTCTGATGTCTTTATATGTTCCAAATTTTTAAACACTAAATTTTGATGTATTGGAGTAATATTTAATTTTACTCATTTCTTGAATATTTTTTTATAATATTTTTATTTTTATATTGTTATTTTCAATTAAATTTATAATTCAACAATAATATATAGTATTTTTAAAAAATCCATGCATAATATATATTCTTAGTTTCTAGTTTTTTCCCCCTCTATCTCTTTGTGTGGGTCTTTATTTCACTCTTCAAATTATTTATTGTTTGTTTGTCTTTATTGTTCACTTTTTATTTGTTTAATTTGGATGTTACATGATGGAGGAAATTGTTTGAATTTTAATGATAATTCCATCGATTAATGAAGTCTA
Organism: Jacaranda copaia; assembly: GCA_014898725.1. NCBI lineage: Eukaryota > Viridiplantae > Streptophyta > Magnoliopsida > Lamiales > Bignoniaceae > Jacaranda > Jacaranda copaia. Next base: position 166,806 of record JACGDI010005398.1, on the reverse strand, counting down.
TCCTTTAACTTTTTTTTTTTTTTTTGTTAGTAAATTTGTAAACTTTTACGTTCGCTTGTTTATTACTTGTTTTGAGTTATTAATTTATTTTTATTTTTATTTTTAATTCACTTTTTGTTCATTTAATTTAATTATTTTATGAGATGGGATATATTAATTTTTCTTAATATTTTTTAATTTTGTTTTATTTTTACTAGTTACAATTTTCTCTTAAACCATTGATATATTCTGTCATTTAATTTTTATTTTATTTATATTATTATACAATTAGTATCCTTTTGCTCATTCTTTGAATCAAGTTATCAATTTATTTGTTAAATTTTGTATTTTATTTTAAAATTCTCTTTTTTGTTCATCTAATTGTATAATTTTATACAATGAGATATATTCTTTAGTTTTAATATTTTTAAAATTTATTTCACTTTTTTAATATCTATAATTTTAAAAGTATGTCATTTAATGTAGTGCCCCATCCGAAAGGTCCCTACATTGATTGAGATGCCACTTCAAATTTATTCACAAAATTTAAACAAAATACACACACCCCAAAAAATTTCAATTTAAATAATTCCATATCAACCCAAAAAACTACTTATTCCAATTTACAATTACATCCTGCTATATAACATTCCACAATTACACTAGCTCCAAACCCAAATGCATACAAGACATTCACATAAGCTGTATCAATTTCAAACTTATATACCCAAAGCATTAAACAACACCTACAACCTTACTAGTATCAAAACCATAGGAACATAACCTTTATATGCCACATCACTGACTTCTACATATACAAAACCAAAATTTACATAATAGGTCTAAGTTCACAATTGCCACTAATTTCAAAAACCATATATGCATAAGCCTCTACAAGAGACATTGTAGAGTTCAAGCTTACATACATGAAGTTTTACATAAGAAGTCAAGGTCCTAAACAACTGGAAGCCAAAGACAAAACTATTTACATTAACTATAACACCACAATCTCTAAGTATGAATTTTAAAGGAATTGGATATTTAATAAATTGAACCTAAGTACTGAGAGTTGATGGAAGATTTAAAATAATAATATTGAGATAGACCTTAATAAATCATACTTAAGTTGGTTAAGGTCTTAATGTGAAAATAAGAAATTATAGGGACCAAAAATTAATAACATAAGGATTTAATTACAAAATTAAAAAGTAAATGAGGGCTAAAGTATGAAAGGAGAAAAGTTTGATGAGCCAATTGACAATTCTAGGGCAAATGTGAGGCACTAAAGAGTTGAATGACTAGATTGAGGGTTAAGAAAAAGTTTTGGGGGTTGAAGTGTAATTTTAAAGTGAAAATTATAAAGAAAACCCCCTTTGGTTAATCAAATTTCCTCATGCATGCCAAGCCTTACCACACCTTCAACATCACTGAAAAAATCAAAACCCAACCAACCATTACCATCCCCTCACCTTAACAATCATATTTGCAAACAAACATTCCATGTAACAATTGACAAAACACCAAAAACTCATGACCAAATTGGAGCTTGCATTAGTGGTGGTTCGGAGCTCACAGCGATGGTGGTTGGAGTTACAATTCTAATATCAAAAACTCATAAACAAGAGATATTTTGACGGGTTCAGCATGGGGAACACTCTGGTAACTTCAATTTCATGAATTGACTAGTAAAGAAGGAATAATTGAAGAAAGAATACACAAAAGCCAGCAACGGTGCTATAAGCTTCTCCCTTAAATTGACTGGTGATTTGTTGGTGAAGCAAAAATTCAAAGAGGAGCTTCACTCAGCGCAAGGAGGTGTGTCGACAGGTGGTGGAGAAACCCAATTTCTGTGATGGCACGTACTAGCGCTTGATCGTCTCTTCGATAGATTCTTTGAGATAACAATCCAAGCACATGCATGCCAATTTCTAGCTATGATTGATTATGAACTTTACTTAATTTGGTAAAATTCAGCTTAATCGATTGAATCATTACCCAATTTGATTTGTTGGAATATTAACTTGATTCAAAATTGATTGCTAGTTTAAATTTAGATTTAATGGATGAAATTAATTGGTTATAGACTAAATTTGTTCACTAAAATTTTAATTATAAAGCGATGTGCTAGCAAAAATTGAATAAAAGACCTAATTAATATTAATTAAGCAAAAGTTACATGCTAGGGTGCCGAAATTGTGAAATAGGGATAAAAATTATAGGCTAAACTTAATTAGTTATTGATGAAGAATATTAATTTAAATATTAATCGTGAAAGTGAATATTAGCTTGAAACTAATGAAATGTTAATTAATGATATTTGATCAAACATGCACACTTAGGAAAATAAATGGTAAATTAAGTTTCGAATAAAATCCTTAATGGCCCAAACTAACTAGATGTATAACATAACTAGTAAGGTGATTGAGGAAAATAGATCGTATATCTATTACTTCAATGCGAAGATCATCATAAAAAGGTAATTGAGCAAATGATAGGCTAGTGTAATTAGAACGCATAAATAACCATAGTTGCTATTATTAATCAATGTTATGCTGTAGTGCTAACACTTGTATCACATTCTGGTTGAAAATAGGTGATGAGGACCCAAGCATTCCAGGATAGTACAGGACTCCTATCTTGGGCATAGGATGCTAAGTGAGGCTATAGTTCCTATTATTGCTGGGAAAATAATCATGTATGCCATTCCTGAATTCTTGACTTATCCGTACATGTTTCAATTTATTGCAAATATCTTAATGTTCAGAACCTTCTATTAAGTTCTGATAAATTCTTGTCCATTGTATTCAGTTATATCGTGTCCTATTGCTGGGAAAAGAACCTATATGTTCCTTGTGAATATTGGCATGCTTGTTTATATCTTGACATGTTTGCATTTTCATGACTTTCAAGTCTATTTGTTGAGTGTCGTTGAATTCCTTGCTTTTTTGTACTCTTTGGCCTTGTCGGCCAAATTCATGATTAATATACTGTTCTTTCAAAATGTTATTGAAATGGTCTTGTTGATTGATTGTTATCATTCTTGAATGTGTCATCTTGTGATGTTATTGGAACAGTCCTGCCGACCAATACATTATGTGATTTAGATCACCTTACCTTATGTTGTGATATGTATGTCCTAATCAATTATTTTGAAATTTTGATTTTGCTATTCGTACTATGTTATGCTACCCTTAAGGACACCATGGAGAAGTTTGTCACCTATAGGGACTCCATAGAAAGTTGAGCTTAGGACTAGGTTTGGAAAGACAATTGCGAGAAACAAACCAATGGTGATTGGTCTTCTAGCTAGTACTCACTCACAATCCTGACTCACAAGTCAGACCTCAAGCAGATGGATCTCCAGAAATAAGCAAGTCACACGCCTTGCCTCTATTGTAAAGATCCACACACTAATGAGATCTTCCTAAATCTCTAGTCTATGAGTTGGAGTAAGACCAAAGATTTGCCAATGGTGGAGATCGAATTTTGGGTAGGAAGAAGAAGAAAGAAGCTTATCTTTCAACACATGAAATGCTAGCTTGCAAATATTTTGGAGGGAAATGAAGAATTCAATTATTCACTCCAATAAGCATGGTATATATGACCTCTTCTCTCTATATCTATATATAAATACTGAAAATGTGTGATGCCAAGTAGGCATCTCACAATGCATGAAGGGGGGTGGCCATATAGGGTTGCCAAGGTCACAAAATGTGAATCCAAATCTCATTTGAATTTCATTTGCATCTTAATTACATTTGAAATCTCATTTCAAATTAATTATGATGTCATCTCAAATCTCATTTGAGTCTTCCCTCCAAAATTCATTCTTCCTAATTAATTCAATCAAACTTTTCAATTTAATTAATTATCTTTTGATTTAACTCTTTAAGTCAAACTAGCCTAACTCCTTAAGCTAAACTCATTGACTTAACTCTTTAAATTAATTTAACCAATTGATGGTCATGTTGGCATCAAATAATTAACTCCTTAATTATTGGTCTAATTTGACTCTTAAATTAGTTGATTAACTTAACACTTAAATCAATCAAGCCAAAATTAACCCTCAAAGTTGGCCCGAAAAATCGATCCACTAGAAGACACCATTTTCTTACTTATTAGAAAATTTGCTCCATTAATTAAGAAGCTCATTGAATTTTGTGTGCGACCTAATAGGTCCTACCATTCATTGAACATAGGCTCACAACTCCTTATAACTTTTAAATATCTTATATTCATTCTAGTTTAAAACTCCTTTTAAACTAATCGACTTAATTCAATTAATCTCATTAATTGAAGAGTACCCAATTTCCATGATCGATGTCCAATCTCGAGCCCATGGAGCCTAACTAATTGGCCAAAATGAATATTCTGGAGAATCATCATTGCTCTATGCATTCCATGCAAATACGCTCCATCCGTCTCTTAGCTCCCAAAAGAAGCCTAGGGCAAGATATTTATCAACTCTCTAATAGCCTTGATACTATGTCTCTATTCTTAATGTTCAATCCCTGTTATGTGACCTCACCTTTGGAAAGCTCCGTTTTCAAATTGCCACACCATCTTGCACAAGGATTTTTGAAAATTGATCATCATAGAACGCATAGAAGATATAGTCGCCCTTTACAACAACGAGGATTCAGATTTCATCTTAGATCTTATAAACCTCCATGCCCACTAGCTCATACCTAATCCGACCTGAAAGACCTACTAGGTGGTCAAGGAAGAGTCAAAGCATAAGGACCAGACACAAGGTCACCATGGATCCTCAAGTCAAAGGGCTAATAATATGCACTAGTGTAAGCAGGAAAACTAGCTACTACTACTATCTAGTAGATTCTTCGGTGAGTCTTCAGTGCCTTATTTTCTAACAAGCACCCATATCTCATACAATTGCTCATGAAATAGAATAATCTCCAACCTTTGAATTTATGCATTATCAGTGCAGTCTATTCGGATCTTAGATGTCCCGTTTGATAAGATCCTATAACTTGAAAGATTTAAGATCACGAACATGTAAAACTTATTCCATGGTCACCAAACCAAGTCCCGTAGACATAGGTGATCTAAGGGCTTCATCCAAATGCTAGTGAATTGAAACAAAGCATAAGATAAAGATGGACATATAAAGAATATCATTCAATCAAGATTGTACCATGAGTGAAATAGTTTACAAAGACAATCTCATTGGCTTGTAGGGCACTATTTGAACAATCTCCCATTTACCCTAAAGCCAATGCCTGATGGCCTTAAGACCCATCTTCATAAGATGTCCTCCAAAGACCTTTAGCTTTTAGGGGTTAATACAGTGGTTCTGCTATACTTTTATGCACTCAGTAGTCATCTCTATCAATTGCACTCAGTAGTTAACACATTTAATGTGTCTATATTACTGATAAGATCTTAGCTCAAATCCTAAATTATCTTCCAAAGAAAATCATAGGCTCATGCACACTAGGCACTACATCTAACCCTTGGATGAAGTTTTTTTATCCAAATACTTTTTTTGTGGTTTCCAAAACCACAAAGTATTTCACCTTAGTAGTTATCTAGGCTATGGTGTCTAGTTAGAACTCTTCCAACACACCATACTGCCATTAAGGCAAAATATACATCCAAAAGTGGATATTATGTCATCTACATTAGATTGGAAACTAATATCCAAAAACTCCACGAGTTTCAAGTCTCCATTGCCATATACCAAAAATAAGTCCTTAATTCTTCTTAAATACTTTAGGAGTATTTTTACAGCTATCCAATGACTTTCACCAAGATTGGATTGGAACCTACTCGTAACGCTTAGTAAGTGTGCCACATCCAGTCTTGTATGACATATAATTATACTCCATGTAGTGGATGCATAAGGTATGTGAGACATTCTAGGTCTCTTGTTGACAGTCTAAGGGGCTATAAACTTGGAGAAATGAAGATTGCATCCTAAAAGAAAGAATCCCCTCTTGGATTTTTCCATACTAAACCTCTTTAGTATCTTGTTCAATGTACAGGATTTGGAAAAGTTGCAACATCCTCCTAAATCTATCTCTATAGATACATATTCACAATACGCAGGATGCATTTCCCAAGTCCTTTTTGGAGAATTGTGTAGATAACCATGCTTTAGTATACTCTAACATTCCTACCTCATTCCCAGTGAAAAGGATATCATTAACATAAAGCACAATAAATTGTATGTTACTCCCACTAACCTTTTTATACACACAAGATTCATACGCCTTTTTGACAAAGTCAAACAATTTGATTGTCTTATCAAAAATGTATGTTCCAAGTTCAGGATGCCAATCAGAGGCCATAAATGGATTCCTGGAGTTTGCAAACCTTTTGCTTACTCCATTTGGATGTAAAACCTTATGGCTGCTCCATATAAATTTCTTCTTCAATATCACCATTGAGGAAAGCAATTTTCACATCTATTTTTCATATCTCATATTCATAATATGCAGCTACAGCAAGTAAAATCTAAATGGACTTAGGCGTTGCGACTAGTGAAAAGGTTTTCTCAAAATCGATACTAGGTCTTTGAGTGTAACCTTTAGCCACTAGTCACACCTTAAAAGTCACCACTTCTCCATCTACCCCAAACTTTCGCTTATAGATCCACTTGCAACCAATTGAAACTATTCCTTTTGGTAGATCTAACAAAGTCCATGCTTTGTTTGAGTACATGGAGTCCATTTTGGATCTCATGGCTTCAAACTAATATCTTAAGTCTATGTCCAATATAGCTTCCTTATAGGTCTTCGGATCTCTATTCGATTGACCCGTCTCATGAAGAAATTTGAACTCTTTGGGTTACTTCTTAATTCGGTCCTACCTTTTTAAAAATTGTGTGAGAAACTCTTTAATATTTATTTGTTTCTACCACTTGTGGGATTTATTGATCATCTTGAACTTTACCAAGTTCAATTACAACACCTTTTCTATCTTATAAAAATTTCTTTTCCAAAAAGATGGCATTCCTCAAAACCAACATATTTTGTTCTGAGGGATCATAAAACTAATAACACATAGAATCTCTTGGGTATCCCACAAACTTGCACAAAGTAGATCTATTATCTAACTTATCTCTCACTGTCCATCTCACGTAGGCGGGAGATCCCCAAACCCTTAGATAGTGGTAACAAGATGCTTCACCATGCCATATCTCATATGATGTTTTTGGCACCAACTTTGAAGGTACTACTCTTGGCAACTTCACAACCATCATTAAGACATATCCCCAAAAGGATATAGGCACATCGAATAAACTTATTATGAAACGTACCAGTCCAACAAGATATGGTGTCTTCTCTCGACTACTTTATTGTGTTAGGGTGTGCCAAGTGGAGTCCATTGAGAGAAAATCATATTCTCCTTTAGATAGTTCAAGAATATGGTACTTAAGTATTTTTCTCTTGATCCAATCGAAGGGCTTTTATACTAAGTCCTTTTTGATTTTCTACTTCATTTCAATACTCTTTGAACTTTTCAAAAGCCTTGAACTTGTACTTCATAAGATACATCTGTCCAAACCAACTATTATCATCGATGAAGGCGATGAAATAAGAATAGCCTCCTCTCCCACTAACTCTTAGTGGTCCACAAGCATCCATATAGATCAAATCCAAAGGATTTGTGAAGTGCTCCATTTGTCCTAGAAAAGGATCTTTGATCATTTTTCCCTTCAAACAAAATTCACAAGTAGGAAGGTCCTCAATGCCACTAACTGTTAGTGCTTTGAGAGTTTTCAACTTGCTTATCCTATTTTTAGAGATATGACTAAGTTTTATATGCCACATCATGACATTATCTTAGATATCTAATTTCTTACTTATTTGAAAGTGCATTAGTGATGGTTAAGAATCCAATATGTACAATTCTTTATTAAGTGTACCATGAGCAATTAAAGAACTCATTCTTTAATGCCTTCAATCTCCCATTTGATATAGAATGATCAAATCCTTTGCTATCCAAAACAGGAATTGAAATAATATTTTCAACAATTTATGTTACTATATGACAAAGGTCCAATACAAGTATGGAGTTCTCTAAGTCTAACTTATTGCACACTTTTGGCTTTGGACACAACACTTGCTCCTTAGCCAAGGTGGTGGATCATATCCACATCACTTGGTTTTCGATTTTGAAGGAGGGTAGATACTATAGAATCCTATCCTAATTTTTCTTTTACTAGGCCCATAACGAAAAAACCCATTTTCTTGTAATTACGAGGTTTATTCGAATATAAAATCCAATCTTGGAAATACAGCATCCCACTTTTTTTTACTATCCAGGGCTTCGATACATTTCGCAATTGAGAAATCTCTACTAGTGTAGGTGCTATCGAGAATAATTAGCCGATCTAGATTTACGAATTATTCTAGATAATTTCCCATTCATTCCCTATGGGCCCTTCTTCCCCTAATTCTTTCCATTCTACCCCGCTTCCGATTCTTTCTTTTTCTCTTGATTCTTTTCCAATCGTGATGTATAGATCCTATTCATGGATTAACAAAAATGTGCAAAAGCTCTATTTGCCTTTGCCATTTTATAAGTCCCTTTTTTTTTGCGTATGGCATCACCACTCCCTTTAGCAGCATCCACTAATTCTTATTCCATACTACATCAACATTTCAGAATAGTGAAAATCCCATTTTTCTTGTTTTATCTCTTGATCCATTTTTTTTTTTAGGAAAAATGGATTTTTCAAAGATCTCAGAATTTTGATTTGTGATTGGCCAGATCATTGATAGAAATAATATCCAAATACCAAATCCGATTTCTATATACTCCCCATAAAGTGGAAGAAGCTTTTGGGAAGGTCAAAAAAAGAACGTCTTCTTCCGACATAAGAAATTCTTCCAATAATTCCGAGCCTAATCTTTTCAAAAAAGCACGTACAGTACTTTTGTGTTTTCGAACCAAAGTTCTAGCACAAGAAAGTCGAAGTATGTACTTTATTCGATACAAACTCTTTTTTTTTTTTTTGGAAGATCCATTATGATACTTACAAAGAAAAGAACCACATGCAATATCATATATCCATAAGGAAGAATTTAACCTAAAATGCACTTCAATAAAGTACATACCCTTCTTAAAGGTTCCAAGGTATCCCTTGCAAAGCATCCAATGGCCTATTTTGCCAAAATAGAAACAAATAATATCAACTATATTCTCCATGATCTTCTTGACTCCTTCGGATGCCTTTAATATTTGTTTTCCCATAGAGGAAGATCATTTCTTCGTTTTACCTCCCTTCCTAGCACCCCTAGACTTGGAGAAGTAAACAAGTGTCAAAGGTTTGGTCTTTTCATGGTAGTCTCCATCTAAATTAGCACTTTAATTAATAAAACTCAGTAAGGATGTGAAGATCAAATCCTCATGGAGATCATTGTCCATCACTATATTTAAATTAAAAAACTTCTCCAAGCCTAATCATCTTTGAACCATAGTCGATGACACATGACTTCACATCCATCCTAGCTTGAAAAATCTCCTTTAACAACATGAACTTCTCATATCCCATTTGCTTTACAACTCTTTGTTAATTTTAACCAAGGTACAATTCATGTGTCATTGAGACTTTTAAAGTTTGTAAATGCCATCATGAGACTAAGGGATAGGATGATCTTAAGCCTAATTCGTGAACTTTTCACGTGTCTCTAGATCTACATTAATCCCAAAGAGATTAGGAGTACCATGATATAGGACCTATATCTGCCTCTAGGAATTTAGAACGATTTTTGAGGTTAAGTCAATCATGGAAGTTTGGCCTAGTTGGTTTATTGGCTTCCAAAATAACGTTCATCAGAATTTTAACCATTCTTGAGATTTCACAAATCCTCAAAGGCGAAAAAATGAATATGAACATATGATTGAATTTGATATTAAAACATGTTCATAGTCTTTCAAGCATGCTTTTCTCCCACTATTTTATCAAATTCTTCACCCCCAAGAAGAATTTGGAAAATCAAATTTCCTAGTGAGAATCAAGACCCCAATGATTTGCCAATAGAACCCCGTGATTGAGTGCCATTCACAAGCAATCAAAAGGTAAGCAACTTTCGCTAATTTCATCTCATGCAACTTTTAATGTATTTTACCTCACTTTTTATATAAACCCACATGACCGTGCGCCATCTATACTACTAAGCATTAAGTCAAACCCACCAATCAAATTTTATCTTAAGACAGCCTCACGACATCCCCTGTGACCAAGTGCCAATGCGTAAAGGTTCCCAAGTCAAAGGTGCATCTTATGCTAAGTGTATGCTCATAGCTTTCCTCTTAAGTGTGACCCCCGTGATCGAGTGCCATCACATAAAATCGATGGCATCATCATGGGATATACTATTAATGGAAGGCTTGGATTGATTAAAACTCTTTTAATTTGTATCCATTTTGTCTTAATAGTTGAAAATACTTAAACATTCTAAGTGGAGGATTTTTGTTTGCAAAGATCTCATCATTTTTATCTTCTTATTTAGGTTCTATATGTCCTAATCATGCATCTCATACATCAATAGAATATAAAAAACATAAATAAGTAAAAAGCCTAGCATGCTCCTAAGGTAGGATGACCATGAGCCTAACCAAGTAATGCAATTAGAGCCATGGTGCATCACTTCAGTTGATTTTAAGTGAGTTGAATTAAACTAAATTATTACATGAGTGTATCCCATACATTCATAAGTCTTCAAATGGCCTCCATGCCTCTATTGGACTCCTTGCTCAATGCAATATTTACATGAAATGAAAATCCTCGCTCCTAGTACTTCTACTCTTATAACTATTACAAAATAGAATAAGAGGCATGCAAGCCCTAGTTGATACAACCCATTTCAACAACTTTAAAATAAATAAAATCAATTTTAAAGGTTCATGATCATCCCCATTCATTCATCATTCATTCAACAATTAAATGAACAATTAAAAAAATCTAGAATTAACAATTAATTCCAACAATTAAATTCTTCTCTCATAAATAAATAATTAAACCAAGCATAACATTTATGCCTCAAATTGGAGATCAACTTTAACCAATTTTCAAAAGCATTCAAATATGTCAAACATAATTTTGAGACATTACTCAACACTTGTGTACCTAATGTGTGTAGTGCAAAAACTTATTGAGCACTAAAAGAGTTGAGAAAACAACCTAAAGCTCACCAAATGCCCCTAAACCAAGAATACGTAACAGTCTTTGGTGCACGGCTGGGCAACCTGTGTGCATGGCGTGCACACGCTGCCCAGCCAATGCCTAGGTTGTGCTAGTAGCCTTGCCTTTAGGGCTTCATGGCTTGCTAAGTGTGTTCTCCACTCAACTTTTATGTACGAACAATTTTAGCACATGTTCTCAAAATTATAACACACATTTTAGATTGATTTCCAAATTCAAAACACTCTTTAAAACTAAAAATACAAGTGCTCAAACATGCATTCAAAAATTATGAAAAGTAAAAATCAAATTCTTCAAATGATCTCCAACATAATTCCAATCATATTGGATCCAAAAATTGCCAAAAATCTTTCAGCCATTAATTAACATGCTATATCAATGTATAACATCAATTAATGCCAAATCAACATTCAACATTAATCACTATGAATTAAAACATACTAATTACATGAATTAACACTTAAATCACATAATAGCATGCTTTTAGTTCATCAATCAAGGAGCCTCGCACAAATCAACCAATTTCTCCAATCCATCAATTGAATTGAGAATATGGTAATGTACCTTAATCTATCAGATGAACTGATCAACCAAATAAAATCTAAATCTAAGCACGATTTTGGCTTTGATACCACTTGAAGGCTAGTAAGGTACTAGGATCTAATATCAAAACTTCAAAACATCAAAGTAACTAGTGCCTACAAGAAAATCAAGGATATAATCATGCCTATGATTCAGATTTAGATAGATAATTATCTTGATGAGCAAATCCAAGAAGTATCGAGTGAACACTTTATTGGTTCTAGAATCTGTCTGTTGGCGGCATAGTGGAAAGATTGCGACGATCTCCCTATCAAATATCCTCCAAAAATTTTGAACAAATATATGGAGCTAGAAAACACCTTGGAAAACTTCCATTTAAAGTTTCATATCAATTTTCCATTTGGAACTCATTGGAGAAAATCTCAAAGTCGGACCTTGAGTAGATGAATCTCTAGAAATGAGCAAGTCTCATGCCTTACCTCTATTTTAAAGATCCACACACCAATGAGATCTTCCTAAATCCTAAATCAATCAAGCCAAAATTAACCCTCAAAGTTGGCCCCAAGAGACACCATTTTCTAACTCGTTAGAAAATTCTCTCCATTAATTAGGAAGCTCATTGAATTTCATGTGTGACCCAATAAGTTCTATCATTTTTGGACATGGGCTTACAACTTCTTGTGACTTTTGAATGTTTTATATTCATTCTAGTTTAAAACTCCTTTTAAACTAGTCGACTCATTTCAATTAATCTCATTAATTGAATACTACCCAATCTCCATGGTTGATGTCCAATCTCAAGTCCATGGAGCCAAACTAATTGGCTGAAATAAATATTCTGGGGAACCATTATTGCTCTATGCGTACCATGCAAATATGGTCCTACAGTCTCTTATCTCTCAAAAGAGGCCTAGGGTAAGATATTTATCAGCTTCCTAATAGCTTTAATATTATGTCTCTATTCTTAATGTTCGATCCCTATTGTGTGACCTCACCTTTGGAAAACTCCTTTTTCAAATTGCCACACTATTTTGGATAAAGATTTTAGAAATCGATCATCATAGAACACATAGGAGATATACTCACCATTCACAATAGTGAAGAGTCGGATTCCATCTTGGATCTCACAAACCTTCATGTCAAGTAACTTATACCTAATCTCAACCTAACAGACCTGTTAGGTGGTTAAAAAAGAGTCAAAGCATGAGTGAGTAGCCACTATAACAATGGCCGTAGAAGAACTAGCCACTATCAACTTGCCACTACAGCTATTTAGTTGATTATCTGATAGGTCTTCAGATCTTTGTTCTCTAACAAGCACTTGTTAACATGCACCCATATCTCATATAGTTGCTCATAAAATAGAGCAATCTCCAACTTTTGAATTTATGCATTGTTAGTGCAAATCTATCTGAATCTTAGATGCCCCATCTCATAAGATCCTATGATTTGAAAGATTTAAAATCATAACTATGTGAGACTTATTCCATAGTCACCAAACCAAGTCCCACAGTCATAAGCAATCTAAGGGCTTCATCAAAATACTAGTAAAGTGAAACAAAGCATAAGATGAAAATGGCCATATAAAGAATATCATTCAATCAAGATTGTACTAGAGTGAAATAGTTTACAAGGCCAATCGCATTGGCTTACAAGGCACTATTCCAACATAAATACCATTCAAACTTATAATATAATCCTTAATACCATAGTAAAGTCCAATTTTGGCATTATGCATAAATTCGGTTCTACAATTCACATTTTGTATTCCTTTCATTAGGCTCAACATCTCATCTCATCTCATCTCCAAAATTCTATTCCAATAGGTACAATGATAAATAAGAAAAGGTACAACATGCACAACACATATATAGCAAGGTACAACTAAGCTAATATCCAAATTTGCCACCAAAATTTCAAAACCACAAACCAATACCATATAAGCGATTGTTGCATTAAGACAAGAAAACTATCTCTCTACTACCTCCGAAAAGTAGTTCGACACCTCGAAGAGCTCTGCCTTAACACAAGCTTTCCAATAGTACCCTTAATCCAACATGGCCACCTAGAACCCCTCTAAAATCTACCCTAAAGCCATCACGATTTACTAGCTTTGCCGCCGAAAAACTAGAAACTCACTTGTTCCACCGTTAACACACTTCAGTCTCCTCTTGTGGTGACTCTACTGGTGGTTGTTCAACCGTGCATGTTTTATGGTGGTGTGGCCAAAGGTAAGGAGAGGTGATTGATTGATTCAAGTGTGAAAGAAAATAGCTTTCGTGAGAGATTGCTAATGAACACGTGTGCAATGAAGGAGTAAAATAGGAGAAAAAGAATGGAAAAATGGTGTAGAAATGGAAATAAAATCCTTCAGCTAGATTTTAAATTCTATTTTCCAATTTTTTCAATTCAGCCCTCAAGGAATTTAGAGTCTTGCAATTAAGTCTAAAGGTTTAGGAAAAATAAGGCTAAAACCTTAATTAACTTCGGGTCTTCTATGTAAGCCCCAAGCTTCTTCAAAAATGTGCAATCATGTCCTTAAAAATTGCAATTTGGCCCTAACAGTTTCAAATAAGTGAAATCAAGTATGTGAAATTATAATTTTGACCATAAAACCTTTAAAATAATTAATAAATAAAATTCATAAAAATTCAAATAACGGTAATATATTTAAATGTAATCAAGAAAAATTCTAGGGGTGTTGCAAACTCCCTCCTTAAAAAAATCTAGTCCCTAGATTCTCACCTAAAGCTTGGAAGAGTTCAAGATATTATTGGCACATGAGATCTTCTGTTTCATATGTAATTTCCTCAACGTTATGGTTGCACCACAACACCTTCGCCTATGGGATCTTCCTATTCAGAGTTCTTGGACCTATTGATCCAAGACACAAATAGGCTGCTTTTTGTATGTTAGATCACCTTTTAATAGCATGCATTCAGGTGATATAATGTGAGAAAGATTAGGATAGTACTTTTAAAGCCGCGACACATGGAAGACGTCATGCATTTATTTCAAATCTTGGGGTAACCTAAGAAAATACGCAACTGGTCCTATCCTTTCATAGATCTCGTAGGGCCCAACATACCTTGGGCTAAGTTTTCCACCCATACCAATTCTTCTGACTCCTTTTCTTAGGAAAACTTTGAGGAATACTTGATCTCCAACTTCAAATGCCAAATCTTTCTTTCGAGTGTCTACATAACTTTTCTGTCTATCCAAGGTGGCTCTCATTTTCTGTTTGATCACTTGCACCTTCTCAATTGTCTCTTTTACAAGCTCAAGTCTTATGGTATTCGAAGACTGATCAATGCCGCCCCGATATTTCTCCAAATTCTAATATACTAGAGATCAACATTTTCTATCATACAAAGCTTCGTACAATGCCATATAAATTATTAAATGATAGCTATTATTGTAGGAAAATTCAATCAATAGAAGGTGTCGCATCTAATTTCCCCCAAAGTCTAGTACACAAGCCCTTAGCATATCTTCCAAAATTCGTATAACTCGTTCTGATTACTCGTTTGTCTAAGGATAGACATTAGAACTGAACTTCAATTTTGTTCCCAAATGCTCTTGTAGACACTTCCAGAGCCTCAATGTAAATTTTGAATCTTGATCTAATACAATGATGTTTGAGACTTCATGTAATCGAATAATTTCCTTAATATACAATCTTGCTAGTTTTTTGATCCGATAGTGTGGTCCAACTGGCAAAAAATGTGCTGACTTGGTCAAGCAGTCTACTACAACTAAAACACTATCGTATCCTCCTTGGGCTATTGGCAAACTAGTCACAAAGTCCATGGTAACTTATTCCCATTTCCAGTCAGGAATTGGGAGTAGTTGCAACAACCCTAAAGGTCGTTGATGCTCTGCCTTGACTAGTTGGCAAGTCAGACACTTTTGCACATAATTTGCTACATCTCTTTTCATCTCTTCCTACTAGAATTGTTTTTTTAAATCTTAATACATTTTAGTTATTCTAGGATGTATCGTATATCTCATTTTATGTGCTTCCTTCAATAGTTTTTCCTTAATTTCTTCCAGCACATAAATCTTTTCCTGAAACAAGAGAGTACCTCGATCATCGATATTGAACTCAGATCCTTTAGCACTCTTAACTCTTTCTTTCTATTTTAGTATCCATGCATCTCCATCTTAAGCTCATTTAATTTCATCATACAGTTTTGGTTGTACTTTTATCCCAGCAACCCAAGCATACTGTTTAAATTTTAGCATAGAACCCGACCTTCAACCTCCGGATGTCTCTGCTGCTAGTAAATGAGTTAACCCAGCTTTTCAGCTCAATGCATCAGCTACTATATTATCTTTGTTGAGGTGGTAGGTGATGGAGAAATCATAGTCTCCTAGAAACTCTATCCATCGGTACTGTCTCATGTTTAGTTCTTTTTATAACTGTAAGTACTTAAAGCTATTATGGTCAGTATACACCTCAAAGGTAGCACCATAGAGGTAATACCTTCATTTTAACAATGCAAATATGACTGTAGCTAGTTCTCGATTATGAATTAGGTAATTTTCTTCATGAGGGTCTTAACTTCCTTGGGGCATAGGCAATAACACATCCCTTTTACATCAACACACATTCTAACTCCTTATTAGAAGCATCTATCTACAACACAAAGCCTTCCAAGCTATTTGGAAAAGCTAGGACTAAAGCTGAAGTTAAGCTTTATTTTAACTCATGAAAGCTCCTTTCGCAATCATCATTCTAGTCAAAAGGCTGATCCTTTTATGTCAACTTGGTTAACGAGCCGGCTATCTTAGAGAAATCCTGAACAAATCTTTGACAATAGCCAGCTGACCCCAAGAAACTTTTAACTTCTACAACATTCCTAGGGTGCTTCTAGTTGACTATTACTTCCGCCTTAGAGAGGTCAACTTCGATCCCATTCTGGTGATAACATGCACCAAAAAAGTTATTTTCTCCACCCAGAATTCACACTTGCTAAATTTAGCATATAGCTGATGTTTCTTTGACGTCCTAAGCACTATGTGCAAGTTTTCGCATGTTCTTCAAGTTTTCGCATGTTCTTCTTTAGATTTGGAGAACACCAAAATATCATGGATGAAGATGACTAAAAAGTGGTCTAAAAACAATCTGAAAACCCGATGCATCAAGTCCATGAATGTTGCCAGTGCATTGGTCAGTCCAAAAAGCATCACCACAAATTCAAAATGATTATACCGAGAATTAAAAGTGGTCTTAGGAATATCCTCTTCCATGATCTTTAATTAATAGTACCCTTGTCTTATATTTAATTTCAAAAAGATCCTTAACTCTTGCAGTAGATCAAATAGTTCTTCTACATGGGGTAAAGGGTACTTATTCTTAGTAGTGACCCTATTCAATTCTCGATAATCAATGCATATCTTTAGGGTCCTATCCTTCTTTTTGACAAACAGTACTGGGCTCCCCATGAATATGTGCTCGGTCTAATACATCTCTTTAAGCTCAACTAGGGCCATTTGATAAGGGGTTTTTGAAAATGGTGAGCTCCTGATAAAGAGCTCCCGATAAAGTATGAATGATAAATTCAATTTCTCTATCTGGGGGCAACAAAATTAATTCTTTAGGGAATACTTTTAGATATTTGGCTACCACTTCCACGTTCTCCAGCCTCACAATGTCTTGTGGCTTATTAATAAAGTACGCCAAGAATCCCTGTCTGCCTTCTCTCAGAATTCATCTAGCCTCTATTGTTGAGATAATTAGTATTAGGGATGCATTATTAGTTGTGTGGCATGTTGATATGAACCTCTCCCCACTGATAGTGATGCACTTGGTGAAATAATTCACCTATGCCTGGTGACAATATAGCCAATCCATCTCAAGTATCACATGATAACCTTATATAGGCATCTATATAAGATTGGTGGTATACACTCAATCTTTAATCATAACTGCGTAATCTCAATGCATAATTTCTGTCACAAACCCTTCACCCAAAGGCATTCTAACCTCTATTTGATAAGTTATAGTCTCGGGTGGTATGTTCAATTTATGAGAAAAAGCAATAGATGTAAAGGAATGCAAGGTACCATGGTCATACAAAACTTTACCAAAAATATTAGAGATAGAAATTGTACCTTCCACCACATTGTTAGGATCATGAACATCTTCACCTGTAAAAGCATAAGCAAGAGCCCAAATCTTCTATTTCCTGCTAGTTCCCAATGCTTGTTTCCTTTTCTCTATAGGTGGTGGACCTCTCATTTTAGGGTAATTTTTCATGAAATGATGATCACTCCCACATCACATTCATCTGCTTTGCTTTTTTCAACATTCCATCTTGTCATAGCCTAGTGCTATGCTAGATCCATATTTCATTGGTACCTTACCCTGATCCAACTCTATCATCTTATTAGTTTGAGAATTTTTTTTGGAAATACCTCCAACTTGAAGTGGGGGCTATTTTTAACCAGTACCATTGTGCCCTCCTGGGTATGGTCTCCCTTTTTAGCCTCAATCCTCAATCTTTCGGATCTCTTACAATTTTGCCACCAATTGTAAAGCCTTGCTCATAGCTAAATTGAAATTCTATAATTCCTACGTAGTCAAGCCTCTTCTTAGCTCTATTCGTAGGCCTTGTATAAATCATCTAGTCTGTAGTTTTATCTCTTTAGACATATAGAGCACATTACACTAACCGGCAGAATATGGCCTCATACTGGCTAACAAATTAATTCCCTTCAATCAGGTCCATAAATTCTCTTTCTCATGCTTGCTTGGTCATTAAAGGCATATACTTATCCTTGAATTCTTAAGTAAAGTTTCTCAAGTCTGAGGAGTTCTTACCTCTATCCATCTGTGTTCAACCATCCTCCACCAATTTCTCGTGGGCCCCACTAAAAGAAACATGGCAAACCATACCCTTTGTTCACCATGATATCTTAAAGTTCTAAATACATTGTCTAAATCTTCCAGCCACTCTTCTACTTTATGGTCATCTGGCTTTCCATAGAATTTTAGGAGTTGAAATTGCAAAAACTATTCCAAAGCTTGATCATCTGGAACTACTTTTGCTACTCCAGCTCTACCTGCTAGTTGATGGGCTAATTGCCCACATCTTTATCTCTCATGATATACTGGCACTGCCAAAGGATTCCCATTTGGTTGGTTCATCAAGAAAGTTTGAGAAACTTTCTCATTAAGTAAAGGTTATAGGTAAACGAGTGCCTCCTATCCAGGAGCACGAGGTACATGAACTATGGCTCAAAGTTCTTCTTCTTAGACCTGTTGTTGCGGATGCAGGAGCATCACCACTACCCCTAGAAGCCATTACTTACTCAAGTTTTCAAACCTGCGAACACAAGTCGCAAACCAAGCTTCAACCAACACGACTCAATCATTTATTCAAGTAATGAAAATAAGAACAAGATAGATCAAACCACCAAAATTTAAACGGCTTAAAACCAACAAAGAAATTAATATATAGTTGGTATAATCAGAAGTCATTAACATTAAATTAATACCAACATAGTTAAAAGTTATATTATACAAAAGAGTAAACCAACCAATATACATATATGAAAATAGGACAATGAAAAGATATATACATATATTAACAAAAAAATAATAAAGATAGGCATGTTATAGGCTATAAACTATAAGTTGCTGATATTGCCAATCTATGTATTCAAAATTTGATAAGCATACAACTGCCAAGCCGCCTAGTCAAATTTCTCAATATCTATAATATCTGACTTTGAGTCCTCGACATTATCCATCATCTCAAGTCATTCATCATCGCCATCCACAATCTCCTCAAGTTCCTCAAGAACCTCAGTTGCATTATTCGAATCCTCATCAGGATCTTTCTCCATCAAGTTTACTATAGGTACCTCTGTCAGGTCCCTAGCTAGTCTCTCCTCGATGTGCACCCCCAACTGATGTCACTGGCTAAAGAAAGGGAAAGCTCTCTGAGGTATTACCTCAATGTCGATGTTAATGCCTACTCCAATCACCTGATCTATAGCCTAGTGGTAGTGTGCCATCATTCTACTGATCTCTCCCATTATAGGGTGGGGGCTCATTTATCATTCTCTTGTACTCAACCTCTGGCATTTATTTGATTGGTACTTGTTATGTTTAGTTCTTATTATTATTCTATTATTAGATGCTTTGCCGGCACACTCAATTATTGTATCCTATTATCTGGCAAGTTGGCTTGACTGTATTTATATATTACCCCATCAGCATATTTGATTGCTTGACTCATACTTGTCATACTTATTATACTTATTGTACTTACGTAGAGATAGTACTTGAACCAAGTGCCAATCCTATGTAAAATGCTATGATACATGGGACACACCTTGTAGTCCACCTAGCTATCCATGATACACCAGATATTTTCTCCTGGGTATTAGCGATATGCTAAGGATCTCCCCTTAGGCATCACAATGCGCTATATAGTTCGTATGGGCACACTAATTGTATGTCGAGCTGTCACACTTAGAAGTACTTATTTGAATGGTATAAGGTGAATTAATATGCATGTCTTGCTTGTTCTATTGGAATGCATATAATATAATGAAATGCTCGTTATACTCATTTTTGCTTGTTTGAAACTGCTCTTGGAGCAATAAGGTAGGAGAGCTTTCTATTGTTATTATCATTCTTGCTTGAATCATAACTACACTTGTATTGCTTTTGATTTTAAATCTGTTAAAATGATTTCTTTCCTTGACAGATTCTGAACACTACTTAACTGTATATTCCTCATTAAGTCCATTAGACTTACTCCTATTTCCCTTAAATTGTTGTAGATAGGATTGAATATGAATGAAAGTTCAGATCTAACATGAAGAGATGCTACCTTTTATAATAGTTTAGATGTGCTTGTGTAATTATAGGCCTTAAGAATGTTACATGTGAACCTTAGAGGTGTTGTGATATGTCAGACATGTTAAGGATACTTTGGGATTGTACATAAATGCTTTGTTGCCCTTTTAAGAATAGACTCTTAACTTGATTAGTATTGTTTCATATGTAATGAACGAGATGATAATTTTCATTGCTTGTGGTATAATGTCATTTGAAAGAAATTTTATGGTTTGTGGCTAGTATTTCAAGTTTAAACTTAAAATTAAATTATTTTGATATCCTAGCTTAGGGCTACCCTGAGTGAGGTGTCACAAGTGGTATCTGAGCCTAGGTTTAGATGACCAAGGTGTAAACATGCAATAGAATTTATAGTTACTTCTATTTAGGTTAGCCCAAATTTGCATTGAGGGGTATGACAGGACTATCAAGGTATAACAGGATCGCTAAAGGATAGTAGAACCTTAAGGCATGAGTATAGATTATATTACTTGATATTAATGAAATAGATTTTTGTGATTTTGTTGCAAGATGGCTAGAAGCTCTAGCAAGGGAAAAAGACCTGCTAATAAGGATGATATTGAAGAGTTGAAAGAAAAGCGTGCAGTGCTTAAGGAGGATAAGGAACATCTCTCCCAAACATGCTAAAGATTTGAAGTGAAGCTTTATGACATGCACAAGACCTTATAGAATGAGAGAAAGGAGACAAGCCGATGGAAGTCATCAGTTGGAGCAAAAGACTTCATGGTTGATAAGATGATGGAGAGTATCAAGAGAGAAGTTATTTGAGTCATAATAACAGCCAACTAGATTAAAGAGCTTTGAGAGATATGTATCCAAATGGAAGAGACATTCTAGACATTAGAGGTTGAGTACAGAAGAACGACAGACAAGCCCTAGCTTGTAATGGGAAAGATCAGTAGAATTATGGCACACTACCACCAGGCTATAGATCAGGTGATTGTAATAAGTGTCAACATCAACACTGAGGCGAGGCCCTCAAGAGTTTTCCCTTTCTTTAGCCAGGGACATCAACTGGGGGTGCACATCAAGGAAAGACCAGCTAGGGACCCGACAAAGGCATTTGCAATAGACCTAATGGAGGAGGATCCTGATGAGGATTTGGATAATATGGCTGAGATTCTTGAAGAACTTAAGGAGATCGGGGACCTCAATGATGAGGGACCAGAGATGGTGAATGACCTTGAGGATCTGAGTTAGACATTATAGATATAGAAGAATCCAACTAGGCGACATTATGATTGAGATTTATGTGGTATAATGACATTGAAAAAGATTAGTATGGTAATAGTGAAGATGATTCGAATGACCATAAGACAATATTATATTGAAGATAAGACAATCGCTTATGAGATATTATTGAAAACTGAGAGGAAAAATTACTGTATTAATAATGAAATCAGTGTGATTGCAGTATGACAATAGATGAGGAAAAAATGAAGATTGCCTATAAGAAGTGAAGTTATAAGAAATCATATTGCAAGTTTAAGGAAATTAATATTATGCCAGCTATAGGTTACAGGCGACTTATGTAGTGAGTAAAAAAGTTTGAAAGAAAAATATCAAACGAGTACATGGAAATAATTGAAAGGGTTGAGAACATTAAATGGAAGTGACAAGATAGAAAAAGAAACTATGTACAGAGAGTGAAAACTAGTATATAGATAAGGCATAATTCCTTTATAAGGCTTAAGGGTATCAAATAGATTGATGAAAGTCAAGAACCAATGGCTTGGGAAATAGAAAAACTACACCTTAATTCAGAGATGAAAATTTGAGATCATGGGTTATAGTGTCAAAAAAATAATTACAACATGAATGGATATATCCTAAAAGATGATCACCAGAGACAGAGTTATATCTAATGATTAGAAGATCATTTTAAGATGATTAATATTTATCAAGCAAGATGATGTGGTTATTTGGAAAAATTAGTTTGTTAATAATGAAAATTAGATTGTATAACTACAAAATGGAGGTGAATGGAAGTGAAGGGGTAAATATCCCAAGCATGCAAAGTTTTCAGAAATCACATTGTGAATCTAAAAAGAAATGCAACTAGCTATTGAATACACAAGATGTATGTGGTAAGTATTGGAAAAAAATATTAGATAAGGATGTAGAAATTGATTAAGAAGGAATTAGGAAAACAAATGGGAAAGACGAAGTAAAGACTTGTTAACATAGTAAGTGAAAAATGTGGATAGAGGATAGAGGCTAGTGTTTTACTAAGATATGATCCTCTAATCTAACAACATAGGAAATATGAATGAAAAAAAAAATCAGACAAATACTTTAAAATAGGAGTGCACATCCCAACCTCGATAAGAAAAAACAAAAATTATAATGTATGCTGGCTAGAGAAATAGTCAAGGCACATATATATATATATGGATATGAATAACTATTTTTATCTTTACATGTGAAGCATGAAAGAATATTTGGGTTCTAATTGTGATATACTAAACTTAGAAAATTTTGCCCAGCATAACTTAAACACCAGCTAGATCAATTGATGGTCTAAATATTCTTTGAAACCAAACTAACTTATGTATATTCGGATGGAATTATATGTGAAGCTTGTATATAAATTGTATTATATGTTGCATATATTGATTTGAGTTCTAGAAAATCTTAGCTTACATTTAGGTACCCTATAGTTTTTGAAAGAAATGAGCCATCTTGATATTATTAATGTTTAAGATGAAAACTAGGACTAAACGAACCTAAACTCATTCTATAAGGCCCAAAATCACAACATGGCTAGATACGACATCACTAGAACATCCTATAATATGAACACAATCATATGTGGATTGAATTATAGTGCATGGCCACTAATTGCCTAAATTAATATGCTCGAAGATCATGACGGAGATGCTCTAAATAGAAACTTCTTGTAAAATGAATGATAACCACGAACTTTAGTTCACTCCCACTAATTAATCCAAAGGCAGCAAGACATGTGGCATAATTTATCTTGCAATGGGACAGTAGACTCTATGACTCTATTGACAAGCAAACTAAGTTGGAAACTCCAGAAGCATAGTAGAAGCGTTTTTTTAGGACAACCTCAAGGAATTTTCTAGAGTTTCACCCCCTGAAACTTTGGAAAGGATAGGACAAGTAAAATATGATGTACAGATTGAGGAATATGAGATAATTTGAGTATCGAGTTAACTTCATGAACAAAGGAATTGAGCATACTACTTACCCTAGAAAGAAACTTCTATCATTAATAGAGGTTGGTAGAACAATAGTAAGAACTCAACAAAATTTGATGAGTGTGGGAATCAAGATATCTCTTTTCATGCAAACTATTTAACTTATAGCATGTATCTAGATTTATGTAAGTTCGAAACTAAGGAAATTATGCTATAAAATGGAAATTCAAGGGGAGAATGGGGTGAGAACTACCTTTATGTGTAATATGAATGTTAGGAGTTAAGATGATGCTATTGGGATTAATCTAAGTTCTCACTATATTTGCAAATATGATGTAGACAAAAATATTCAAATTTTTGGGATTGATTTATAGTGATCTTGTTAGGGGCCTCTAATATGCTTGGAATGGAGAAGTGAACCATAATACATCTACGCTTAATCTCACAAATAGTTAAGGGTTGACCCGATCAAAATTAAGGCCACAAACCATTAAATAAGGTCGAGAAACTTATCAAAAGTACAAAAGTTTCATGGGATTTTCCAATTAGTACCTTTCAAGACTTCTCCAAAATTGTAGGTCCATTGGTAAGTCAACTTAGGGAGATCATTGACTTGAGCAAATGAAGAATATAAATTTTATGCCAAATTCATAAACATGAGGTTTGATGTAGAAAATTCAAATATTACAAAACACATGCCCCATAGGAGGAGATAGAAGTTAATCCTACTAAAGTTGAGGACTACACTCAGTTTAAGATCATCAAAGGATGTGTCAAAGGTAAAAATTTCTTAGTGTCTATCAAATTGAATTAGAGAGGGTTTTTATTTTTCTAAGGTTGCAGATCCATTAGTGGTAAATACTCAAAAGGAAAAATGTACGGAGAATTTTGAGAATTCAAAAGAGAAATGGTGGTGATGCTAGTTATTAACATTCCTTGGGAAACTTAAGGAAATGTTAATACTTATGCCTAAAAGAAAATGTGGTTATAGGAGAATGATCTCATTTACTTTAGAAAACCTAAAAAGTATAAATAAAATTGTCCTACCTAAGATATGGGACTAATTATAATGATGATTACTTGATATACAGAGGCACCACTAGAGACAGGAAAAGATAAATTTTTGACAAAAATGAATGTGCAGATAGATATGATTAGGTAAGTCTAAAGTGACAAATACATTAGGTCAGAAGAACATACTACTATACTTGAAGGATAGCAAAATAGGTGAAGGATAGTACTAAGTGTTTTGAGAATCAAGGATAAAAATTTGATCTTAGGTTATAGGATTTAGTAATTAACCTCATATACAATTTGAAATGTGGAATATTCAAGTTAGAATGAGTATGTTAAGAAATTTGAGACGATAGCCCCAAACATTAAGGATTTTGATTCAAAATTAGGATGAGAATCTGGGGAATAGATTCTTTTAGGTGGAAGGATTTTAACACCCCAATCCCTAAGTATGAATTTTAAAGGAATTGGATATTTAATAAATTGAACCCTAAGTATGGAGAGCCGATGGAAGATTTAAAATAATAAAATCGAGATGGACCTTAATAAATCATACTTAAATTAGTTAAGACCTTAATGTGAAAATGAGAAATTATAGGGACTGAATACTAATAACATAAATACTTAATTACAAAATTAAAAACTAAACGAGGGCTAATGTATGAAAGGAGAAAAGTTTGAGAGGCAAATTGACAATTCTAGGGCAAATGTGAGGCACTAAAGAGCTGAAAGGCTAGATTAAGGGATGAGGAAAACTTTGGAGGCTGAAGTGTAACTTTGAAAAAGAGAAAATTATAAAAGAAAACCCTTTTCATTTAATCAAATTTCCACATGCATGCCCAACCTTACCTCACCCACGCACACTTTCTTTGTCATCTAAAAAATTGAAATCGAGCTAGCTATTACCTTTCTCTCACCTCAAAGATCATATCGGCAAACAAAATTTTTGTGAAACACTAAAAAATTGCAACTAAATTGGAGCTCACATGGTGGTGGTGGGAGCTGTTGATCTTGTGACAAAAACTCAAGACCAAGAGATGGGTTCTGACGAGTTCAACCTAGGGAATACTCTGGTAGCTTCAATTTTTTGATTTGACCACTGAAAGAGGAATTATTGAAGAAAGAAAGTGCAGTGGATAGCGGCGACACTATGAGCTTCTCCCTTCAATTGACCATTGATTTGTTGGTGAAGCAGACAGTTCAAAGAAGAGGTTTCACTCAGCGTGAAGAGGCACGTCAATCGACTGCAAAACATAATTCTAGTTACGGCACACCGTAGCGACCAATGGTACCCAATTTTGGTGATGAGTGCATGCATGCCAGTTTTGGACCATGATTTGGTTCTAAGCACTACTTAATTTGGTAAAATCCTACTCAATCGATTGAATCGTTACTCGATTTGATTTGTTGGAATATTAACTTGATCTAAAACTAATTTTTTGTGTAAATTTAGATTTAATGGACTAAATTAGTTGATTATGGACTGAATTTGTTCACTAAAATTTTAATTATAAAGTGATGTGCTAACCAAAATTGAAAGAAAGACCTAATTAATATTAATTAAGCCAGGGAGACATTCTAGAGTATCAAAATTATGAAATGGCGATAAAAATTATTTGCCAAAACTTAATTAGTTATTAACCAAGAATATTAATTTAAATACTAATAATGAAAGTGAATATTAGCTTGAAACTAATAAATTGTTAATTAATGATATTTGATCGAACAAGCATGCTTAGGGAAATAAATGGGAAATTAAGTTCAGAATAAAACCCTTCATAGCCCAAACCAACTAGATATATAGCATAACTAGTAAAGTGATTGAGGAAAATAGATCTAATGTCTATTACTCTAGTACGACGATCAAAATAAAATGGTAATTGAGTGAATAAGAGGGCTAGTGTAATTAGAACATGTACATAGTCATAGTTGCTATTAATAAATGTTATACCGTAATATTAACATTTTTATCACATTCTAGTTGAAAATAGGTGATAAGGATCTAAGCATTCCGAGAGAGTACAAAACTCTGATCGTGGGCATGGGATATTATGTGAGGCTATAGTTTCTATCATTGTTAGGGAGAATTCATGTCTATTATTCCTGAATTCTTGACTTATCCATATGTGTTTTACTTGATTGCGAACATTCTGATGTTCAGGGCCTTTTGTTGAGTGCTGATAAATTCTTGTCTTTTGTATTCAGTTATATCATGTTCCATTGCTAAAAAAAAGAACATATATGTTCCTTATGAAAATTGACTCACTTGTTTGTATCTTGACTTGTCTATGCCTTCATAATGTTCAAGCTTGTTTATCGAGTTCTGTTGGATTCCTTGCTTTTTTGTATTCTTTGGCCTTGCCGGCTGAATCTGTGATTAATGTATTGTTCTTTTGAAATGTTGTTGAAACAATCTTGCTGACCAATTTGTTATCATACTTGAACTTATCATCTTGTAAAGTTAATGAAATAGTCTTGCCAATTAAAATGTTATGTGATTTGGATCACCTTACCTTGCATTATGATATGTATGTCCTGATCAATTATTTTGAAATTTTGATTTTGTTGTTCGTACTTTGTTTTGTTACCCTTGAGGATGTCCTTAGGCTGTTTGTCATGCATAGGGATGCCATAAGACGTTGGACCTGGGTCTAGGTTTAGAAAGATGACTAGATGGAATAGACCAACGGTTCTCCTGGCTAGTATCCACTCACGATCCTCGCTCACAGGTAGTTGGAGGTAGCTATCTGTGAGTAGCATAATCTAGCATGCAACTGGCCATGCCACATGTCTGGTATGTTATGCCAAGTTGATCGCTCGCGAAGTGGAGAGATAAAGAAATCAGTATGATATGTTATGTCCCGGGTATATTTTGTAACACCCCTAAATTCGGTATTTTAGAAAATAAATCAAAAAGACTTGATTGCAAAAAAAATTTAAATTTTTTGGGTAAATTTGCAAATTTTGGAAACTTGATTGGACTAAACTTGGAATTTTTGGGGTTGCATGGCTATTATTTTAGGGTCAAAGGATATAAACTTATGAACTCAGATTTTTGAAGGCTTAATTGAAGTTTGTAGGAGTCTTGGAGGGCTTAATTGAAATCTAACCAAAAGTTTTGGGGGCCAAATCAAAATTTCTAAAAGTATCCCCTATAAATATGGAATTTGCAATTAAAACCCCATTCTTACCTTTCTTCTCCACTAAGCTATCACCTTCCCTCTTCCGGCAATCTCTCTGGCAGCTCATTTTTCCCTGAAACCAACCTAAGAATTTACTTCCCCTCGACATTAGAATTGCATTGATACCTCGTGCATAGTAGTTAGATGATAGGCCATTGGAAAATGAGAAGGCCAAACAGGCAGCAGCAAAGCTTGGTGGGTTTCTAATTTTTGAAGGCCTTCTAAGGTGGACTGAGGGTATTCTAAAATGGATTCAACGCAAGAAAGTGTTTGGCGAAGTTAGTTTTGAGTTTCAACCACCGGAGATGGTGAAATAGGGGCGGTGAAGCATGACAGTATAAGGTGGTGCTGTGACTTTCAGGTCATAATTGATCGGCTTCCCGATGGCAAAACTCAAAATTGAGGAGTGCGTTAGATTTCTGGAGCTGAGAGGCTTTGATTGGTGGTGGTTTTGTATTTTTTTGGCAACAATGGCATGGCGGTGAGCCTAAGATAAAAGCTTTATCTCATCGTAAGGATCGCAACAGTATCCTCGATTCTTAGTTTTGAGGTTTGGATAACTGATTCATGGTTAAAGAGTTGGTATGGGTTTGGTTATATATATTTGTGTTGTAACTTATTACTTCGAATGTTGTACTAAGTGGTGATATAAGATTTTCATATGGATTATATATGTATATCGAGGCCATTCATAGACTGTAGTGAATTCAATGGGCCTAAAATTGTGTTATTTATGTAACGTTAGGATTTATTAAGATAATTAAGCTATTTATCTATGATTTATGAAATTGGAACTTGAGATATGATAATTGAATTATTTAAGATAATGTGGAATTAAGTTACAGAGCATGCATATGTCTGTATAAGTTCAGCAAAATTGGATAGTATTATTTTATGAAATTATAGAAATTACTAAGTATTGTAATAAGAGAAAACCCTAATTTTATGAAATTTCGACTTGAATAATAGAAGTGGGTTAATTGAGATAATTGGATTATTATTGATGTTCTAGGATGATGATATGAGGATGATATGTAAATAGAAACTGGGTCATACTTCTTTAATAATTGAGGCGAATTTCATGACTATTTCTATATTAATGGCTTAGTTAACATATTTGTATTGACATCACTGCCTAAGCTCTATAATTGTTGTGTTAAGAGGATAACTAGTGGTTTTGGAATATTGATAATTATATTAGTAAGATCTAAGGTTGACTGTGGATTTAATTGTAAACATACTCTTTTGGATTAGGTGACATGGAATTGGAACCCAAGGGCGAGTAGACTATTGACGGTGACTGCAATTTCTAAGACTACAGAGATGAGGGTCTCCCATCCTAGGTTATTCCTTTGTTTAACTTACTCTTGGATTGTTGCACCCCAGTGAGGTTTCCTCCCACTTAGGTTATTACTTTGTTAAACTTACTCATATTTGTTGGAAATTCTTTGTGAGGGTTAACCAATTTGGCACTTTTCTTTCTATCTGTTAATTGTGTTGAGCTCGGGTGTAGGTTTTCTATTTCTATACATACTCAAATTTGTTTAAGATCTGATTTGTTATCTGTTATCTAATCTATACACCCCTGTGAGGGTTATCTATTGAATTTGATTCTAATTTTTGTCTGTTCTGGCATCCAGAACCTCTATATATTATCTGTATTTTTTATATCTGTATGTCTCGTATCTGTACAGTTCTATATCATAAATGTTGCCTTGTCAGCATATCCATATGTTATGTTCTGTATTTGCTTTCGTCTATTAATAGTCTGACTATCTGTTATCTCTTCGTTTGGTTATCTGTTACAGTGTGATTATTATATAGGAGTAAAGAAATGTTAATCCCTACTGTATGCATGGGATAAGCAATAAACCCGTGAGACCTGATTAAGTAACAGAATGTTAATCCCTACTGTGTGTATGGATAAGCCGTGAACTCGTGAGACCTAATCAAGTAATGGGACATTAATCCCTATTGTGTGTATGGATAAGCCATAAATTAATTAAGTAATGGGACATTAATCCCTACTGTGTGCACGGGATAAGCAGCAAATCCAAAAATAATGATAGGGTGAATTTGATAAGTCAATTCTGTTTTGATCTGTACTTTAATTGTAGTCTAATTATATGTACCCTGCTTATGGAGCATCAAGGATAGTAAAGTTTTTGGTCTAGATTGGGTTGTTGTCCAGGTCGAATGAGCTATCTGTATTTCCTCCCAACTAGGATCAGTTGAGACACTCTATACCTCCTGAGCAGGATCAATTGAGATGATCCCAGGCCGTTCGAGCCAACAATACAATCCCAAGCTAGTACCATTCAATAGCTTGATCATGTCAATCCCTATGAACATTTCTGACTGTCTATACTTGATCCACTTGTGAATTGATACTTGATTGCCTATATCCGACCTATTCTTGTTATTGTTGTTAATTGACAATTTGTTGGGTTGATCTTTCCCCAACAAATCCCTACTCTCTATATTATGAATATCCCTCACTAAGTCATTTGGACTTACCCTCCCTCCCCCCAATTTTTTCTATATTTTCTTAGACATTATAGAATGAAAGACTTAGACTTCTGATCGAATCGGTGATAATAATTTTGTACTAGAATAGCCATATATATCTACTTATAGGCCTTATGTATATTGAACTTTATCTTTGGAGATGATGTGATATGGCAAAAACATTAAGGATGTTTTTGGAATTGTAAATATATCCGTGTACCTCTAAAGAATAGTTTTTGGTTATGAATGTTGTTGATTATCATATCAATTAAAATGTAAATTCCGCTGCTTAATTTGTTATGATGTTGAACGAAATTTTGGGCCTAGTATTCTTGTTATAGGTTTTCATATAAGATTAATCGGAGTGGCACTTCGACTTAAGTGATGTCTCGAGGGGGGTGCTACACATTCTAATTATGAAATGTTTCGGGGAACCATAAGGTTGGAATGTGCTAACAGTTCCATTAAAACTATAGAAAGTTGATCTTTGCTTCGTTATCCATTTCTATGTATTACTATGTTGTATAACAATGGTTTTATGTATTTAATGTTTGTTCTTGTTCTTTATCCATATCTTGTTATGTGCATTTTGGTTTCTTTGATTATTTTCATTGAATCTTTGTCTTATATTGGTTGCATCAGAAATCCTTCTAGTTCTTCTCTCGCTTCATGTGTAAACTAATAATTATTCGCCTCATTGCGTCATTAGAACTTAATATCTCTTTCGTGTTCTCAATTCTTTTTCCAAAATATGATATGATTGGCAGCAAGTGTACCACAATAGGCTATGTTAATGTAAATAGTTTTTTCTTTGGCTTCCAGTTGTTTAGGACATAGACTTCTTATGTAAAACCTTATGTACATAAGCTTGAGCTCTACGACATCGCATGTAGACAGTTATGCTTATATGATTTTTGAAACTAGTGGCAATCGTGGATTTAGACCTATTATGTAAATTTTGGTTATGTGTATGTAAAACTCAGTGATGTGGCATGTAAAAGTTATGTTTCGATGGTTTTGATACCAGTAAGGTTATAGGTGTTGTTTAATGCTTTGGGCATGTGAGCCTAAAATTGATACGACATATGTGAATGTCTTATGTGCATATGGATAATAGGATGAAATGGTAAATTAGAGTAAGTAGTTTTTTTAGGTTGATATGAAATTTTTTTGGGGTGCGTATTTTGTTTGAATTTTGTGAATAAGTTTGGAGTAACCCCTCGGTCCGAAGTAGGCACCTCTTGGGTAGGGCGCTACATTTAATTTTTATTTTTTATTTATATATATGTAACTATGTATGCATAAGTATGTATAATTCGAATTCTTTTTAAAAATTTTATGTATTAGTATATATTCTTAAATCTTCTTAATCTATTTTTTAAAAAAATTATTATTAGATGGTTGTATCAATAAAAAATATATCCATTAATATTTTAGGTTTATAACATCGGGCATTTTTTATTCCATTAAAAGATATATTCAATTTTTATTTATTTGTTATTATTTAGATTTTAATTGCTTGGAAGATTGACAACATCTTTTGTTATTCATTTTTTCTTTTGGTTATTTGCACTATATAATATAAAGATCCAATTATATTTACATAAACAATTTGAGAATAAATGTAATAATTTATTTTTTCTTATATTTTTAAGATTCTAATTATTTCATCCTTATATCATCGTATTGGTTCCTATTCTAAATTGAAATCAATTTTGAGTTTAAAATTTCTTTATTAATTTACTATTAGTTTAACTGTGTACTACTAATATCAAACTCTTTTCTTCACTTATTTGATAACTAAACTATGAGTCAAATTAAAAGATTTTTTTGTTAACTGTTATTCCAATATTGATTTTAACTTTATAATTATTTTATATATTTATTTTAATTTTTTAATTTTTTTTGTCTTTACTTTCATAATTTTATCTTGAATTAATTGATTTTTAATAAAAAATTAAAATTAGATAAGATTTTTCTTAATTTTTTTCAGCCTATATGCTGTCTAATTATCTTTATTTTAAGTTCCAACTCGACATGTACTCATTATCTTTTGACTTTAAAGTAATCTTTAAATATTATAATTTTAAGTTTTTCAATGTTGTGCTCTATCCTTCTCATATATTTTTATTTTTTGATACAACTATCTATTAGCTTTTGCCTGCATAATATTTTTATTTTTTTGATAAAGTATAATCATATTCATAGGCTTATATCTTTAGAAGTTTCGGAATTTTTTTTACCTTTTCGTTGAATAATCTTGAAATTCATTTTCTATGACATGATGTATATAAAATAACATATTCTTTGATGTCTTTATATGTTTCAAACTTGGGTGAATTATGACTACCCACCTTCAGGTTTGACATAATTCCGTAAAGGTCCTTATTTTTCAAAAATGATAAAAAAAAAAACTCCTAAATTGACAAACTTATTTGTAAGATAGATAGAAAATGTGAAAAGACAAAAATGTCCAAATGGCAAAACTATTAAAAAATAAAAAAGACTGAAAAGTGATAAAATGGCAAAAGACTAGAATGCCACTCTATGTATTATGGCATCTTGAAATTTTGAATTATAATGAACAATATAATATATATATATATATAACATAATATATTTCTATAATTAAATGTATTTAATAATATTAAATAATAAATAATATTTATTAATTGAGTTACATATTAAACAATATTAAACCAATAAGCATATCTAAAATAATTTAGTTAAATTCAATTAAACTATATATTAAGTAATAATTGTATCTAAAATAAAGATATTTAAAATAATTAAATTATTTATTTAAACAAAAATATCTAAAATAATTAATATAATTTAGTTAAATTTATTAATTGACTAAAAACACAATACAATAAAAAACTTTATTACTTAATGATAAATAAGTAAAAAAATTAAATTTATGTATTTTACTAAATTATTTAGTAATTAAAAAAAGATAATTTTTTTGCATTTAATTAAATATTTATCAAAATAATAATCATATCTAAGATAAAGATATTTAAAATAATTAAATTATTTATCAAATTAAAAAAATAAATAAATTAATTGATGAAATTTAGTTAAATTTATTAATTAATTAAAAATAATAAATGAAAATAAAAATTATATTAATTAAAAATAAATAAGTCAAAAAAATTTATATATATTTTTACTAAATAATAAATAAAAAATTATATATATTTTAACTAAATAATTTATTAATTAGAAAATGAAAAATTTTAAAAAAATATAAATCCCCTTTCCCCCACTCCCCCCTTCCCTTTTCTTCCGTTGACCACGGCTGCCATGGGTAGTAGATAGCTGCATGGCGGCCGGCGGGGAGAGGTGGAAGTGGTGTGTGTATACATATAAGCATACATATATGTATATATAATATAAATTTTTAAAGTTTTCTTATAATTAACTCTTTATAGTATAGTAATGTTGCTATTTAATTCTTATATAAATTTAAAATATAACGACACAACCCTCAAAGGCATTTTCATTCATAAATTAGGGTTAGACCTAGTCAAAATTAAGGTTTTAAGTTGAAGGTTAATTTTGGAATTTCACATGCCATTTTTAACAATGTTTTTAAAAAATCCTAACGGCATCTAACAATTGGGTTAATTTGTTGGATGAGGACAAACCTCATGGGGATTTTTGTAATTTTCAAAAAAATGAGGACTATTTCATAATTATGCCATACCTCAGGGGTGCTAGCTATAATTAGTGTTCGAAAAATTAGACTGTTCATTGAACTGAAAAACTTACTGGTTCAACTGTTGATCAAACTGTAACTGAACTGTAATTAAATTATGATGTCATAATTATGAAATGTATATTTATATTATATATTACTTAAAAATTAATATGTTACCAAAAAAATAAAACATAAAGAGCTTAAATGATATCGTTTAATATTACAATCTAAATTTCACAATTCATATTATAAATTACGACAACAATTTAATTATCTCATGTATAAAGTTTAAAGTTGAGAGTGTGCGAGCTAATTCTGAAGTTTAAACTTTAAATCAAGGCTTTTCTTGACTTTTAAATAACTTATGAAGTAAAAAAAATTAAAAAAATAATAATTTCATTAAAAATTGAATGAAAAAATCGCTCCAATTCAATTGAACCGTGAGTGATTCAGCAGTCTGATCGGCCAGTCTGAATAGTTTTAACAAAATATGTCATTTTTTCAATTTTTTGATTTTTTTAGAAAATTGAATTGGTTTGCCAGCCAGTTGACAATCCGACTAGCTAGTCCAGTCTAGTTTTTTAAACCATAGCTGTAAGTCACCCTTCAAACTTTTAATTACTAAATTTTTATATATTGAAATAATGTTTAATTTTACTCATTACTTGAGTATTTTTACAATATTTTTATTTTTATATTGTTATTTTTAATTAAATTTGTAATTCAATAATTTCATTAATATATAGTATTTTTAAAAAATTAATTCATAGTATGGGGATAATGCCAATATAAGTTATTCAAGAATTTACTTTGAATTAAAAATGAGTTGGAATTTTAATAAAAATGATAAAAAGGTTGTTGATAATTTGAAATACAAAGCATTTTCCACAAAAATGCACAAAATCTCGGAGTGTACCAGAAAATATTCGTACAGAAATCATTAGTCAATTAAGACAGGATAATATTCCATTAGCCAACACAACACAGTAACATCCCATCAGCCAATTGAAAAAAAGGAAAAACCAAGCAGGAGATGATTAAACAAAAAAAAATGAATTCACATAATCAAGATCTCAGGAAGCCCTTCATGGCTTTAAGATGGTGAAAATAAAATAAAATGCCTGGTCCAAAAAACTGACTAAAAGTTGAACATTGGACTGGACCAGCCTGAGAGAAGTTCAAGAGTGGGGGCACCCTCAGCACGTTTAAATAATGTTTCTCAAACCGTTTATTTATTTAAGAAAATATACCAAGTCCTTAGTTGATCCTTTCAAATAGCACCCTAGAAAGCGCTTTGTTTTGATCATGTAAAATTTGATTTATTTATTTATTTATTACATTATAAATTGGCAAATAAGTGAGTTGGGTTGGATATGAGTTAGGTCTTTATGGGTTGGGTTAAAAATAGATTGCGTTCAAAATGATTTTATAAAATGGGTTGGGTTGAAAACGGGTTGGGTCGGGTTCAATATAAAAAAGAAAAAATATAAATTTTTTATCTTTATTTGGTGTATGTTAATTAATTATTATTAAGTCCTTATTAATTACGTCAAATCAAATCAAAGTAAATAAACTTATAATTTACTTATTATTTTATAATATTTATATTTTTTTAATAAAATAACAATCTTCCTTAATGAATAAAAAATAATTATTTAAAATATTTTAAATTTTTTGTACAAAATGCTTACATTATACCCAACAAATATGAATCAATCAAATTCAAACTTGTCCAATCGCAGTCAAACTTACCATAATTAAGCAAAAAATCAATCTACTGCTTTTTCATTTAAGCCAAAAAATCTGATAAACTCTTTATAATTCCATTTATACTAGATTAAGCATAAGTCCATACAACCAATTACTAATAAATTGTAGATTAGTCTACCTGCTCAATATAATTACTAATAGACATTAAAGATAGTCGTTTGGTTTCCATAGATATACTATGAAACAAACAAGATATAAGTCCCTGTCTTTATTTTATTCTTAATTGATTAATTCATAATTGTATACAATAGAATCATTGAAGTACATATTATAATTCCATTGTCATGCATTAATGATATAAATTTTTTTTCTAAACATGCATTTTAAAAAGTGAAAAAATGAGTTATTTTAAAATTCTCAGTAACTTTAATATACAATACGATAAGATAATTAATAACAACAACTAAAAATTTTATTACTTGAATTTTGCGAACTTTTATTTTTCAAAATTAACAATTAATGCATAAATTTAGTCATTTTGTAGGCATTTTATCCTCAAGGAATATTCTTTTTTTTTTCTAGTAAATTATTATATATTAATTAAATTTAATAAGAAATTGTCAGGCTTTTTCTTTAATTAATATGATGTTTTATAGGAAGAACCTAACATTTAGGTATTTGATTGTTTTGATATAGTAGATTTACTATAACTAGGAAAACCCAAGAATATCTATAGTAAGAAATAATCTTGAGCTGAAAAATGGGAGAATGGGAGTTCAAATTAAGCTGAAATTGGTTAGACCCATTTTTATCAGAAAACCAATTTAACCCTTTAAAATCCAACTTACATTTAATCCATTAAGGTCCAACCCGAACAAAATTCAATTTCATTATTTTAAACCCAACCTCGATTGGAACCCTGAGTTTGAACCCATATTGCCTCCCCTACATTATATCGTATAAAGAATTAAATTTAGAAGTTGAGTAATAGTTATAATTGAAATTCAACATTTTAAAACAACAAATAATTTTCATAATTACACTTATATTGATTTCTGTACATATGTACTCTACGCAAAGACAGCAATGACTATTTAAAACATAAATTTTCATATTTCTATGAGAAAACAATTGTATTTTAATCTTGTTGTTTTTTAAGAGAAGCAAATAATACATCATTAAATCAATTAATAATCAATCTAATACAATCATTAATAGGTAAAAAATTGTGAAAATAAATAAGAACTTAACAAGTATGCCGAACGTCTTTGAGATATGAATCCAAAATCTAATAATTAAAAATTTTTAAAGCTTCAATTTTTTTTATGAGTATAAAATAAGGGATAGGCGATTAATATGGCAAATTCTTATTGAATATGATCGTACAAGAATTACCCAGAACTGTAAAATATTTAATTTGAATTATAATTACTGACTAAAAAGAATTAATGTCATCACCACACTCTCATCAAAATATCAATTAAACCAAAATTCCTTCATTATAAAATTAATTGCTCAACAGACTATTACTGTAATTGAATTTGAATAACAGAACCATCGCACGAGGTTGATCTATTTCTAAGTCCTACTCAAACCCCTAGAACTTGAAATGTTCAATTTTTTACAAGACAAAGTCAAGCTATCTAATTATTGAGAAATTGTATTTTGTGAACTTTCGAAGTCAGTATTCATTTTCATCTTTTGCATTAATATAGCCGTTCTCAATAAATTAACTGAATTATTCAGTATTGGTAAAATATGCAATTTAATTTATGTTGACAGAAGAGAAGGATCTTAGTTCGTATGTGAACCAATAATGTCATACTTTATCCTTGATAACATCTTTTCTTTGTTTTTTTTTTCTTTTCTT
Source organism: Jacaranda copaia (assembly GCA_014898725.1). Classification (NCBI taxonomy): domain Eukaryota; kingdom Viridiplantae; phylum Streptophyta; class Magnoliopsida; order Lamiales; family Bignoniaceae; genus Jacaranda; species Jacaranda copaia. The sequence continues at coordinate 129,082 of JACGDI010005398.1, read as the reverse complement.
TTCAAAGAAAAATAACAACCAATGGTGCAATTCCTTTTAGAAATAGCACATCCGTAAAAGCCTGTTCTACGTGTCAATTTTCAATTAGTCCACATGCTTTTTCTAGGTTTCTTGCACTAAATGATGAATTCCATTTGGAAGTTAAAACTCACATGAATATCTCTAGAAACTGTCTCAAGCAACGACATTTCAAAATTTGTGGGAATAAAAGGAAATTAATGTTTACTTGGGGCACGTTGGGTTTCATTTTCATACATCATTTTCACGTTTTTTATTATTTAAAAAAAATAAATCATATTACTTTTTTTACATATTTTTATCCGACATCGTTTTTATTTTCATTTTAAAAATGCATTCCTCGATAACCCTTATATTTTCTCTCTATTTCATTATTATTATCTCTCTTTCCACCTACAACTTACTGAAGCCGATGTAATCATTACTTTTCCAATAATCTATTCAAATAAAAACTTATTTTCAACTTATTTTCCCTACCTACTTTTTCAAATTTTGAAAATGAAAAATGAGAGTGAAAGTAAAACCAAACGGGCCCTTAGTGCCATTCACACGAAATTGTGTTCTCATCTCCTCCTGGGTTCACATGAATCGCTTCAATCTCAATTCGTACTATTGTAAGGATTTAAAGATCTGATCACAAGATTCCAAGTTGAGTTTGTCAAATTGATCCTCAACTAATTTTTTTAGTACTTGAATTAAAATTAAATTATAAGAAATATAAATAAACTAAGGTTTAAAAATAAATTAACTCTTAAACAATGACATATCTTTTCAAATTTACATGTGCCACTATTTATAGTAAGCTTAAAATGGTCAATACTGTAAAGAGACAAATGGTGATTTCGATTGTTGGATGCTTCCAAGATTGACGGCTAGTGGAGTGGTTGAATCAAGTCAAATTGTTATGTAAAGACAATATTTTAAGATATAAGGGCATTTTTGTCCCATTCTAGTATAGTCAAATAGGTCATCATTATTACTTTCTCATATTCTCCGATTCTCATAAACTGGAATTACACCATGTACTCAAAAAAGTCAACTCAATTTGATCTCCACCCTCAGGTATCTTCACCCCTCAAATTCTTGGGCATCAATACTTCTAAATTTTTTCGCCACTATCCATTTTTAAAGCTGTAATTTCATTGCTCTTCTTTTTCACTTATCTCTTTTCATTTCCTTGGAGATCAAAGCAATCCCTTTCCCGTTAAAATTGTCTGCACCATTTTTGAATGCTAGAATCTCAATCCCATTCTTTATGCCTTTCTCATTCCAAAGTACTAAGAGCTTAGGATCTTCTTTTGATATAACTCTTAGCTTCATTCGCTCAAGCTAGAGTTCAAGCATTAATAACTTAGACTCCATGTAGTGCCCCTCTCGAGATAGCCGCTAGCTGGGACACCATTCCAGTTCAATCTTAATTCAAAACTCATAGCAAGCGATAGATCCATCAAAAAATATTTCAAACTTATCAGAAATAGCAGTGGATTTCAACTTAAGTAACCTCAACAAGAATTATTAAAGATAGCAACATACTTCAACTTAATCAACTTTCACAAAACACTATATACAAGCTTTAGTGATCCCATAACATACAACATAAGTACTAAGTGCATACCACTAGTAGTTCCAAAATGTTCAACATAATATATACACCCTGCAAATGTTAACTTCAGACCTAACATATCACAATATCTCTAGGGTTACAAAAACATGCCCAAGCATGCCCATACGTAGAGGTTTCAAATGGGCCGGGCCGAGCCAACTCAACTCATTTAACAGGCAGTTCACGGTGATCCCAAGCCAAGTCAGGCCAGCTCGTAGGCTGTTCATGGTCTAAACCGTGACAAGCTGAAAATTGAAAAATTCAGCTCGGCTCAAAACCAACCCACTATATAGGTGAGTTGGTTTATATATGAGCTGGGCTAGGCGGGCAGGCTCGCAGTCCAACTCGTGAGCCTGCTAGCGGGTTGGCCCATGAGTTTTTTTTTTTTTTTTAATTTGAGAATGAATTTAAAATTTTCAAATTTTTATATTTATGTGATTATTAATGTTTTTTTCAACACTTCTACTTTTTTAAAAGACTTAATAATTTATACTTACGTAATTTTTAATATTTTCCGACACTTAAATTTTTATAAAAACTTAGAAATTATATTAATTTTTTTATCAATTATATTTTTTCAAAAATACCATCAAATAAGGTGATGAGGGGTTTGGCATGGACCCCTCTATCTGTCACTAATTTAGAAAAAATAATTACATAGAGGTGGATTTCACCAAACCTCTAAATAAAAGTACATAATAATAATAAAAAGAAATAAACAACTTTGTAATTCTAAACATCTAAATATGTCCAATGATAATTTGGTAGTTCACTCAAGTGATCTAAATTATTAATTATAAATTTATAATTTTTTAAAATTAATAATTTGTAATTTAAAAATTATAAATTTCTAAATTTTGAAAAATTATAATTTAAAATTTAAATTAAAAACAATATTGCACGCTAAGAGGGCTAGTCCCCGAGCCAGCCCACAAGTTGGGCCAACCCACTGTCTTTCATGGTCTACGGGCCAAGCCAGTCCCAAGGTGCAAAATTTTAGCTTGGGATGGGTTTTCATGCGAGCCAGTTCAACCCAACCTATATTAAAAAATTAAATGAGTCAAGCTGGGCTATCTTTTTCACGGGCTGAGATCGGCCTAACCCATTTTGACACCTCTACCAATAAGCAAATACACATGACTATTCTAATACAAAGCTATACTCGCCAATTGGACTGGAAGTCCAAGCTTATCATTTAATCCTATCTGAGAAAATATAGAAAAAACAAGAGGGGTAAGTCCAAAGGACTTAATGAGGGATATTCATAATGAAGAACAATAGGGATCCATCAGGAAAAATCAACCCAACAAATCGTCAATTAACAATAAGAATCGAAATAGATCAAATACAAGCAATCAAGTCTCAGTTTACAAACGAATCAATTACAAACATTAAGGAACAATCACAAGTATTAAAAAGTTCAAAACTATTAGTAGGTACTAGCTCAAGGTTGTGATTGTCTACTCGAATGGCCAAGGATCATCTCAACTGAATATTTTTGGGAAGAATGGTCCATCTCAACTAAATCAGTTCAAGAGGAAATATAGACAGCTCATTCGACCTGGACAACAGCCTAATCCAAATCAAAAAACTTCACTACCCTTGTTGCTTCATGAGCAAGGCACAAACAATCAAACTACAGTCAAAATACAGATCAAATAGAATAGACTTATCAGATTCACATTATCATTAGTTTTGGGCTTATGGCTTACACCATGCACACAATAAGGATTAACATCCTGTTACTTAAGCAAGTCTCACTAGCTTACGACTTACCCCATGTACATAGCAGGGATTGACATCCTGTTACTTATTTGAGAGTTTAGTGGTTACGGCTTATCTTATGCACACAGCAGAGACTAACATCCCTTTACTCCTATATGGCAATCACAAACCATGCAAATAACAGAACGGATGAATAATAGATAATTAAATAACAAACAAATGGGAACAAGTGCAAAATAATATCAAGTATCGATCAAGACAATAACAAGATAATAATAAGTATCAAATGATAACAAGTGAAAAATAGATAACTCTTAAAAGTTCTGGGCACCAAAACGAACAAGCACGAACTTGAAATCAAGAACTACCCTTACAGGGGTATACAAATCAAATTAACCGATCACGAACAAGTACATATTTTAATAAAACGAGCAAGTAACATTCAAGCAATTGCAAGCAAGTACAATCAAGCAAGTTAACCCTCAAGGGGTTATGCCACAAAAACAAATAAGTATAATAAGGCTAGAATAGCAGACCCTCACAGGGGTATACAAGTTAAATTAACCAATCATAAGCAAGTACATAATCGAGTACAAATTTCCATAAATACAGACAAGTACAGTTCAAGCACATTTAACCCTCACAAGAGTTTTTCCACAAAAATAAATAGAATAATCGAGGCCAAAGTGGTAGACCCTCACCTCCGTAGTCTCAGAAACTACAATCGTCGTTAGCAGTCTACTGGTCCTTGGATCCCAATTTCACATCACCTAATCCAAAAGAGTATATCTATAGTCAAAATCCATGTTTAACCCTCAGTACATCACTATCATACTTATCATCAATCTAAATTCACTAATTAACCTACTAACTTGATAGTTTAAAGCTTAAATGGCACTATTGTGCTAATAATGGCTAATAAGGTTAATAGTGCCAAAGTAAAGCTCAGTTTTCATATCAATTCACTTATTAGAATATAAACTAGTCCTCAAATGCATAATCTTTTCATAATATCAACCTAAAGTCACAACAATTTCTTAATTATTCATAATTAATTCCAATAATTGCCACTTAGCTCTTAAACCCATGAATTTAGTATTTTCTTTCTTATTAACATTAATTAACCAAAGATGCCAAATAATATATTATAACCGGGTCCACTAGGTACATAATTCCATCCATGCATGGTCTCATTATATACATACAATCTATATGATAACCTCATTTCATAGCATAGTACAATATTTAAAGTAATATAGTACAACATGTGTATATATATAATCAAACCCATTTCCTAACTTTTTTACCCATGAATCGACTGTTGAGGTCCTAGATTCACAAATCGAAAGTACTACTACATCACCACAATGAGAAGAAGAAATTATTCTCAAACTACCGCTGCCGCCGCAGAAAAATCTCAACATCACCAGCAAACAACACCCCTTAGCTCCAGAAACCAAATCCCCAAGTTAATTTAACCAATTGGCACTGAATTGACCTCCAATTTCAACTCTGATCATCCACCACCACCACTCACCATCATGAGATTTCCTTCAAAATCCATCGTTAGTGGCTCATATCTCCTCAACAGAAGTGCACTCTTAGCTCCCTCAAGCTGTAACCATCAAAGCTCACTACCAAAACACCCAGCTCAGCCTTCTCTGCCATTGCCTACCAACCTCCACCACAATCAAGCTTCGGTCTTCAAGTTCTCCGGTGAGTCATTGGCATAATAGCTTACATGTGGTATGGATGGTAAGGAGAAGCTGATGGTCATATTAGTTTTGTGTTTTGGAGTGGTCATTAGGTAAATTATCATAGAGAGAAAGGTTGGTTCTCAATGGTAAAGGTGACAAAAAATGGGGACGAAAATGAAAATTGGAATATATATACAAGGATTTTTCTGGATTCTCAATTTGACCCCAAAACGTTTCTACCTCCTTCAATTAAATCCATCAAATTTGGTCTTTCTTTAATCAAGCCCCACGAGATAGGTAGTGCCTAACATTTTACCCTTTGACCCAAAGTATTAGCTATGCAACCCCAAAATTTTGAAAATTTGCTCCAATCAAGTTTCTAAAAACTATAAATTTACCCCCAAAACTTTTGAAATTCTTGCAATTAAGTCTTTTTGATTTATTTTTTGAGCCCTCAATTCCAACCAATCAATATCTTAAATTCTAATTTCTTATTTTCCCAAAATACTGAATTTCATGGGTGTCACACTCCACTTCTTCCTTGAGCTTCAAGGGTCTTGCCCTCATTGATGTAATTCTTCTGACTTGTTACCAAAGCAAACAATCTTGGTGGCAGTGCTTCTGACAACAACAACTTCGGTATACCTGACCACGAAAATTTTGAGTCCCTCATTTCATTATCTCCTTAGCTTATGATTATTTCAATCCTTGTTGGTCGGAATGCTACTGCGATTTCATTCTTAACAAGTATGAAATAATCTTCTCAAGTCTTATAAATAGGATTCACCTCCTTTCTAAAAGTTATAGAGCATTTTATCTAGCTATGTTAGTAGGACTTAGGTTCCCTATCAACAATCCCATAAAGTAGATAATCTCTTGTTTAGACTTTAGAAACCTACCTTGCTTAGCTTGCTCACGATTCTATAAAGCATTATTTTTATATTATAATGAGGTACCTTAATCTAGAATCCTAGTTTTCACATTTATGGTCTCTATGCTCCATCATATTTTCTACTTGAACTAGGGAAAGGATTCTACTATTGTACTATATCACAACCGTCTTTATGCAAGTTTGTTATAAATCTTCCTTATTCCTTGGGATCTTAAAATGAAAATTTGTCTTCTTTTTCTCTATCCCCCACTCCTCTCTCTTATTTCATGTGCTCAAGGTCATTATATTGATTTTCTCTTTTTTTTTATTTCTATTTCACATATGATAGCTAGAGACGTAAAAGTTGTAAAAGGGATAAAAGCTAAGAGAAAGCTTTAATGGCCAAGGCCTACCAATCTAGGATCACTCCTTATGCTACATTATCTAGTTCTTGCGCATGTTAAACTTAGCAAAGAGGTTTTACTAGAAATGAGGTTAAGTTATTCTTTCCCTTTGAACTCAACTACTTGAAATCTCTCAATGAGGTGGGGACCCCTTTATGAGCCATAAATGAAGAAGTCCTTGGAAAATATGTAACCTATTCCCTCAAGAATAGTTCTGAACTGGTGAAGGTTTTTCCAAATAAAAGATAAAGAAATGTAAATACCACAATTATAAGCACTAGTTTCATAGACATTGAAACTATAAAGATAAAACCCTAAAGAAAAAGGACTCTTATGGGAGTCAATTTGGTAAATGGACCAGAGTTGGCAATGACCTCATAAAGAGGCCTATCAGAAACAATAGCAGATAATCTAGCCTTAAGCAAGGTGAATCTAATTGAAGTGTTCCACTAACCACCCATATTAAGTTTTCAAATGGTTCCACTAACCTAAAAGTAATCCCTATTTAGAAAATCTTGTAACAAAGTTCTATTTTCCAATCTCAAGCTTGATATGAGATAGTTGGGACCCAAGCCCTTGGTTGCTACATCAACTTTAATAAGATATGTAATCAACTCCAAAAATGAAGGACTGATGCAAGAACTCTTATCAAAGGTAGCCGCCTTTAGGCCCATCTAGTAAATACCCTTTCAATTGAAGGTCATCAAGTTGATCATCGTTAAATGGTCTTAAAGTGTATTCCCCTGTCGACCTACATATCTAGTTAGCTATGCCAAGGCCAACTATGTTTACCAACAAATTCTAGACCACATCAAGGCCAAGGAGCAATTTTATCAATGATTATCAACAACTACCCATCAAATATTTACTTGCTAAACAAGACAACTATCTTTGATGCTTGGCAAGTCTAGTGTCAACTATCTCACTTGCATTTAATGTTGCCGAGTACCCATCTCTTTCATATTTAATGCCTTTAAATTACTATTTAACCTATTGAGTGTTTGTCCAACCTACTTGATAGGTCAACCACTAGTTTAGTTTGACCTCACCCAAATACCACCAAATACTCTTTTACCAAAATCTACACCATCAATGCTAGTAGGGTTTTATTTGAGATCTATTAAGGTCGTCTGCTGACCCAAGACTAGCTCATGTTAAGTACAACCAAGTTTGTTACATTTGAAGGATATGGAGCCCATTCACTTTTGTTGGTGCGACCTCTTTCCCTACTTAATGTACATGTATTTTTTTTCTTAATTTTCTTCTAACCCTCTATCTTTTCAGTTCATGGCCATTTTGCATCAAATGGTTTTTCAAAGTTCATTATGAAGGAATGAGCTATTTAAGCTAAGATCAAAAGGTCTATATGCTAAAAAAGAAAAAATAAACTTGAAATGAACTTGAAGTGTACTCAAGCATCTTTAAGCCAAGAGATTGCTTCTTATAAGATATAACTAGAGAAATGAGATCATTATGTTTATGAACTCGAAAAGCAAGTGATGCCCTTACAAAATTCCCTCAAGGATGAGAAAAGGAAGGCCTATAAGATTGGATACCTTGACAGACGTGAGGTCTTTCTGTGATCCTGAAAATACTATGATTTGATTCGTCACAATTTTTTTCCTTTTGTGGCAGGGGGATCGACCCCAATCTCATTTGAGTACCCCCATCGTCTAGAACCCACCCACAACCTAGAGCTATGATTAATACAACCAAGATTGTTTCAGTCCTCATGTTGCCCTCATTAAGTTCACAAGCTTGCATAATTGGGCTCAGTGAATTTGATCTGTTATACTTATTTAAAGAGATCTCGTACCTTCAAAAGGTTTCCTACCTTTCAGTCTCTTTTTTGGTAGAGAAGGCTACTAGTAGTAGGATTATAAGCTTCATGAAGTCTCAAGTTCAATTTGTCAAATTAGGTGGAATCTCTAAGGTAATGTTTAGATATAAATTATATTTTTTGGATTATATGTTTTAGGAGAATGAGTTTTGAGAATGGGGTTGGGGAATGTGAAATTTGTGTTGTGGAATGTAATGTATGTTTATTTATATTTTGGGAATAGTTATAAAATTATTTTTAAAAATTTTGGTATATTTGTTAATGTTTCAAGAAGAGACAATTTCTACTTTAACAGTCAAATCAATACTTTTTTATTGAAATTTTGGTGTGAAAATGAAATTAATTAATATTTTTTATTGTAAAAATAATAATAATAATAATAATAATAATAATAATAATAATAATAATAAAATATATAATATAAATATGTGATGATTGGATATGATTTTTTAATTGTAAAAATAATGATAAAATATTATGATATCTATATGTATGTATATGGGATTTTTGGTAAAAGCCAATTGATTTAAAGGGGTATTTTAGGAATTAGTATTTGTTGTTTTGAGAAAAAAGTGACCTATATGTTTGGTTACATTTTGACAAAGTGAATTTATTTTGGCAAAATGTGACCAAACCACTATAATATATATATGTGTGTGTGTGTGTGTGTGTGTGTGTGTGTAATTTTCTGCTATGACTACCTAACCATTGTGAAAAAGTGCAAAACATAGGCAATAACTTATTTGTAACAGTTATATGCAACACTTTGGCAACCGTAACATTTGTAACAATGGCGAATATTTTGCCATGGTTTGGAAACCGTTGCCAAAACTTTAGCTATAGTTTTGAAACCCTTTGATGATGATTTTTTAGAAGTTGGTGAAATTCTACAAATAATGGTTGCGAAATGCAAAATCGTAGCCATTATGCCTATTAATTACACTTTGAAAAAACTATAGGCAATACCTTAATTTATTAGCCACCCCTATTGGTCACCACTACAACAATATATATATATATATATATATATATCACAACACTTTGTTTGAGACACTTTTTTGAAAACATCCCAAAAAAGATATATTAGGATACTTATTAAATTATGTCTCAATAGTCAAAGTTATTAGGACACTTAAAATATAATATATATTTCTAAATTAATTTGGTCAAAAAAATTGGTCTCCCCCACATTTTTCTTCCTTGCCCGTGTTTATTTTTCCCCCAAAAAAGAAACTCACTTCTCTCCCTCAATTCTTTTTCCCCTCCCCTCCCTCCCCTCTCTCGAAGAAAACTCTAATTTTATTCTTGAATCCAACCTAAGTTGTTAATGGGTATGTGATTTCTCTATCTCCCTTTTCTCCCAATTTTAATATTTTTAATCTCTTAAAATTAGGGCTTGATAAAAGAATTTGCCAAATCAAGTTTGAGAGATTTGAGAGAACAACAGGAAACCAACTCTAGAGGTTGAGCTAAAGAAGATTAAAGTAATGAATTCTGTCCCCTTCTATTTTTACAGTAATTGTTGGAGTACAAAGATTAAGTTGACATGGGTTTTCTTCTTCGGAATAATAGGAAAAGAAAGAGTGGGATGTGAATGTGAAAGATGTGAACTTGATTATTTGTGATGAAGATGATGAAGAGAAGTGGTTGCCTCCATCGCTGAAGAGTTAGTTTGATATTTGGCTCTGCTACCTTTTTTGTTTGAAAAGTTATTTATGCATGTGCAATAGTACACCTACTGTTTGAATTGTAATCAGTTAATTCTATATGTGTGATGGTATAAAGCTTTTCATTCACGCTAAGGCATTACTCAATTAGTTGATTCAATTCTAAGTATATATTTTCAATTGATTTGGATAAAAGGAGTGAGAAGACGGAGCATGTGGCTTTTCCAAAGATAATGGCATCAGTAATCATTAATCTCTAGACAAAACCATGTAAAACACATTAAAGCATGACATGCAAAACACATTTAAGCATGATTAAGTAAGGACATGACAGACACGTGTGTGTATGTGTTACCCAAGTTGAATTTGTTCCCTCGATTTTGTCTCTACTCCATTTGAAAAACCTCTATTTGAATTCACCTATTTATGGTTAACTTTTTCTTTCTTGGAATGCCTAGAAATGTGAAAATTAATTGCCTAATGCATTCCCAACTACTCCTCTCTACTGCAGCAATTCCAGTTCTTCTCTACCACACATACCCCTACACACAGTTCTTGATTTTTGTTTATATATATGTATGTGATAAGTTGCTACATAATGAAATATGGATAACATTTTGTTGAGCTAAAAAGAATAAAATCATGCTTCTCAATTTTTGAAATGGTTTTTTTATGCATAACTCCTATTGTGATTCATTTTCTCCTTTCCTTTATCAAACTCCTATTACACTTAAAATACATTTTTTTATTTAATAAAAGCATTATTGTTATTATTATTGCATGGTTTGATGGTACATAGCTACATTAATTCATGCATAAATAAATCACCAAATGATGGAGACTACAAAAGTTAAGAACCAGAGTATTAGGTTACTTGTGGCGTTTTTAGTGTTTAAGAATGTCCAACCACAAGTGTTCCTAGATGAGCACTTCATTTAAGTAATCAACTTGAAGCCGTAGTAGCAGCTTCTTCAAGCAACTGCTTCACTTTTGTGAAATAATTGCCTATGGCTTCGTCCTAAGATTTTCCTTCATTAGCCTTCCATGCATCCCATTTTGCCATGTCCTTCAAGTTAAACATTCCTGGATGGCTCGTGTTGACATTCCTGACTATGGCTTGCTCATACAGTCCATATAGAATAAGAAGGTTCTCATTGGTAGTATTCTGAGGCAAGGACTTTACTTTAGCAACATGCTCTTTAAATTCCTCCTTCAAACCCATTTTTGAAATTCTGTTCTTTTCCTCCTGTCGCAGAGAGTTTGCGATCTCCTTTACTGTGTACTAACAAGCAGGACTGAAGAGTGGGGTAGAGTTTTAAATGTTGCCTAAAGCAGGAAATTAGGGGTAGGAAGGCAACTTCGTGTATTCATTTTTTTTCCTTTTTCTTTTTGCACTTAAAATACATGTTCCCACTATGTATATTAGGTGCAAAATTTGAGCAATTTTTATCCTTTTTATATATTTAGACTCAATCTTATTTTTTTTTTGACTTTGTTGGTAAACAGTGCCGCCATAGGAGCCATTTAATTCTACAGTTGAAGTTTCATACATTATAGTCCATGAAGTAAGTATAGCTAAGATGAAACTAATACTCTTATTCAGCTGATACTTTTCTTTCAACACTATAGCATAATTGAACAAGAATGTGTCAAATAAATGATAGTAAAAATTTGGCCATGTGTTGCATTTGTGATTGTGCTATCTTTTCTTTGTGTTCTTTATTTATTCTTTTGTTAACATGTAGTTTTGTTTTGTATTCACTTTTTTCTAGCTCGTTAAAATTATTGATGTTATTGTCTTTAAAAACTAAAAGGCAATCTCATTAAAAACTATATGATAGTAAGTAAACCATGAGATTTAGAAAGATATGTAGAAGTTAAGGATGATATTAAATGTTGTAGTCCATTGAATTAGACGAATCAATATTTGGAAGATTAGAAAATATAATCAGTAAGTTTTGAATATTTCAATATCTGATATAAAAAAAGTGGACATATTTTTCTCATAATATATATTAGTTGTTAGTTAGTATATAATTGATTACATTATCTATGGTCTATTCCATTCGTAAAAGTCTATGATTTTGATAAATCCAAGTTAACAAAAAGAATTAAAAATGTTAAATTAGTGATTTTGCTTAAAAGATCTTTTTTACTTTTCCCTAAAAATGTTAATACTTACAATATTTATGATTATGAATAGAAGTAACATTAGTATAAAACTCAACTTTTATGTATGGTTATCTACTTTAAATAACTTATTTTCTTAAAAATAACTCAAAATTTCTTAATTTTAATATTTTTTACATTAATTACTTTGTCTTTAAAACTGTTATTTATTTAAAAGTTCATAGTTTCAAGCTCTATTGGTAGGGTAGCATCATCTCGTTAATATTCTAGGTAGAGTATTGATTATTATATTTTGACCTTTTATTTTTGCTTTTATAAGAGTATCTTTCTTCTTCTTCTTTTTTTAGCTTGAGCGTTTTTAATACTCATGAGTATTGTTCATCTTAATTCCTAATTTTTCATAGTAACATAATATAATTATCCACTATAACTAAGTTTCAATTTTTATAATAAGTTAAACATTTTGTATTTATGTATTATATTTTTTTATTTTGACATGTGCTAGTTTATTTTAGTAGGCACATAATGGATAAGAGTTGGATGCATAAACCAAGGTCAACAAAAGAATATAAACAAGGGTTAAATCAATTTCTTGACACGGCTTTTACTAATGTTTGTCTCAATGGCAAGATCATATGTCCATGTAAATATTGTAAGAATGTAAAATGGGTAGATAGAGGGGATGCAAAAGAGCATCTTATTATTGACAGGTTTATAAAAGGTTATACACATTGGATTATACATGGGAAAGATACTTCATTTAGTCAATTTAATATTGAAGAATATGATCATTTTGATATGTTAGATGATATGGATAGTTTGGTGCGTGATGCCTTTGGGGTTACTGATTCAGATATAAACATGAGAGAGGAGTCCAATGAACCTAATGAACACACTAAAAGTTTCTACAAGTTATTAGATGATGCTCAACAAGAATTATACCTAGGGTCTAAAAAATTCTCAAAGTTTTCATTTATTATATGGCTATTTCACTTGAAATGTATAGGTAAATGGTCAAATAAGTCATTCACAATGCTACTTGAGTTGTTAAAAGAGGCTTTTCCTAACATGACTAAGTCATTGCCCAAGTCTTACTATGAAGTGAAGAAGATTATTGGGGCATTGGGACTTACTTGATCAAAAATTGATGCTTACCCCCAACAACTGCATGTTAAACTGGAAAAAACATGAGAATGATACATTTTACCATGTCTGTAGCACATCAAGATATAAATAGATTGACAATAATTTTGAGAATAAAGGTTTATCTATGAAGCATAAAAGAATTCCAATTAAGGTATTGAGGTATTTTCCTCTTAAACCTAGACTTCTGAGAATCTTCATGTCATCTAAAATGGCATCTTTTATGAGATGGCACAAGAAAGAATGTACTAAGGATGGATACATGAGACACCCTAGTGATTCTCCTATTTGGCATGCTTTTGATCGTCAATACCTTGAATTTGCAAAAGACTCAAGAAATGTAAAACTTGATCTAGTTGCTGATGGATTTAGTCCATTCAAAACTTTAAGTGTTATTCATAGTACATGGCCAGTCATAGTGACCCCATACAATATGCCTCCATGGATGTGCATGAAAGAGCCATTTTTTCTTTTTAACTTTACTGATACCTGGTCCATCATCTCCTGGAAATAACATTGATGTGTATCTACAACCTTTAATAGAAGAATTGAAGGAATTATGGAATAGGGTTGAAACATATGATGCATCATGCAAGCAGAATTTTGATATGCGTGCAGCTTTATTGTGGACCATTAATGATTTTCATACATATGTAAATTTATCTAGTTGGAGCACAAAAGAGGAACTAGTTTTCTCAATATGCCATAAAGACACATGGTTTAAGTACTTATACAAAATTCAAAAATAGTGTTATATAGGTCATCATAATTTTTTAGATGATAATCACCTTTATAGAAAAGATGCACACTCTTTTGATGGCAAAAAAGAATATGGAAGGCCACCAATTCCTTTAACTGGAGATATGATATTAGAGGACTTAGGTGGATTAAATGTGAAATTTGGGAAAAAAGTGAATGATAACCCGACACTTCCTTATAATTGGAGAAAAAAAAAGTATATTCTTTAACTTGCCATATTGGAAAGATATTATGTTGCGTCATAATTTAGATGTGATGCACATAGAAAAAACTATTTGTGATAGTATGCTTGGGATTTTATTGAATTGGAAAGAAAGACAAAAGATCATGAAAACTCTCGTCTTGATTTGGAAGATATAGGCATATAACATGTACTTCATCCTACTATTCTTGAGTTTCGAAGAAAATATTTGCCTATTGTGTGTTTTTCAATGAGCAAAAAAGAGAAAGATATTTTTTTTGACATCCTACAGAATGTGAAAGTTCCAGAAGGGTATGATTCTAATATTTTGAGGCACATGCAAGTTAAACCACACAAAATTTCAGGTTTAAAAAGTCATGGTAATCGCATCTTGATGTTACAATTACTTCCAATTGATCTACACAAAGTTTTACCAAAGAACTTTGATTAACTTATGCACTTTCTTTAGAGAACTTTGTTCTAAAGTTCTTACTTTTGGGGATTTAATTCATTTGGAAGAAGAAAATGCCAAAACTCTTTGTGAGTTGGAGAAAATGTTCCCTCCATCATTTTTTGATATAATGGTTCATCTAACCATTCATTTAGTATATGAGACTCGACTTGGAGGACCCGTGCAATGTTGTTGGGTGTATCCTATTGAGATGTAATTTTATATTCATTGTTGTTTTTATTTCACTTAATTTTTATAAAATTATTTTAATATAATTATATCATTATTATGCTAGATACTTGCCAACTTTGAAATCATATGTGCGCAATCGAAGTCACCCGGAGGGTTCCATTGCATAAGCATACTTGATGGAAGAATGCTTAACTTTTTGTTCTAGGTATTTAGAGGATGTGGAAACTAAATTTAATAAGATTAGGAGAAATGATGATATTTATGGTGAGAGTACAATAGAGCTTCCTATCTTCTCTAATCCTGGACATCACATTGAGAGAAGAACCTGTATAGTTCTTGACAAAGAAACAATAACCAAGGCACATCTATAAGTGTTGTTTAATTGCAGTTTAGTTGAGGCATTCATTGAGTAAGAATTTTTTTTATTGCAATTTTTTTAGCTTATCTTACTTTACTTTATCTAGTTCTTATTGTTCATGAATTAAATACATGCAGAAAACACAAGGCCATTGTTAAAGCTGAAAATCCTCATTTTAGTAAAAAAGATGTTGAAAGAATTCACAGTGAAACTTTGCCAAAGCAGTTCTATAATCATGTAAGTTATTGAATGATTCAACTTTTTGTCAATATCATTCATAAATTATTTTGACATTAGTTTTTTATCAATTTTTGTAATGTTTCAATTATATGGAGCCGGTTGAAGGATTATATCTCATTGGAAATGAAGTTTCAGAGAAACTTAGGGCTTTGTCTCAAGGTCCTAATCCAATTAGAAAGAGATATAGTGGGTTCATTAATAATGGTTTTTGGTTTCATGTGAAAAGTTTTGAAATTAGAAGGAAAGCACAAAATAGCAAGGTGATTGTTACTGTGCAAACTAATAGCTTTACTAGTAGAAGTAACAATAATCTAGTTATTGGAGCTGTCATTTATTATGGGGTATTAAAAGATATAATTAAACTTGAATATTTTGATGGTATAGAAATTATGGTGTTTAATTATGATTAGGTCTCAACAAGAAGGGTACAAAAGCAAGATGATTATGGCTTCACATTGGTTAATTTTTCATGAGCACGACAACATAGTGAGCCTTTCATCCTAGCAAGCCAAGCACAGCAAGGTTTCTGTGTAGAAGACCCAATCGAAAAAGGATGGCATGTAGTTGTGAAGACAAAAGCTAGGGATTCATTTGATATGAACCCAATTTTAAGTTTTGATGCAGATGCACTTCATGTAAACAATGCTAGCGATGCCAAATTGAATGATGAATATGTACTCATTTGGATTAGGGAAGATGTAGAAGGAATTTTAGTTTAAATATTTTAATGTGAATAATGATATGTACTAAATGATAATTGAGTGTTTTTAAGTTTTCTCTATATATGTATATTTTCAAGGTTATTCGAGGTTATGGTAAGTTTTGTTTGCTAATGGTAATAATTTCTCTAATTAGTAATCTTGAAAATATTTTTGGAGGTTTTTACTTTTTATTATAATGTACAGATCATGCCTCCAAAAATTAGACCTCATAGCAAGCGTGCAAGGCATGAAGTGTCTAAGCAATCTGGCCATCCATCTGATTGCAACTCTTCTCATAATGGTGTGGTTCAAAGTCAACTTGGTTAGCTTCCTAAATTGCTAACTTTACATTTTATTAGCTAATCATATTGTTTGTGCAATGATTTTGTATTTCTATAATTATAGTTATAAATAGGCTAAGTATGAACTAATATTGCATCTAAATGATCAAATGAGCTTGGGGTGTTTTCTAATCAACTCAATGTAACTCCTTTGCAACCTAGTGTAAATGTTAATGAATCAACTTGCCAATCAAATGGGCATATGGATGGAAATCATGGCAATTCTAATGATGTTGTAATTGATACTAGTGAGATACAATATTGTTTCCTAATTACTATCTATTGTATTGTTTTACTATTTTTATCACATAGAGCCAATACATTTATAACTACTATAGTTGACAATACAAAAAAGAAGGTAAGAGGGCCTACTTGCATGCCTAAGGTTTGTGGGCAACAACTTGATGAACTTGTGGTTGTTTATTCAATGACCTTAGACAACCAAATGACAAAGAGAAGACCAACGCCTTGCCTCATTTTCTAGGCACAATTGCAAGAAATGGGAGATATTGTCCACTTCACTATAAAGGTTGGATATTGATACCTAATTCTTATAAGGAAGAAATATTGAGGATTGTGAAGGTAATTTGTTTCAATTTTTCAAATGAGTTTCATTTGTTTCTTCTTTGTTTTTGTATTTGGTTTTATGTAAGCGAGGTTCCAATTGCCGCCTGTCCATGAGGCTTACATTCTAAGATCTATTAACAAGAAATGGAGGAATTGAAAAAGTTTGGTTAAGAGTTTGAATTTCAATCCAAACATTCCTATTGAGCAATAAATGCTTGGAGTACTTAAACATGTCAATGAAGATCAATATAAAGCTCTAGTTATGTATTGGATGTCCGATAAGACAATGGTATGACTTATATATCATTAATATTCATATAAAATACTTATACATGATTTAACATTCATATATAGAATTATAACTCCTCTTTAATCATGCACAATCATGAAATTACATAATTAAAGGGTCACTAATGTATGTCTATAACTAAAGCAGTAGTTTCAGTTTATTTGGAATCTTTTTATATTATTATATTTCTTTCATTTTTACCTTCTCACACTAATAAAAAATTGTAACTGCTTCATAAACAAAGTGAAAAAAATAGACAAACTTGTGCTGGACTGGATTTACTTCATCACGTAAGCAAGAAAAGTTTTGCAATGGTGAAAGAAATATTGGTAATAATTTATATATCTAGTTAATAGTCATTCTCTTGTTCATTGTTAACATATAAGTTATCATAGTTAACATAATAAACTATGTTGTATAGAGAAAACAAAATGGAATGTATCCCACAAGAGTTGAGTTGTTTGAAGAATGTTATTATAAAGCAGATGGTTTACCTACAAGTGAAGCAATAAAAAAAGCAATTGTAAGTATATATAAGTTAATTTAAAATATTATTCTTATCATTTTAGTTGCCATAATTTACTTGATTTTTGTTGCCATAATTCACATTGTTTCAGGAACAAATGAAAGAACTACCTGCTCAAGATCCTCAAAACTCAAATAGCAATCCAACTATTCATAATCCTAATGATTCTTTTGAAAAGATAATGGGCAAAGATAAGGATGGACAATTATGCATGTATGGATTGGGAGTGATAGCAGCTGATGTTTATGGAGAAAAGTTGTGCGACACTTTTTAGGCAAGCCATGGACTACAAATCAAAGTATTTGGAAGTAATGGAAAAGTATGAATCATTGAATGCAAAGTTAGAAGATCTAGCAGTGTATGTCCATAGAACACAATCTAGTGGACAACCTGATGCTGAAAAAGCCCCATTTGCATCTCCAAATCTTGAAGTTGGTTCTAAAATTGGTCCACTTACAACAAATGGGCAATCTGTTGGATATGTTCCAGTTGCATCTCCAAAAGGGCAAGCTAATCCTCAATGTCCTTCATTATCATCTCCGACCAATCATTCATTTGGCTCAACTTCTCCTCCAACTCGTATCAAGGTAACAAAATTGAAATTATGTAACTTATTATCTATTCAAATTAGTTAAATAATATTTGATGCAACAATTCTTACCAAAATGTTATTTGTAGGTCGGCTCCTATGTTGTGTTAAAGGGTCTTTCAAGTATTAATGAAATTGTTGCAACTGGTATTATGGAAAATGTGAATGGTATTACAGTAAATCAAACAAACCTAAGGCCTGACTTTTGTCAAGTAGTAGTTCACTATCAAGTGAAAAAGAATGCAAGGTTGATATTTCCTTATAAACATATTCAAACAACTGGGAATATGCTTGGAGTCCCTATTGCTTGGCCTTTATCATTGGTACCTTTTTTTTCCCACATCTTCTATAATTTATTTTCATTTTACTTGAACTTATAAGCATATTAAGACAAATTAGGAAGGTGATTTGAGTACTTAATATATATTTGCATGCCATTTTTGAATAATGCATATATATGTCAAGGGGTGGGTAGGGTGGGGCAAAGATATGTTCCTTGTCAAATTGATTAATAGGACGGCATTTGTGAAAATTGAGCATTTGGTGAAGAAGATGATGATGATCAGGACAATGATGATGGAGAAGATAATGAGGTTTATAATTAGAAAGAAGCTCTAGAAATATTTGCCAAGTATCTTTAAGTATTTTACTTTGTTTAAGTTTATTCATTTCAACAAAGTTATCACTTTGATTTTGCTTGTGAATGGAATGTTAATGTATACCTTCCTATATGCAGGTTGCAATGGATGATGAGTTTCATTGTTGATGGAAATTAGAACATGATGGGAGTAAATTGGATGATTCTTTTTGATTTTGTAAATTTGGGGTATAAGAATAATTTTTGTTGCTATAATATTTTCACATCTTTTTTGTTAGGAAACTTATGCAAGTGGATCTATTGAAGATATTCTCTCATCATTTTTTGCTAGTTAGGAAACTTATGTAGGTATTGGAGAATTTAATCTATGTGTTTCAAGAACCATGATTAGATCTTTTATTTGCTATTGTCTTGGAGACTAATTGTAGTATTATATGACTTTTTTACTTGACTGTAGTTCACAATTTGAATTTTTTATGTACTTGGCATTATATTTTATGTTGTATCTAGAATTTTGTTACTTTTACATGTATTGTTTGATGTGTAATTTTATGCAATAGGATAGCAAGTGCATTTGAAAGAAGAAATTACATGTATATGTAATAGCTATATATGATATTTCCAGGTGGGGTTTGTAAAATAGTATTAAGATACTTTTTTGTGTCCAAGTAGTCACAAGATTTTTTGGGTTTAAGTGCTCTAAAATATTTGTTAGGACACTATTAGGTGTTGATAAAAGTTATTTGACATAAAATATATGTCTCATGTCTATCTAAAGGTAAAAATAAGTGTCCCAAAAAGGTATTTAAATGGCATTTAAAAATGTCTTCAAAAGTTAGTGACATTTATAATTGCCCCAACAATGTCTTTTAGGGGTATATATAAATATCTCTTGTAATTGCAGAGGCTTAAATAAGTGTCCCAAAAATTTCCTTTGCAAAATTAGTGACTTTTGATAAGGTATATACAAGTGCCTCAAAAAAGTACTATTGTGACACATATAAGTGTCGTAATAGCCAAAAATTAAGAGGCATTTAATAAGTGTCCCATGAGCTAATGCGACATGCAACTATGCAACACATATATTATTTGCCCTAAAATATGTAAGTGCCTCAAAATAGTATACATTAGGACATTTTTATTTGCCTAGAAAAGTGATTTTTGTTGTAGTGCACATTTTAGAAATGTGTAGGCAATATTATAAATATTCCTTAATGTCCAAGCATATAGTGGCGAAACAGTACAAGCATTTTTACTATGCTTTCCCAACTATAGCCAATACTCTAATTAATATTTTAAACAAATTACCCTTATTTTTACATTATAAAAATATTTTTTATACCTATTTACATATTCGTTCACATAATAAATTTTAAATATATTATTATTCAACAATCAACACCAACCAATTCAAAAAAATATTCAGTGTAACTATCCATTGAAAATCAGTTAAAGCATAGAGTCATAACTAATGTAGTTCAACATCCTAAAATCAACTAGAAGTCCAATAATAGTTCCATGAGTAAATTGACATTACACAACCATTAGAGTAAAAAGAAAAAAGTATCACTAATCAAAGTCCACTGACAACCATCTGTCACATCAATTTTTGTTTCTTCTTGAAAGTTCTGGAGCATCCTCATCACAAACCCCCATATTATCATCAAGAAAGAATGCACGAGTTACCAAAATTGTGTACAATAATATAATAAATAATCTAATATGTCAATTATTTTGAGAAAAATAGCATTATGTCAAACAAAAAACATAGAAAACCTTAACATGGAGGGAAAAAAACATAATAAACCTTAACATGGAGAGTGAAATGAGTAAATGCTAATAGTTGTTACATCACTATCTCTTGAGAAACTTGAATAAATAAGCATAAATAGGAATTATATTAGAATAAGTATACCTATATCACTATTCCATATATATTACAATTTCAAGTTATAAACATGGCACAACAAAATTACTCAAAGTTTTCTTACCTATATGGTGATGATAATGAACATATTCAAACACACTACATGGACAACAGACACAAATTTTGCCAAACACAAAATCATCAGATATAATTCAATCACACCAAAAACTCAATTTACAACAAAATATTATAATATAAATAGAACAGCAGACACAAAAAATATCTAGCTAGAACATCTAGTCATACTTGGAGTATAACCGCTCATATGAGACGTTCACTTTTACATCAAATTATTTTGATGAAACACTAATGAAACAAATTGCATGTTACTGGTTTAGACTAATATACATAACATTATAATATAATTAAAAAATGTATATTATGCCTCAACACAATTACCTAATCATCAGGGTTATGGTCAAGTGTAGCATGAAAGCCATCATCGCATTCCAAATGAGCACTAGATCCAAACATTGCCTACAAAGAATCCATTATAAGTATTTTATCTTTTCTAACTAATGCATGAAAATAATCAATATATATGTAATGCTAAATTGAGCACTGAATGTACATGTTGGAGTTGATTTTTCATGAGGGGATGATACAAAACCAACTCCATCAATGTTGTTTCAAGCTACTTGAAATACTTGCAATGCAGAGTGTTCCAACAAACTCGCCAAAAGGTCTACCTTTTTTTGCATTATATCCATTTGAGAGTGAACTTGAGTTATTTCGACCTTCACCTCATTCTACAACTCAGCACAAATCTCTTCAAGAAGCTCTTCCTACTTACAAAATCCAGAAGCAAAAGAACTTCCACTAAATTGCGTAGGTGTAATCCCTTTCTCTATACACTTGAAACGTCCATGCTCATCAACTCCAATGACATTGTTGAACAATTCATCCTTGAACTTTTTAATCCTCTCAATTTCAGGCACTTGATTGACTTGTTCTTCTATCACATCCTAATTCAATAGGAAAAAAATGATACTATATTAAAAAGATATTATGTATAAAAAATTGATATGATGATATAAAGTTTATATAATTCTCACAAATAACTCAATAGTCTCTTGATTTGCATTCCTCCCTTACTCTCTTCAACGGGAGGCCAACCATAAATCTAACTTTGTGGGATTATATATCTCGATCTCCTTAAATTGATTATTCAATGTTATAAATTAACAAATAAGAAATATATAATTCTTTATAAAGCAATAGATATACTTGAGAAATAAGAAATTATTCTTTATAAATTAAGAAATAAGAAATATCTCCTTAAGCTGATTATTCTATGTGGATGTTTTTGAGTGTTCCTAGTCTCTGTTTTTCATCTTGCTTGTTCCTACAATAATTAAATATCTTGAAGTAGCAATATTTTTTAATATCAAATTTTAAATAGATATACTTTTACCTTATAATAAGTATATGAATAATATAAGTGAACTCCAAAAATTCTTAACTTAGAATTTTTAGATTTTCCAATTACCAACACATCTACTTTTTTCCAATAATCCACAAGTGCAAGCCATTGCCTAAGCTCTAATCACTTATTTGGCACCACAATAAGATACTCTGGATCATCCTTATATGGCTCATAATAAAAATACTTCAAAGTACTCTTCCTACCTTTCCATAGAGAATTTAGATTTGTCAACACATACTTCTTTGCTTCTAGGAGCAATATAGTGTTAGCCTACATGAATACCAATTATTGATATGAGCAATAAGGAAAAGAATAAAATACAAAATATAATAGATTGCATCATATCACAAATTTCATTACTTGAACTTCATTCCACATATCATCAGGTCTTGATTTTGGCATGTTAGACCACTTCTCAAAGTTTAAAGGCAACAAATTCTCCATTTTTGCAAGGACCCCACAAGCGGTGCTCAATTGTGCTTGGTCTTTGCCAACAATCTGACCAAAATCATTAAGCTCTACTTCTAATGGTATACCACTATTCCACCTAGCTGGTAAGCGTGAGGAACTTCTACCTTTTCTCTTCGATGATCTTAGCAAAAGAAAATACATCATAAAATATAATAAGAACATATTTACAATATGTGCAGGAATTTATTATTGGTGAATTGATACCTGATGTGGTTGTAGCTGGTCCAGTAGATCCATGAGATTCACTTTATTGTGGTGACTCTATAGACTGAATAGATTGAGATGATGAAACATTATTGTTTGTACCACTTACTCCTATAATAGCATGAATGTCTCCACCTATCATGGTCTCACGCATATGCTTTCTTGGTGTCCCCATCATGACACCTAAATTAACATGCATACAACAAGAAAATCATTAACTCAATTTTCAAGTAATAGAATTTAAGAATGAAAATGTAATATATTATTCACATATCCAAAGATCAAGAAAGGAAAAAACTCATATCCAAAGATCAAGAAAGGAAAAAACTAACTTAAAATAAGCAAATACATGCCATTCATGACAAGTAAAAAGTACATAAAATTTACTGATATAAACCTTCATATTACCCCTAATCTATTTCATTATAGTAATCATTTTCATCAAATTAATCATTGTCATGCACATCAACTAAAGTTCTATCAACTCCATCTTGAACCCAATTAGTATTCTTGTCATTTATTGGAATACATTCATCCAATAACTGGTTGTTGTAAGGTTTTGTTGTATACATTTGTGAGTATACATCAAAATCATCTCTTTTTGTCATTGGTACTACAATCTTCCACTTAGGATTCATGGGATCAGCAACATCCCACACTTGCTCTGCTTGATTAGATAAGATAAAGGGCACATCACTGAGAAGATTATCTTTATACATTAATCAATTAAACTTCACAAGCTTGAATTTATATGTATCTTTCATCAACCCTCCCTTATCAATATCAATCCAATCATACTTAAATAGTGTGAACTTCAAATTTTAGGCATAATGTATTTCAATAATATCATATGGGATGCCATAATAGGAGACTTCAACCATATGAGGTAAGTTTCTTTTCCTTCATCATGAGATTTAGCATGAAAGCAAAAGCTATTCACAATGCATTCATTATAACTCTTCCTATGTGCTATGGGACCATTAGCCAATCTTCTAATTGCATCTAAGAAAGAGGTTGTATTTTTCCTATCATATACCTGAGTTTAAGAAAATCAAATGGTGAACACTTTGAAATTTATTAAATAATAATCATATTATGCAACTTGTATAGTCTAATACTTACATAAGACTTGAAACACTCATGAAATGTTGCATTGTGGATTCTATCAATTTTCTTTCGTGATGTTATTCATCTCTCCCTTGCAATAGAAGCAACATGGATGTTGTATCATCACTATGTAGTTTATTAAACCTTTATATAAATCAATAGATAACTACTTCTATATTAACAACATGACTTATGACTTGTATAGATCGACTAATTTAACATGTGCAAGAATTAATCGATGTGCTTGAATTAGTGTGGTATTGTCAAATATCCTCTACTTTCTCTTTTCTAAAACTCAACCCATAAGATTGTGTCCAACCCAATTCCATAAAGGTCTAGTTTCTTTAGTTTCAATTTCCCCAAAATATTAAGCACAACAGTTCATGCACTCATCCATCAGTAGCCTTTAGCTATAGATCCTTCCGGTCATGCTCGATTGTGAACATACTTTTTCAAGGTAATTAATTACCTAAAATAATTAAATTGAAATATTTAAAATAACTTTGATATGCAACTAAAGTTTAAATCAAAGTAAAGTTATATATTCTCAAATTACCTTTTGATTGGATATATCTATCAAAATTAAACTAGGCCACCTTTTGACCCCTGATCAACCAAATGGATAGGAAGATGCTCCACAATATCAAGGAAAGATGGGATAAATATTTTCTCTACGTTGCATAGTATAAGAGATATACGACCTTTCAATTTGCCCATAGCAAATGTAGTATTAGATTTAGAACACAAATGTTTCCAAAAATTCGCTAATTCAATCAACACACTCACTACATTCATTAGCAGTGCTCTATGAGTTGCAATAAGAAGCAACTATTAGATTAAAACATAGTTTTCGTGGCTTTTCAATCCATTAATAGTTCTAGATACAATGTTAACATGACGTGCAATGTTAGATGCATATCCATCCAAAGTTGTGATGCTCTTTAATACTGTGCAAAATAAATCCTTTTATTTCTTACCCATTGTAAATATAGGAAATGGGAGATTGCCTCTCCTAGAAGGTTGTGGTTGTGTCCATAGAGGCCTGTGCATATTCATTGATTTCAATTGTATTCGATCCTATTGATGATCTTTTGATTTCTTTTTATCAGCTAATATGGTTTATAGAATATTATCACTCACATTTTTCTCTACATGCATTACATCAAGATGTGCCTAATCAAGTTATATTCCTAATATAGGAACTCAAAAAAGATACACTTATTTTTCAATTTTGCTCATCCAATTTTTCCTCACCAATTCTAGACACCCTTTTCAATAGATCTTCTTTATTGTATTAAGTTAATATTTGATATTAGTCAAACTTTTGCAATACTTGTGACCCTATGAGAGGAATAGAAGCCCTTCCTAAAACTATTTTTCCATCAAATGACATGATGTCTCTTCGAAATTGATGGCCTATTGGCAACAAATGTTGATGACCCAATAATAATCTTTATGACAATCATCTACTCTTTTATGCCATGTATTTCTTCCATAATAAGAGCATGTAAGTTTGCCTTTAACACCCCAACCAGATAACATTGAGTAAGTAAGGAAGTCACTAATTGTCCATAATAATGACACACACATTTGAAACATTTGATTACTAAAAGCATCAAAAGTTGAAACCCCAACCTCCCATAAATCTCTTAACTCCTCAATCAGTGGCTACAAGTATACATCAATCTTTTGACCTAAACTTAATAGCCCATCAATGAGTGTTGACAAGATAAAATAGGTTTGTTTCATGCAAAACCATGGCGGCAGATTATATGGTATTAGAATCACTAGCCAAATACAGTAACTTGATGTCAGAGTTCTAAATGCATTGAAACTATCTACCGATAGACCAAGTCTAACATTGCACACATCATTAGCAAATGTGGGGAATTTCTTATCAAATTCTTTCTACGCAAAAGAATCAGCAAGATATCTAAACACACCATCATCTTTTCAAATTTCCACATGCCATCTCATGTTAGATGCAGTCTTACGTGACATAAATAATTTCTATAGTCGTGGCTTTGATGGAAAGTATCTCATTTGCTTTATAACCAATTTTCTCACCTTATCTCAATAATGAGAAATGCCAAAAATGTCACAAATATTCTTATCTTTATCTTCCTCTCTAAATAACATGCAATTGTTAAGATATGCATCCTATGTCTCATAAAAGCCAAAATCATTGATTAGATTCTTCACTTCATAACATGACTTAGGAATTTTTGCACCATTAGGAAGTAAATCCTCCAACATTTCTAGTATAATATCAACTAACTTATCCACCCACATAATGCCTCAGCTTCAAGAACATAAACAATAAGAGACAACTTAGTGAATTTTTTATTCCTTGCGTATACCTCTATCTTTGCATCTTTCAATAACTTGAAGAGCTTTTTAGTTTCTTCATTTGCTTCATTAACATGTTCATTTGTATGTAATAATTCATTTATCTCATTAGTCTCTATATCAGTAAAGCCCATTGCATCATGCACCATTTAACTTATATCACTACTTGCATCATTTAAACTTAGGTTCTTATCTATACTCTCATTATCACAATTTTGCAAATTCAATGGTTCCCCATGATTAACCCAATTCTTGTAGTTTGTATAAAAACAATTCATCACACAATGGACTAAGATATCATTTTGAGACTTGTTAAATTAATTTCTACACGTCTTATAAGGGCAACAGACTATGGCTTCAGTTTTCTTATCCTTGAATGGAAAATCAATAAATTTACCAACACCAAACAAATGTTTAGATCATATTTTAACAAACTAATCCAACTCTTATCCTTTATGCATTATAACTGCAATAATTACAAAGACAAAAACCATATTTGTAAGTTATGAATGATGTAATTTGTTTTGATCGGTGAGGTCCCAAAGTCTTCATTTCTCACATCATTCGGGCATAATAGGCCTAGTACGATATCAAACTCTGAATAAAACAACTTATGATATACAAACTAATTAAACAAAAATAAAATGTCACATATATTATACCAACAAGAAAAATGCCATGTAAAAATTGTGCTCTTCTTAGATGTAGATATTTTTTTACTCTCACTCGTTACTACTTATTAACAAATAATTCAAAGGCACATTTTTGAAATATTCAAGCTAAAAAACTTGCAGAACAATGCCAAGTGATAATGTCAAAATTAATGAACACTAATTTAAAAATAACAAAAAAGAGAGAGGTACATTTAGGATCATGCAATTATTGTAATTTACTAGTGCATATGAGTCTTACTTGTTTCAAGTATACTTCCATAAGAGCCCCTAAGCAATTGGACTTGGGTGCTTAGGGTACTGCAAAACTTTTCTATAATTACTTCAAGTTGCTAAAAAATTAACCAAAAGAAAAAAAAAAGAAAAATTAACCAGAAAATGAACCTATTTTGAATTTGATTGATGAAGAATTAATTTCTTAGAACACATATTTTAATTTTTTTAAAATTAATACATGTACACAGACACCCACTAATCTCCTTATAAACGTTTTGCATGGAGAGAAAGAATATAACAACCAAAACTAAGTTGCATCAAGACCAAATAGGCCAATTTCTTTAGCATATGAGATATTACAAATGAAAGGATGAAGAACGCAACATATATTGTACAGAAGAAGGGGAAGATGGGACCCTAAAGCGCTTCCCTTTGCACCCAGAAGGAAGATCTAACTAATTATTATTGATTAATTTAGAATTAATTAATTTTAACTTAATTTTGGTTCATTTGTAATTTGCTTTGATATTTCTCGTGCATGTTGATAAGTTGAATTGTATTTCTAGCTAATTAATTTTTTCTTAATTTCTTTCAAGAGGGGAAGAAAATCAAAAAGTTGTTGGATGATCCATTTTTTTGTCAATTTCATGAAATTCACTTGGATCCTTGTTCCTTGTGATACATTTATTGGTTTGAAACACGGGGACATGAATCAAATTGGGTCATATGATTTGAAACTTAGTCAATGATATTTGAACTTAGTAATATGTTTAGAATTATATCTTTTATGAGTGTTGAAACTAATTTATGGTAGATTCAATCATTCAAACCTAAGTCGCTGAAATTGTGTACTATCCTCTACATCATTCAAACAAGCAATGAGGAAGATAGCATAAGGTGGGTTGTACTTGAGGAAATTAAGGTTGTTGGAAACTTGAAGTAGACAATTTGTGTTAACGTGAATCTTGTAAATTTTCATCTATCATAAAAGATAGGATGCTGCAATAGCAAGTAACCTATGGTAGAAGAATTAGAAAAAAAATCCTCTCTACTATATTTTGGAATTATAGAACGAAAACATCTATAGGATATATACTTTAGATGGTTTTCTCATTTTCATTTTTATGGTTAGTTGGAAGCGTTTCTTCTTAACCCCGAAGATGACATGCATTAGTTCACTGGCAAGAACATGATATTTAGTTTTACTGCATAAATATGCAGGAATTAAGAGCGATTAATTGGTTGACTCATAATGCTCCAATATGCCAAGTTGGCAACGCTAGAAACCTAATAATTAAATTGAAACTCAACAAACCATTGTTAGATACATGAAATACAAAATTCTAAGCACATCTATAAACTTCAAACACACATTGTATAAGCTTGCTAACATAAAAGAATCTTAATGAGTATGGTCTAACTATAGTATGTTGTTCATTTTCAAAGTGATTGTTTCACAAATTCATTTTTAGTTATTTAGAGGCTTAAACTTCATACTGTTGTTTCTCCATTACTAGGTTCAAACATTGGAGGTTAGACCCAAGTATCATATTCATAGTGCTTGTATAGGAACAGGAATTGTATAATCATTTAAGAATTAGAGCCACGAACATAATTTAAATTATGATTAGCAATTTAATTTGAGCTACCAAAATAATGTGGCAGAGTAATAGGTGAAATTCAATAAGATGCCATATCGCATTAAGAACTCATTTTGCTAAAAGTAGAGAAAGATAGTTTAGTTTCTCTTTTGAAAATGAAGACATCGACCATAGACTGATGGCAAACTAGATACACCTAAAAGTAGATAGTATCTCATAGCAACAAAAATATAATTTCTTAATATATATCAGAAAAGTGTCTCAATACCAAACATGTGCTAAAAATAGACTATATGCCTTGACATGAAAGGTAAATGCCATCAATAATGTAGAGTACTAACATCATGCAACTAAAATTCATATACAACTTTAAGACAAAGGATATGTAGCAGTGATGGGAATGATTGTTCATATTGATGCAAATACATATATCATTAATTCATAATTACTAATAGTTACGAAACAAACTAATGCTACATGCAGAGTTTAAATGCCACACAAGAATCAAATGAAAAACCAAGAATTGAGAGGTATGCAACTTGAAAGCAAAAGATTAAGTGAAAAATCACAAATTCAATACATCAAACAACTAGATACATAAGGAAAAAAAAGCATGTTCCCACAACCCACATATTCAAAAACATCACGGGCGCTAGTTCGTATAATGCACAAGTAAACTAGAGAATTCAAAAGTATAAACAAATAAAATTCAGCAAAGAAGTCCACAATTCAAAAAATTAATTACCTTGAAGCAAGATTCCCACAAGTTTGGGAGAAATGGAGAAATTGCTAGTGAAAGGATACCTAAAAGTGAGGTTCCCAATGTTAACACACGTCTAAAACAGAAAAGCAACCCTTAGAACTCCTTAAAGTCTCCACAAAGGGTGAAAGGATAGAGCAAAACTACTTTAGAAGTCTACGTTGAATAAAATAAGTTGAGGAAAGAAAATTAGTGACAATTTTTCCCAAAAATTCGGACGAGTATGCAAACTGAGGATGGCGATGGGAACAATAGCAGTGCGTTAGGTGAGTGAATCCCACTTCTTTTTGTTAGGGCATGAGGAGTAGCATTTATTTCAAAAGCTGATTTATATAAAATGTGATTTAGATATAATTGTTTTTTAAAAAAGCGAGAGAACAAAAAATAAATCAAATAACTTTTTATTCTTGTTAAACAAAATAATAGGAAAGACTTTAAAAGTGTTGGTAAATAGGAAAAAAATTAAAAGAAAATAATTTTTTTACTTACTATCACAAAAGCATAATTGATAATTAAGTATTGCCTACAATTTAATTTTTAAGTGTAGGCAATTTACAATTTTATTCTTTACGCTTATAAATGTGTAAGCAATAATTAAGTATTGTCAACAATTTAGCTTGAAAGCATATACAAATTGAAATTTTATTCTTTATGGTTGAAAAAGCATAAGTAATAAGCATGTAATATCTATGGTTTACTCTTAACCGTAGGCTTTAATAAATTTTAATACCCACGCAATTTAAGTGTGGGTAAAAATTTATTCTCTACGATTTATTAAGAATAACTGAAAATGAGGTGGTAAATAACACATTTTTTTGTAATGAACATAGCCTATAGGTTTCAACTGGGAATGCCTCGATTTTTTCAAGATCATTGAGCTCCAAGTTTATCCAACTGTTGATGCTTTTCCTTGCCCCTCCCTTCCCCACTAAAAAAAGAGGAGAAGAAGAAGAAGAAAAAGGATTGGGTTGAGATGATCTTCCACCTTAGAAATTGCATGTAAAATATGGTCATGGCATTTAATTACGCTATTAGATAGAATTAACCCCAGCTTCATTTTTATTTTTTAAAAAAAATAGTTTGCTTTCTACAAATTTATATATTCATCCCAAAATAGCCTTCTGCTCAGAATACTATATAGTGTAAAATCTTAGTATGATTTTTAAAGGCAAAATTATAGAAATATTTATATTTTCTTTTATTTTTCCAACTCACATTTAAAATTTTAATTGAATTCCTAATATTGACTTAAGATGGAAAGCACGTAGAAATATTGAACAACAATATATTAAGGACATGTTTGGTTCTATGGACATGGCTTGATTGATAATTTAATCAAGCCATGTCAAGTGTTTGGATAGCATGATACAAGCCCAAGATTGATGATAAGCCCGGTCCACAATCCTCAAAGCAATTGATTGTTAATCCCTACCTTAGGGCCTTGATTCCATAATCCAAAAACTGAGTGGATAAAGAAATTAAGCTTCTGCCAATTTTACCCATGCAAAGCAATAAAATTGGATTGTATTACCCTTATTTCAACATAAAATAATATTTTTGAACACAGACTAAATTATTTGCAGCCTTTCACTATTTCCCCAAATTGGTTGAAAGCTTGTAGCCCTAACTAAGTGAAGAAATGTTTGGAAATATGCTACCCATGATAATACTTGCCCTCTAAGATGCAGTCCCCGTTGAGTAAATTAAAGGTAGGATTGTTGTGAGGGTAGAAGCGAGAAAGGTAAGCTATTTCTTCTGTTTTCTAAACAGCTCATTTCGCTAAATACGATTTAATCGAAGACGTAGGTGTAAGTAATGACGATTTGTTTAGAATATCTTTAGATCTTCAATGGGCTTTGTTTCTTATGTTGAATGTGTATAGAATTAGCATGTTTCTTATGTTGAATGCATATCAGAAAATTGGTATACATGGTTTGAAGAATATCTGTCTACATAGATATTCGATTTTTATTTATTTTTTCTATTTTTTTTGGTATTGTATTCTAATAAAACGAGTAACTATGTTTAACATCTGTACATATGTATTGTCTATATTCTATCATGTAGTTTCAATACAAGACATAGATGGAGGGCATGAATGTTTTCATAGAGATCTTCTGATTTTTGAGTGCGCTTTGTTTTTTTTGTTCAATACATTTAAGATAATCGATTAATGTTTCTTTTTGTTTATTTTTCATTTTCTAATAAAACAAGCAACCATGTTTGAATTTTTCTAACATCACACATCTAAAAATGCATTTGATATATTCTATCATCTACTTTGCCCTCCATACAGAATTCACTCGAGTTGGCTCCAAAGTGTCAATTTCATTTGTATTTGGAGATAATTCTAGTTAGGTGAAAAGGTATTCCACAAAAACTCTTCTTCTTCTTTTCTTGCAAGTGTGCTAATTTTAGGCAAGTTTGACACCTATCTTTGAAATATTGCAGTGCTAAGTAAGTTAGCATATCATTCACTTGAGATAGATGACAATTTGTTATAAGTGAGTAATTTCCATTGATCTGAATAGATATTCATACTGGATAAAGAAATTATTACTTCTAAAGTTATTGTTGAATTAATATGTATTTATGATTTTTGGTACAGTTGTTTCTAAGAGGAAATATGTACAAAGCATCAAGAGATCCTTCTCTTACTTGAGGAGATCATGAGAGACACTAAGTTTTTTTTAACATCATTTTTTCATGCATATCAAGCTTGTGTTGGGCGATGTGTGACCTCACACCGTATTAGACAATTGGCGTATAGTTTAACAGATAGAGTACCTCACCAAATTCAATATTTAAGTGAGATTATAGATATTGATGATGTGTCTTGCATAGATAATTTGAGAATGAATAGAAATGCCTTTGCTCACTTGTGCTTCCTCCTAGAAACTATAGGTGGCCTTGTTGCTACAAGGCATATTAGTATTAGTGAGCAGACAGCAATGTTCTTAAGTATTTTAGCACATCATAAAAAAGTACGTACTGTTGGACATAACTTTTATAGGTCTAGCTACGATGTTAGTAAGCACTTTAGTGCAATTCTAAAAGCATTGCTTAAGTTGCACACATTATTTCTTGTTAATTGGGAGCCTATTCAAGAAGATTGCACCAATGAGAGGTGGAAATGGTTTAAGATATCTTATGAATGTTGATAACTAGTGTACGTTTCATGAAATACTAGTATGATATAACATTGATTGCAAATTGATATTATGTCTATTAATATAAGGATGCCTAGGTGCATTAGATAGTACTTACATTGAAGAGTTGCTCAAATAGAGAAAGTTCGATATAGAAACAGAAAAGGGGAAATTGCAGTAAATGTACTTGGTGTTTGTGATCAAAACATGAAGTTTGTTTACATATTAACTGGTTGGGAGGGTTCTACTATAGATCGACAGGTTTTGCAAGATGCCATTACTAGATCAAATGGGTTAAGAGTTCCCAGTAGTATTTTCTAATTAATACTATTATCCAAAAAATTAGCATGTTTTGCTCCTACCTCTTTATGCTTTGTACATTTCTAATTAAACATTACGTGTACAATGTATGGAACAGGAAATTACTATCTATGTGATTGTGGGTACACTAATGGCGATGGTTTTTTAGCGCCATACAGAGGTGTTAGGTATCATTTGCAAAAATGGGATAATGGACATTCTGCACCCCAAAACTTCCAAGAAATTTTCAATTTAAAGCATGCTAAGGCGCGCAATGTCATAGAGAGGTCCTTTGGGTTATTAAAGTCAAGATGGGCTATACTTAGGAATAATTCATATTACCCTATCAAAGTGCAAAATCGCATTGTCATGGCATGCTGCTTACTCTACAACTTCATTCGAACTTAGATGCCAGTAGACCCATTAGAGGATGAACTTTCTAAGATTATTAACCCTAACAATGATCCAGAAGTTGCTTTCATTGAGCAAGTAGAGTCGTCACAGTTGTGGACTAATTGGAGGAACAATCTAGCTAGGTCTATGTATGCTAATTTGAGAGGGGCTAGTTAGTTACCTGTATGCATTGTTGTAAGATTGTAATACTATTTTTTAGCTATATGTATGTACTTGTGAACATTTGTATATCTATTGAAATCTTATAGGCATATAAATTTTCCATGTTTTATTCACTTTCTAGTATTATACTAGTTTTCCATGACTACATTTCACATAGTTGTGTATTAATATTTTATAATTGTCATTTAAATGAGCCATACATTTACCATGACACTAGTTTTAATTATTTTTCTTAACGCAAAAACCTTTATTAGAAAAACATATTTTGATGGCTTGCAGGATTAATGGAGCCAAACGTAAGCAAGCAAAAATCTAGTGTAGGAAAAAGATCAAATAAAACAAAAGGATCTTGGGCTTCCCAAGAAGAAAGGGCACTTGTGTTTGCATTAAAGGATTTAGTACTAAGAGATTGGAAATGCAACAATGGATTCAAGACTGGATACCTCGAACGTCTTGAGAATGCTATGGTCCAAGCTTTCCTGGGAACAGACATAAGAGCAGATCCCCACCTAAATTCCAAAATTCATGTATGGAAGAAAAACTATGGTTGTTTAAGTACAATGCTTTCAAGGAGTGGTTTTGGGTGGAATGATGCATCTAATACCATAGATGTGGAAAATAATCAAGTGTGGGAAAACTATGTCAAGGTACTAGCATGCCTTTTAACTTTATTAAGTTTTTCAGCATGCCTACTAGTGAAATGCGATGATAGAATATATATTGTTACTTAGGTTTCTTACTTGTACAAATGGTTGGTTTCATTTGTTAGCATATTCTTTAAAGTATTATAATTAAGCCCTTCTGTGTGTACCTTAAATTTTGTAGACTGATAGCAATGCACGTACGATGAGACACAAAGCTTGGCCATTTTACAAAGATTAGTGCAATATATTTGGGAAAGATAGGGCAATAAGAGAAAATGCAGAAGGTTTTGTTGATGTGGTCCAAGAATTGCTTAGCAAAGACACCGAAAGACAAACTGAGACTGGGTGTGATTTCATGCCCGTTTTCTACCTAGAGGATGAATAACCAAATTTCACGTCAATATATCATGGTGATTCCAACGCAACTACAAAAAGTAAATCCTCAAGGAAAAGAAAGTCCACTGATGATACTGATGAGCGTTACTTGGAATTGATGAGCTCATTTTGTGAGAAGACAGATGCACGATTAGGTGATATTATGAGAAGAATTGGTTTTGAGCATGACGCATCTATATCCAGAAAAGCGATTTTTGAGGCACTTGGTAATATGCATAGTTTTGGGATGGAAAAGAAGATATATGTTGCAAAGCTTTTAATGAACAACATAAAAGACTAGGACCTTTTCTTCAATTTTCCCGATGAGGCAAAAGGTGTGATGGTGAAGATGATACTTGATGGCAGAATCTGAAACATTCTGGGATCAAAGAACTAAGGTTTTCATATTTATATGTTTTTGCTATTTAAATCTTGTGACAGCTTATATCCACGGTGTTTTGACTGATATGACTTTAGGATCTGTTGCTATATTTTGTATCTATTTGACAGACAAATGAGCATGAAATGCTGGAAAATGTTTGTGTTATAAGATCATTTGATGATATTGTGTATTTTGCTATGATATTATGTGTTAAAGCTAAGTGTTGGTTCAAGTTTGTGGTGGTGATTGTTGATACTTTCTGATATGCTATGTAGGAGTTTCTTGACTTTGGATTGCTGTTTTTCTGTTCATGTGTGCACAGATTCAATCTATACCTAGTATGTGCTCTAAGATTTTCCTCTATCCTTGCTTGTAACATGTTTCTAGACATACAGTGCAGTAGATTGTTAAAACAAATTTATTTTAAAGACTCTATGTTTAGTGTGTTTTTTATGGTTCTAGATAAGTAACTACCTTTCTGATGGCAAACAAGTTGGCGGGCTTACCTTTTCTTGGCCAAATTTGTAGTATTAATCCATCTTTATGATTTTACAAGCACCCAGGTTATTAGTTTTTCCAGTTTCTTCAACCAACATGCTCATGCCCACGGGAACTGTAGTCTTTATCATATTTAACAACAGAAATGAGAAGCAACTATAGATTTAGGCTTGGCTTTTATCATGCATACTACAAGTAAACTCATGTTCAGTCGAAAAGGAAAATATTTGAACCCCAACTATGCCAAATACATGGATACAAACCATTATATTACATTAACGGCCATAGGGTACATATTTTACACTCCTTTCTATACTTGGAAATGTGAAGGATGTGTACAATCTTTCCCTACAACACACATACAAAAACTATATATAAACATGCATATATACTAAACACACTTGGCTGAACCACATACGGTAATATAACATATAATATTTCCAGCAATAGACAACATTTAGCAGACAACAATAGGTCACACTAATTGATCTTAGTAGGGAAATTTGACACACTTGAGCTAGGTCCAACAACTGCACTAGTGTCGGAGGCATCCAAAGAAAATATGTGTTCCATTAAAGGATCTGAGGTTGAGTTAGAAGCATATCCAGCCAAGTTCTTCCATCTGAAACCTTCATAGCTCTCTTCAGTGGTCGAGGATATGGTAATAGTAAGCAGAGGACACTGTGCTAGTAGTGGTCTTGTAGCCTTATTCTCATCATCGGATTCAGACTCCACAACAATGACATTGCAATCATTAGATCGTGGCATGATAGCTTCTCTTCCAAATATGGCACAAAGCTCATGAAACTCCGGGTCACCATGTGTTTGACATGCATGTCCCAACTGGTCTTGCTGCACAATGAATTAAGAAAGAATGCAGTCAACATTCATGAATAATATCAAAACATTATAATACTTGATTTAAGATACCTTTTCTATACGTATATGTACATACCTTAAGGATGTAGTCCCAAACAAATGGTGGAGCTCTTACTCGATTGGTTGTTGGATCATATTCTATGCCGGATTATTTTGATATCCAACTAAAAGTCCTATGCCTTTTTGAAGGAACCTGACCCTTCTTGTGCATTGTTTAAAGGGAAAAGTAGTGTGAAATTAGCTATTGACAACATCATTGCAGTTAAAATTGCATGTGCATTGATATGCCCAACACAGAAATTTCCAAGTTTTACATGATCTACCAACACTTGAATAAATAATTTTTTAATTGGCATGTGCCAATCAACATCATAGAGAAAATCTGCTTGCTTCAACATTTTCTTCAGAGGCATTTTTGATTCTTCTCCTCCAAATATATTTTTGATAGATTTTGCCACAATTGTTGCTCGATGAACATGCATATCTATTTGTTGCTACAAAATTAGTTGTCACATGCAGTACAGTTTCTTATCCAACAGTTGCCTTCATCCTCACTCCTAATCCAACTTAGACTTATTTAACTTTATGTTGTCATTCTAACATCTCTTGGAATGGACTGCTCAAAGATATTCTTTAAGATAAATGTGCTAAAAACAAATCAATGCTGAATGCTTTCTGCTGATCTGTCCATCAAATGGCATGTTGTTGGATATAGCCAAGTGCAGGGAATATTTCATGCATACTCTTCAATTGCTTGTAGCTTTAGGAAAACATAACTTTGTGTCAACCACAAAATGGTCTTCAACCACAACATGCAAGAGAAAATAGTACCAGCATAGCTGTATGAATACACATGTCCCAACTGGACTTAGATTTGCTACAAGAGTGGGACGGGTTATTTATTAGTAGAAGAACAAGTTAAAAACATAATTTAACATTAATATTATTTCTATATTAATTGAAAGTTTTCATTGTTGTGTTAATATCAATATATATTTATAAAATTAAATATAATTATTATGTTATTATGACACCACACTAGTTCAATCAGTGATCAAATTGGTTGAACCGATTAAACCAATATCCAGTAAGGTCACCAATACATTGTTCGGTCCGATTTTGAAAATATTTATATTAATTATTTATTAGTTGTGTACAACATTTCAAGTTAGATGTTATTAAGATACGTAACCACAGTGTTTTTTAAGTCAATCCATCCTTGATAAATTAGCAATATTTACATGTTTCTCCAATAAAAATTGCAAAGGTTACTTATAGTGAGCCTTTTTAAGCACATTGCCATGATTAATTTACAAGTCCATTTGCATTAAGATACCGTGAACTAACAATTTGGATAACTCTTTAATTACTACTAGATCATTCATGCATTACAAAATTCATACAAGTTTGATAATAGTATCCACAAATTCAAGAAAAATAACTAAGTACTACGAATAAGGTCACCATCCATGACAACACAACCATGAGCATCATTCTTTTTTGCCTTTGCTTGTACACAGCTAATTCATCCTCTATACGATTGATACGGATTAACAATCTTGGAATAATCTATTTTGATCGAGCACACATTTTCGGATCACACCAAACAAAAAAGTCACTTTTTTGCGTCTATCATCAATCCAAAACTCTAACACTTGAGATTATATTAATTATCAAAGTACCAAAACAGCTATAACATACTTGTAAAGAAAATTCCTTACCC
This sequence comes from Jacaranda copaia, assembly GCA_014898725.1. Lineage (NCBI taxonomy): Eukaryota > Viridiplantae > Streptophyta > Magnoliopsida > Lamiales > Bignoniaceae > Jacaranda > Jacaranda copaia. Next base: position 90,934 of record JACGDI010005398.1, on the reverse strand, counting down.
CTCTCAATGGACATGACGTAAATCTTCTTCCTAGATTATTATTGGTCCATGAAGTTTGCATTGTCAATTGAAAACCACGGAAACACTGCATTTGTTCTTCTCCTACACCCCCTCTAAAACGAGATGTGTTACTACTACCCCTATTATAATTTCCACTACAACCAATGCTCATCTTTACAACTAAATAAGAACCAAGTAATCTATAGGATTCAAAATAAATAAGTCATAAAAATTATATATTATGAACAAATCTTCATCCAAGTATGAACAGATGCTTAACAAAAACAAGTATCAAAGAAATGCTCATGCCAACAAAATGCTGTAATTTCCTCACAACAAATACATCACAACCAAAGTTATCATATTAATAGTAATGACCACAAACCAATCAACTGTACATACTTCAAGCAAAAATAATTTCACAAATTGCATATTATATAACATATAATATGAAAATTGATAAAAATATAACTACAAAGACCGTGCTCTAGTGGTCATGCACAGCACATACTTACACATAGATGTTATATCAGATGCAGAATACATAGGCATTATAATCAAAAAAATGTTGATAACACTTCACAGATCTAGTACTCGGTCTTTGTGGTGAAAATCTGTCTCCATCTAATAGGTTGTTCACTTGCACTTCACAGATTCTAATGGATGATATAAAGGCATAGAAATATAGGGACTGAGGATGCTAATGGATAGCAAGCAAGCAAAAGAAAAAAGGAAAGAAATGGTGATGGAATCTTCAAAAGATGAGTGTGAAATAAGTCCTACCAATACAAGAATGAATGCAAATGATTAGGTTTCACTTCGTCTTATTAGAATGGGCATTTTAGTAAATTTATTAGGACAATTATATAATCTTTGTATCGAAACAAGGGATAGAAAAATACAATACATATCCAAACAGTGTAATCCTAATCACCAAACACAGTATTATATTATTCTCAATAGTGTAATCCTATTATATCATTATAATTTTATCAATCATATCTATAAAACCAAACGGGCCCAAAATGATACAATTTGTAATGTTTATAAAAGTAAAAGGGTTAAAAGAAATTAATGTAAAAAATTAGTCAAAATCTTGAAAGTTCCGCATTGGGATATGGCCTCCAAATTCGTAGTTATAATTAAAGTTGATTAAATTTTTTGGAGGGTAGGAATTGGGAATTCATCAGTAAATGCTGGAATCAGTGTAGCAAGCCAAAAAGATCTGATGAAGTCTGCACACACCCACCCACGCACTCACCACGCACACTCTGAGAGAGAGAGAGAGAGAGAGAGAGAGAGAGAGAGAGAGTTGGACAGTCAGGTCTTATCTGTCTGGACTTGGTCTAAAAGCTCTTCTCACATGAATGCATGATCGCACAATATCCAAATTCTTGGTAAACAACCAGAAGGCACAAGCGCATGACTTTTACTAATGAAAGTCTTGGCCGCTCCTCCCACCATCAATTCATTCATTCAACCAAGATAAACATATGATCAACCGAGTTAGACTAATAGCTTTGGGGTTGAACTTGAAATCCCATCAATGTTTGAATTTCATTGTCTCTTACTTTTAGATAGTTTCTTAAGGCTTATTCTCCTAGGAAATATCTTTTAACTCCCAAAATAATTTCAAAATGTATGTATATTCTTTAATTTTTCTTTCAAAATACTATGATTTTTTACCTAAAAAATCAATCATAATTCACTTAAAAAAACTCTACACTCTAAAAACCATATCTACCCCCTTATTTTCTCATTCAATCTTTCACATCACTCATTTATTTATCATTTTCTCACTTCACGTATATATACATATATATATACACACACATATATGTTTACGAAAATATTAAAATTTTGCTACTTAAAAAATTCTAAAACTTATGTTTACAAATTTAATTAAACTAATAATTCGAGAAAATTAATTAAATTTAATAAATAATTTATACTAAAAACATATTAAATTAATTAAATAATATATTAGTTATAATTTTATATTTTTAATTTGATGAATCTTTATTAAATCTTTTATATATTTATATATACATATATATTTTTTATTTTATTTAAATAAATAACTAAGTTTTATTTTTACATAAATTGTAAGTAATAAATAGTTAAATAATTATATTTTATGAATAAACAATAACTAGTTTATAATTAATGTACAATAATTAATTTTTTATGTAAATCGATATCAATAATTATGATATAATTATGATATTAACTATTTTTTATAATTAAGACACAATTATAGTTTCATAAATAATTAATATTTATTAATAAATTCATAAAAATTTAAAATTTAAAACAAAGCACCAATTAAATTAATTACACATCATTTTATTACAATAATATATCAATTATTATATTTATTTACATATACATCATTCAACTATAAATACACATACATATATAATATATTATATAAAAAAAATTACTTTCACCTTACAAATCAAATAAAAAAACAAAAAAATAACTAATTTGACATCAATAATAAAATTTGTCTCCTTCCAAAACATAAAGAAACAAACAATTTATTTTCAAATCATTTTCCATATTTCTCTAAAATAAAAAGAAACACTTGACACATTCTCCTAATTTTTTCCCAAAAACCCATTCCCCCAAATTTTTTTTGACAAAATGTAAGAGAACATGCCCTTAGTTTTATTAATATGAATGGTATAATTTTATATACTTGAAATTTTAAAATTTAAATGTAAATAATAGTATATATTCTATTCTTCTTCTTCTTCTCAAAAGAAGAATATGATTCTATTCTTTATATGACTTTAATTAAGATAATTTCTAGTTCTCAAGTACAAGTACACCAATGGTAATGTGAACACATAAAATATAACTTTTTAGTCATAATTTGAATGTTAGAGAGAACTAGATACTAAAATATATACACCAAGTGGTTTTTCATTTACATCATTTATTTCAAATTGATATTATTTTTAACTAGAGTTCAAAGTTTCTCCTGTCTCAAAATAAATGTTCTTATTATTTAGTTTGGAAGATCATATACATATATATATATATAGTGATTTATTTTCTAAAATAATATTTTTTTGACAAATATTTTCTCACTTAAAAATATTAATTTTAATAACTAGGACGTTGTGGAGATAAATTAATTACCAAAACAACTGATAACTTCCATATTTAAAATTTTATTAGAAATTTGATATTAATTTAAAAGAGAGCGTTGTCGGCGGATCAAATGAAACGATAGCACTCCTGCTTGTACGTGCCTAATGGTAAACATACCTACAGTAGGCACGGTGGAAAATAATTACAAAGGTAACAATCTAAAAGTATATTTGGATTAACCATTTTGACATATTTTTATTCTTTTAAATAAAATTAAATAGTTCTTTTCAACTTTGTGCCCATAAAATATTACTAAAAGATTATAATTATTATAAAATTTTGCTACATCAATAGACTATATATTAATACATTTCAATCATTATTCAATGTAGATCTATAAAAGTTTTAATATGGTACTATCAATAAGATAAATAAAATTTATCTAGCCGAAAAAAAAATAATAAAAAATAAACGTAGGTCCATTATTTAAAAATTAATCAAATCCATTATTTTAATTTTATTTTGGAATATTTTGAAAATAATGGATTTGATTAATTACTTTCCACAAATAAAATAATAAGTTTAAGTTGTCTTTTCTTAATATTTATATATTTATATATATTAAAAATTTGTAAAAATTTAAATTTTAAATTTCACCCGTATAAATATAAAAATAATATTGTTAAATTAATTAATTGCTGACTATAAATTCAAATTGGTTGTAGATAGCAGTTTCTTGAATTAGTTGCGTCTACTTCAATTTTGTTGTGACAGTGCTCCTACAAAAAACACGATGACCCACATTAGATATTTTGCACAGACCATTCCCTTCTGTTTGAGCAGTTCAACCAGACCCAGTACGCACTTAAATGACCAATTATATATAAACACAACTAGCTGCGTTCAGTTAGCAACTCCACCACAAACACCGTCTCCCAATCTCAATCTTTCTACGTGGAACTTTTCCGAGCCCTGCTCTATATATATAACTCTATCCAGTATCCATGTATTGACGTTGGACGGTTGAAAAAGCAGCAAAACTCCCCCCAACCCCTAATAAAGTTTCCACCTGGAAAATACCAGGGTACAGGGGCGACCAGAGAACACCCCTACCTTCGGGAAAATGGCATCCAATCGCGCGTTTCTTTTCGCTGCTTTGGTGGTGGCGGTAGCGGCGGCGGAGCTGATTGGCAACGCGGCTGCAGCCACCTATGTGGTCGGGGACAGCTTGGGTTGGACGGTTCCTCCTGGCGGCCCCGCCAGCTACGTCACCTGGGCTTCTCAGCATGTTTTTAGAGTTGGAGATGTTTTCGGTATATATTGAGTCTCTCTCATTTCTCTCTCTCTAGATCTCCCTCTACTTATTACTTTCAGATATTAATTATATTACTGATTGGGGTCGGATTATTTTCCTGCTTCCTTCATATTCCTAATTTCTTTCTTTTTGCAAGAATTTAGATCCTTATGCGAAGCTTCTGGGTGCACTTGGATGTGTGGTCCGAGGGGATTTAGGCCAATATTTTTTTTATTTTTATATAGTTCCGTAATTAATCAGCTTATAATCATCAGATTAATAAAGCATGTATGAGAAATTGATTAATAATGAAATTAGGTAAATATGTACTAAAGCATGCATGAGAAATTAAAGATAATTATAATTGATTGCCTAGTGCTGTGTAACATCCCCATAACTGAAATGATAGTTTTGAGAAAGATAATCTATGTTAAAAATTGCGCTTGAAATTTGAAAGTGGTCAAAAAGACTTGTAAATTTGGGACAAATAAAGCATATTTTTTTTGGGGTTTCTACTCAAGGCCTTATTATGGTGTCTCTTAAAGATCTTATTTTACTAATTGAAGTATTGAACCATGATTGATTGATATTTGTCTTCTCACCACTATTTCAAGGACCAGGAAAGTAACATCTAGCGGATGAATCTGGAAATATCTTGTGGGGTTTACTCTTTGACTTTCCTGCTCTACACATATTTATGTGATCTCTGTTCTATCTACTTGCTTGTTGTAACAAGTTAATTATTTGACAGTGTTTGGCATCAAGAATTTAGAGTGCTAGGATTGGAAGTGGAAATTGTTTTGTTTCTAAATCTCCGAAAAATTTATCATCTCTGTTGCGGGGGTTGTCTTTGATGAAGTGCATGTAGATCATATTTTTACTGCCGTCAAGTTCCCAATTTGCTACTGAATGTGGGCTCTTGATCACTTGCGTAAACCTATGGTGGAATTGAATGAATACTCTCTCTGAAATCATAATTCAGTTCTTAATATAAGTTCCATCAGGGATATGAATTAGACAAATTTAACCTTATATCAGGTACTCCAAGATTCAACAGTTAACACTGGAAGCCAGAATCCCATTTGAAAAAATTAGAAGCATAGGTTTCGGAATATGCATTAACACAAGTAATTAGGAGCGGTGCTAAGCAATCAACTCTCTTGTAACATTTTAACACTTTGGTGACTTTTGCAGTGTTCAACTTCAGCACTGGGCTGCACGATGTGGCCCATGTGACCAAGGGAGCATTTGATGGCTGCAGCTCTTCCAATCCAATTGCCCTGGCAACAGTCGGCCCTGCGAGTTTCACTCTCAACTCCACCGGTCAGGATTACTACATTTGCACATTCGGCCAGCACTGTTCCTTGGGACAGAAATTGGCTATCAATGTCACAGCTGCCTCCTCAACTACTCCTGTTCCAGCTCCAGCACCATCGTCCCCTACCGTCACGCCGTCTCCAGCACCAACACCGACACATACGCCAACACCAACTCCAACCCCAGCACCAGCACATACGCCAACACATACACCATCGCCATCATCTTCTCCAGCACAGACTCCATCACCGGAATCAACGCCTTCTCCCACACCTAGCCGCAGTGTCACTCCTCCTTTGTCACCAGCTTCAGGATCTGCTCCACCACCTTCTTCTACTCCAACAGGGGAACTTAGCCCACCTCCGGCTCCCAGCTCTGCCGCCGTCACAAGTATCAGTGCTCCACTTGTCATATTTGCATCCGTTGCCTTTGGCCTCATGATCTAGACTTCCTATATAAATCAAGTAGATAATTTAATTGGTGTCACTTTATGTATACTTCTAGTTATGGCGTTTATATTGTTGTGTGTGTGCATATTTCTCGGGATACAACCATTGTTTTGGCTTCATTTCTTTTGTTGGACTGAGGATTAGATGTTTGCATATGTGGTACTTGTGGACTAATAAAATTCATTGGTTTTTCGGTTGTCTAACTCCTCTGGGTTATCTACCATACTACCATTGGCACATGACAATAAATAGTTAGCCAAGCATTCTCGCGTTGATTTAGATTAGGAGTGGGCAACGTAAATTTCTTGATGAAGTAGTCTAATTTGTCCCAAACTGAAGTTATGAGCTAGTAGCATTATTGTTCGTCTAGATTTAAGTTGGAATCTTCATCAAAAAGGTTTTCTAACTTGGTCATTTTGATTAATCAAGGTGGGACAGATGCAAGCTTGCTTGTTTGGACATCATCTCGCAACTCCACCCATGTCCCTACTAGTGGTTATTTCTTATTTTCTTTTCTATCAGTTGTTTAACAGCTTAAAGTAGGCTCCCCTTTAGATAGGTTTTTAGTTTATATCAAGATAGCTCAAGGGCACGTTAGAATGGTTGATAGCTGCTTAAGTCTCATCTAACTTAAACTAAAGTTTCCTTGTACTGTTTTTTTTTTTTAAAGAAAAAAAGGAAGAAGGGGGTCGATTTAGGCTCCTTTCCTTCTACTACATAGTTGCACTTGCAAGTACTATGAGCCCTCTGTCCCGCACAACTAACCAGCTCGTGTAGTTTACCGGTTCAAGTACAAGATACTATCATTATTGCTTGAAAATTAGACATCCAACTCATAATCGCAACGACTCAATTGCAAGAGCAAAGCTATACCAACTGAGCTATATCCCCCGAGCTAAGCAGAACATGCATAAAGTAGTTAAATGCCTCTTCTATTGGTTTCTCTGGCCAAGTTAGGCTTTCCTAGACTTGAACTAGAGACCTCGCATATGAAGTAAATAATCACACCTATGGTCCAACCAATTGAAAGAGAATTAATAAATTCGTTTTCAAGAGCAATTCATCCTTCTCGAATGTAGCATACAACTCTCCGTTGTACTGCGCTCTCTCCAAGTGTGCTTGTTCCTCCCTTTTTCCTCACACTGGCAAGTCTTTGTGAAATAACTCTAATGAGAAGAAAAAGGAAGGCATTAAGAGATCCTCCTGACCCAACCTTAGACACTTTAAGATCCTTTTTCAATTCTACTCCTATTTCAAGTTCGATCTGAGCTCTCTTCTACCCTTTATTCGATTAGTTTTTTCTTCGACAAATTGCTTGAAGCCTATGCTTTTTTAAATCCAATCGTAGATGTTATAGCAGTCACACCTATGCATTTTTTCCTCTTGGCTTTTGTTTGGCATTCCAGATGATCTGTTAAGTTATTTGGTTTTGTCAGTTCCTCTGTAGATGTGGGACATGACATATTCTTAGAGCTATAAACAGATATTAAACAGTACAAATACACTACATTCATATCCAGATATATTTAAATTTTATAATATCCATTTTTATATCTGTATCTTACAGATATTTTTTAATAACATCCGAATTTATATTTGCCGAATATTAACTGAATTTGGATATATCCATATCCTATTATAATTATTTAGGATACATCCATTTACAAATATCAAAATATCAGAATCCGTTAACTTCTAATAAAATGCATATTTTTTCTATAAATTTCATTAAAAAAAAGTCTACTACTTCATTTTAGAATTAAAATATTGATTATTCTTGATTTTGTTAATATTTTATAATTAATGACTGACTTTAAGATGAACTAATAATAGTAAAATGATACCAATATAAATTAATTATAAAATCAAGCAACAATAATTTTATATTGATTAATTTTATCGTTCATATATTATTTTATCATTTTTTTTCTTGATTTAGTAGTGTTTAATTATCATTACTACCGTCTATCAATTATTCATAACCCTTAACTACTAATTTTTTTCTTATTAATTCTTTTAACAATTTATACTTATATTCATTTATATACAGATTATGAGATTTCATATTGAAAAAATAAAAATAATTTATTATGTATAATAATATATTATATATGATAATTTTTTGAAATATTATTTATATGTTAAAATACATGAAAAATTAGAATATGTTATATATAATAATTTTTTAAATATTATTTATCGAATACATATAATGGATTTAATTAAATTACGGATAATCGAATATATAAACAGATATATCCAACGAATATGTACTCGAAGCGAATATTAAATGAATTGAATATGCAATTATTATATTTGTATCCATTTATAGTCGAATATTTATTAATCAAATGCGAATAATATCTTTTTTATACGAATACAAACAATATGCTCTATAAATGGATTCAGATGCAAACAATAAACAAACTTTTGAATATCCATTTACAACCTTATATATTCTCTTAGGTCACTCTTGGATCCTCATAATTTTTTATCTTCAACAACTTGAGCCCAAAGATGAGTTTCCAATCCACATTGGTAAGGGCTAGAATGTTAATGCTTTCACATCCTTGTAGGTAGTAGTGAGACAAGGATTCATTCATCATAGGAAATAAAAATTTCAAAAGTAACTTGCATCACTATACTCAAGGATCTAGATTATGCCATAATTATGGATTTAAGCTTAAGAGGAAGTACCTTAATTGATTTCACAAAATCAAGTGGAAGATGTTCTAATAGAAGCCTCCCAAGTAAGATCTCACACTCCTCTTTGCTAAGACTCTTTACCCCACACCTTGGCCTTTAAGTGCATAAACTTTTGGCTCCAAATGTCCTCCAAAAGCTGGAAACACAGCAGCTAAAACATCCTCCAAGATACATTGAACCACCACTTTGATCACCTTGAAACACCTCTTAAAGAATTCTTCTACAACTGTACTTCCTTGTTCACCAACAATCTAACACTCCAAATGCGGTGAATCTAAAGGTATCCATACACTTATCAAACTCTAAATTCTCACTCTAATGCTAGAAATAGAATGAAGATGAAGAAGGATTGTGATGGAGAAAGGAGAAGAGAGTTTGGAAGAGAGGGAGTTGTGAAAAGAATCTAGGAGAGCAGCTATTTAATCTAATCAAATTGAGATAATTTTTTAGTGGAGAGCTAATGGCAAGCCATTCAGGTGTGAGCGAGGGGTATTTGTAAAGTGTTATGGGTGCATCTAGATGCACCCTTCAAATCTTCCTCACACCTTACCACTTGTATGTCAAGTGGAATTCTAATTTCCACCAATTAAAATTTAATTTTATTTAGGAAAATAAAATGCCACCTAATATTTAAATGGACTCTTCCATTTAAATTTTTTTCTCTAGAATTAGATTATCCAATTAATTAAATTAACCCTTAATTTTATTAAATCAACTTAATTCTTTAAGTTGACTAGACTAATTAAATTGTCATATGGCTTCAGTTGAATCAACACTTTAATTTAATTGGACTAATTTAACTTATTAAATTATTTGATTAATTTAACACCTTAAATGTCCAACTCTTAATTAGTCAACTTGGTCTCTTCCAAACTTGACCAATTAAATTATCTAACTCCTTAGATAATATCTCTAATTCCAATTACAGTGCTCTAGGCTTTTGTGTGTGACTTTTTAGGTTCACCAATTAATTAGACAAGGGCTCACAACACTTTATGATTTAGCGAATACCAAATATTTTGATTAGTTTAAACTTATTTAAAATAATTACTCTATCAATTAATTTCTATTAATTGAAAAGTACCTAATCTCTATAGTCAATGTCTAGCCAAGCTTATGGAACCTAACCAATTGGATGAATTAATCTTGGTTGAACCTATTCTGCTTATGATTACCAAGCAAATATGGTCGTTCCATTTTCTATCTTCCGAAAAAGGCCTAGAGCAAGATATTTGTAAGTTTCTTAATAGTCTCAATAATTATATATATATATATATATATATATTCTTGATGTTCAATTCCCATTTATGACCTCATATTTGAAAAACTCTTTTTCCAAATTGTTGTACTACCTTACCCAAGGATTTCTTGGAATTTATTATTCTAAAATACATACGAGATCAACTCTTTCTTCACAAACGAGCGAAACAGATCCCATCTTAGAACTCACCAACCTCCATATTTAGGTAGCTTGTGCCCAACCTAAGTTAGGAGCAACTAGCTACGTGGTCGAGACAAAATCAAAGCACAAGGACTTAAATACAATACTACTATGAATCCTCAAATCAAATGACTAATTATATGCACTATCGTAAAAGGTAAAGAATTTCCCACTATCGACATGCCACTCTGGCTACCTCATGGATTCTTTAGGCAAGTTTTCAATGAACTTGTTCTCTTATAAGCACCCCCGAACATGCATCCATGTCGTACATGGATTGCCTATAAAATGGGGCAATATCCAAGTCCTTGGAGTATGCATCGTTAGTGTAAGTCTATTTGAATCTTGATGCGTTGTTTCATAAGATTCTATGATTTGAAATGTTTAAAATCATGACCATAGAGACTTGTTTTGTGATTACTATCACATGTGTGATCAAGTCCTGTAGTTTTGTATGATTTAAAGACTTCAATTAAATGCATGTGAAAAATATCATAAATGCACAAGATGGAAATAGTCATTTATAGAATTTCATTCAATCAAAATTGTATTACAACAGAAGTAGCGATACACACCAATCTAATTGGCTACATGACACTATTCCAATATTCCTAAGTCCTAATACCAACCCATTTGCCATTTTGAGTTTTACAAGTATAATACATATATATATATATATATATATATATATAAAGTGATGGTGATTTCGAATGAGAATAAAATACCCTTAATATTACCTATTAATCCTCATAATTTTCAATGCATTATTACTACTCTATATGAGCCATCATGAAGTGTTGAGAAATTGTTGTGTTGTAAGTATTACAGAAATTTTCTTTATCAAATCTCATTTAGTTCGGTATGTTTGTCATACAAATATCCTTTTTTAGATAATAAATGTCACCTAAGTTTGGAAAGTTTCACTTTTGATTCAAATTTTTACATCTTTGGGTAATGAATAGATTGGTTCTAAGATCCCTAATAAAGGATTAGGGCTAGCATATCCCTGATGAAAGCTCTCAAATGCACAATTCACCATTTATAAGAGAAGGTAATAAGTAAAGTGAACATTAAGTATAGCAAAAATTACGTACATTTAAGAGTTGAAATTGTATATATTTATAGTAGTAGGGTTTGATTGGGCCTCCGGAGCTTAAACCTCGAGACCTACTTGAAATGATGGACCCTAGTTTTAGGAGGCAAGTTTCTTCTTTATGCCTTGCTCATTTATCTAAACCCATATCAAAATGATAATATATTAATGAGGTGTGTAAATAAGAAAGTCCTTGTAATAGTAAGTAAAGTTTGTATTTGTTTATAACCAAAATTCTGGGACAAGACTGAACCCGGCTTTGGATTAGACAAATTTTCCCAAAATTTCGGATTTGCTAGCTACTTTGTTGAATTAAAGATGGAACGCATAATTATTAATTCACAGCAACACATATCTATAATCTATGCATACACTCACAAACATAAAATTGTGCTAGTAATCATTTAAGCAAGTTTTATTGAGACTAATATTTAATTACTATCACATTCTTATTAGTTTAATATTGTGTTAAAAGTATTGAATATAAGTTTTAAAATTTTTTAATTTGTTTTATTTCGAACGCATAAATTATTTTATTAAATATTTAATGTAACAATTAATGTGTCTATTTATTTTGATTCATTTTATATTTATGGCCTCATTAATCATTTTATCATTTTATTTAATAAAATTTTGACCATTTTATTTTATATGTATTGGGCCCAATTATAATTGAATTTGTGATATTTTTATGGTGTTTGTGATGGATTTAGTGCCCTATTAATCCTTTTTAATGGTCAAAGTCTACTCTTGTATAAAGAAGCCATAATATTTTCTTGGTAAATAGCAAACACCCACCTAACCTATTGAATATAAGTTTTAAAATTTTTTAATTTATTTTATTTCGAACACATAAATTATTTTATTAAAATATTTTGCCAAAAATTATTGCCATATGTTACTTAATTGTCAATATATTACCAATTTAGTCAATTTGAGTTATCTAAAATGTGTAAACCAACTTAATGGTTAAAATTTTCTTAAATCAATGTGTGTAGGGTAATTTAAAATTATTTTTAGGGTTCTATTATCAAATGATTGTTGTGGTATACTTATAAATTTGTGCTTATTTGTTTAATTAAGAGTGTAAGTGGTTTGGGATTTAAATTTGAATAGAATAAGATAGGTGACTCTAGTCGGATGAATGTTAGCTGCAAATAATGTAGATCTTAGCAACAACTCTCTCATTTACTACTCTATTTAAATTAAAAATATTTAAATATCAGTTGCTAACAAATATGCATAATATTACATTGATATAAAAATCAATTAGGATATAATTATAAAATTAATTTTAATCATGTCATGCATATAAACTAAGTAAAATATGATAATAATTTAATTCAAAATTATATAATCGCCCAAATTGATTTGACTGTTCACATATTGATAAATGACTAGTATGTGATAATATTTTTTAAAATATTTCACTTTATTCCACACACACGCACACAAAAAAAATGATAAAAGTATGACACTTAAAGAATGATTAGGTTGTTAAATGCACATTTTATGAAGTTGAGGAAATATAGTGTAACATATTCAAAGTTTTTCAGCATCTCTGGCAAAATATTCTGCTGAAAAATGACATGGGGTGGGGGGGCGGGGGGAGGGATATTGGAGCACATTTAGCAAATGTTAGGTAACCGTGTCACACAATTGAAATGATTGGAGAGCAAAGTACATATGACCTATATGTTAGGAGGTTGTTTACTATTTATCATATTTTCTTTGGCACATTGAGTTGGGGAGCACTACTAAAAAAATGTCATATTGTGATGGAAAAAATCTATCGCAAAAAAATCCACCGCAAAATGACAATTTTTTTAAAAAAAATTAATTTTGCCCTTTTGCAATGGAAAAAAAATTGTCACAAAATTTTAAAAAATTTTAAAAAATTTTAAAATTTTGCGACGGATTTATTTTCTGTTGAAAATTTAAAAAAGATAAAAAAAATTAAATAAAATTATAAGGGTGGGGAAAATAAACCCATCCTCTCCTAAACACCCTCCCCCCATGCACACTGGATCTCTCTCTCCCATTCCATTTTTCTTTTCTTTTTCCTTCTTTTTATCCCCTTCTTTTTATTGTGGTCGGCCGCTGGCCGCGCTCCTGGCTTGCTGGTAGCACTAGTGGCAAATTTTTTTTAACTTTTTTTTAAATTTTTTTAGTTTTAAAAATGCTAATGGTTTTTTATTTGTTTATTGTTTTAGGTTTGGAGAGCTTATGTTTTGTATTATTACACTAATTAAGGTAATTTTTATAATTATGATTTATTTAGTTAAAATGTGATTTATGCATTTGTATATTTAGTTACAATATGATTTATGTATTTATGTATTTAGTTAAGATATGTATTTAGAATTGGTGGAATTAGGAAAGAGGATGGGATATTGGGAGAAGGGGTGAAGCTTTCTTATTTGTTGTTGATTGATTTTTAATTGTTTGTATGATGATGTTGTATATAAGGAGGAGTATTAATGTGTCATTATGTGTTTACGAATGTTATTAATTATAAATGCTAGTTTAAATTATCATTTATTATGTTAGTCTAAATTTAATTTATGTATTAGATTAAATTACATTAGTTTAATTTGATTTATGTATTAAATGTTGTAATATAATGTTAGATTTATGTTTTTATGTGAATTAAAAATTCTATTAGAATTTTGATTGAGTTAATCTTTATGTTAGTATATGTTGGATTATATTAATTTTATAAATTTCAATTTTAGTTTATGGAATTATTATTTACAGATAAATATGTGCACATGTAAGAAAATTTTAGATTGATAATCACTTTATAAATTATGAGATAAGTTGTTTTGTTATAGTAAGGGACACGCAGTGGCGGATTTACAGCTAAGCATGTAGGGTCAATTGACCCCACTTGCTATTATATATATATATATATATATATTATATTAAAATGTGAATATATAGATTTTTTAACCCCACTTGTGTATAAAATGATCTTAGTAAAGTTGGTCCTTAATAAGAAGTTAAAGCCAATAGACGCAAGGTGGTCTGGGGTTTGAGTGCTCATTATTGCACCGACCCTTTATTTTTTATAAGCTGTGGAGTGAACTTAAAAAAGGGGCGTTTTGGCCCCCTGAAACAGAAAGAAAAAATTAAAAATGGCCAGAAAACACAAAACAAACGGTCCCCCCCACCAGTCCCCACTTCTCTTCTTTTCCTTCATTCTTCCTTTTCCTCTCAAACCCAAAAAACAACAAAAAACAAAGACAAAAGATTCTTTTTTTTTTTTAAATATTATCCACAACTTGGGATTTACAAAGAATATTAAAGGCCAAAATAATGTAAGTTATTTGCTTTTCTTTTGTTTATTTCTTGATTTTTGTATTAGAAAAGTTAGGGTTTTTTTTTTAAATTGTTAACTTGTTTAGCTTTTTATATATGCATATTTTATTTGCTAACTTGTTATTAATCATTATATAAATGATGATTATTGCATTAAATAATAAAAGTTAGGATTTTTTTTAATGGGTAAAAAAAAGTTAGAGTTTAATCAATTAAAATTTAGGATAAATTGGTAATGTTAATTTATTAACTTTTTGCATATGCATATTTTTATTGTTAACTTGTTATTAATTGTTATGTAATTGGTGATTATTGCATTAGATGAAAAAGTTAGGATTTTTTTTAATGGGTAAAAAAATGTTAGAGTTTAATCAATTAAAATTTAGAATAAATTGATAATGTTAATTCATTAACTTTTTGCATATGCATATTTGAATTATTAACTTGTTATTAATTATTATGTAATTGATGGTTATTGCATTAGATGAAAAGGTTAGAATTTTTTTTTAACGGGTAAAAAAAAGTTAGAATTTAATCAATTTAAATTTAGGATTAATTGATAATGTCAATTTATTAACTTTTTGTATATGCATATTTTAATTGTTAACTTGTTATTAATTGTTATGTAATTGATGATTGTTGTATTAGATGAAAAAGTTAGGATTTTTTTATAATGGATAAAAAAAGTTAAAGTTTAATCAATTAAAATTTAGGATAAATTGATAATGTTAATTTATTAACTTTTTGTATATGCATATTTTAATTGTTAACTTGCTATTAATTGCTATGTAATGATGATTATTGCATTAGATAAAAAATTTAGGATTTATGGTTAGAATTTAGAAATTGTGAATATTTATGAATTTGCATTATGAAAGAAACTAAATTAACTACATTTAAATTTATTTTACAGTGTTCACATGTCGATAGATAAGTTTTTCACCCGAATTTTGAAGTTTGGAGGCTCTACCTCGTCGTCACATAATTTGCCTCTCCTTCAAGAAAGTATCAATCAATCAGAAGATCCACCTTACAATGATAATTTGATATCACAATTGCTCGAAAAACAAAGTCAAGGAGTTGATTT